>CM033469.1:325593278-326020778 GCA_019447015.1 Hymenochirus boettgeri
TAAACCCTGGAAAGACTATGTTACTATTGGTGATATGAATCACATTTATATATAAATATAAACCCTGAAAAGACTATGTTACTATTGGTGATATGAATGACATTTATATACAAATTCAACATGCTTTCCCAACGGCAAATTCCATGTAGCATGTTCACGAGTAGGTTCACCACAACATTAGTATATTTACGCTCCAAGTGGAAAAACTGATAACGTTGTATATAAGGTTTTGCAATAAACATGTGCTATACGTCCCTCAAGCAATGTCACCTCACCTCATAACTATTAAATACATGACGTACATTACCAACTGTGCACTTCTTTTTCCGCCTGTCTCCCATCTAAGCCAAACACACACCTGAACGTAACAAATACTTTACCCACAAGTGTACACGGCCAACTCTGGGTACTATATATTACAGAACTATGTATTACAGTACTATATATTATATTACAGAACTATGTATTACAGTACTATATATTACAGTACTATATAATACAGTACTATATAATACAAAACTATTACAGTTTCCACTACTTCCCATCAAAACTAAATAGTAACAGTGGCTAAGTACCAGTTTATTAAATGTGTGCTGCATGGCTACACAAACCGGAAGCTAATGCAGCATACATCATGCTTCGAAGGTAAATACTGACCAACCTTTTATCCTGTGGTTGAAATTTAACTGCAAATCTGCTGCTCCAGTATGATATCACTCCCTTCACTTGGCAGGGGGGCCAACGTAGAGGAAGGTGTGCTCGAGCGCCGGGGGGGGGGGGGGGGGGTCAGGACTGGAGCAGCAAATTTGAGGTAAGATTTCTTCAGCTAAATTCCCAGGTTTATGGACAAATTGTCCTTACACTGTGTACAGCTGCAGGGGCGGGTTGCATTATGCAGGACCCTGGGTCTGGACAGAGTGGGGACTCTGGATCTGTGACGGGGGGGGGGTCTGGGGACAGAGGGGTGGGATCTGGGTCTGGGAAGGAGGGGGGGGACCAGGGTTTGGGAAAAGAGGGGGGGCTGGGGTCTGGACAGAGGGGGGCCCTGGTTCTTGGATAGAGGGGGCCCTGGGTCTGGGGCAGAGGAGGGGCCATGGGTCTGGGGCAGAGGAGGGGCCTGGGTTCTGGGACAGATGGGGGACCCTGGGTCTGGGACAGAGAGGGGGGGCCCTGGGACACTAAGAGGGAAAATGTTGCCTGTGGACATGGAGGATGGAGGCACTCTGGGCTTCTAGCACCTGTTATTGTAACAGGCTATGTCTAGTACTATAATATACATATAATATAATACTAAATAAAATAGTACTATATCTAATCTACTATATAAAGCAGAAATCTTGTATGTATGTATGTTTGTATGTATGTATGCGTTCACCACACAGCCACACCCCTGAATGACTCAAAATAACAGTGACGCCCTCTGAAAGGGCCGATGCCCATGAAGTCCAGTTTGACCAATAAAAAGCACGCATGTCACTTGCAGAGTGTGATTTCCCAAATCAGCAACTCAGATGAAAGAACTGGGCTCGGGTGCTGCCCGACTTCAACAACACAGACACAGTCCACTTCAGTGACACAACAAGAATGTAATGTAGGGCTACACAACTTAGAGTGCTGCACACACAGAATAACAGCTTCTATAACAGAGGGAACCAGACATTTCCCTTAGGGCTAGGCCAGACTAGCGCAATTTTTGCGCACTGGAAACACACACGCAATTGCGTGTGCGGCGCACTGTGGCCGTGCCCTTATTGGTGATATGAATTACAATTATATACAAATATAAACCCTGGAAAGACTATGTTACTATTGGTGATAGGAATGACATTTATATACAAATAGTAAAACCCTGGAAAAGACATGTTACTATGGTGATAGGAATGACATTTATGATACAAATATAAACCTGGAAAAGACTGTTACTATTGGTGATATGAATGACATTTATATACAAATATAAACCCTGGAAAGAACTATGTTTACTATTGGTGATATGAATGACATTTATATACAAATATAAACCCTGAAAGACTATGTTATATTGGTGATATGAATGACATTTTATATACAAATATAAACCCTGGAAGACATGTACTTTTGGATAGAAGGACATTATTACAAATATAAAACTGAAAGACATGTTACTATTGGGTGATATGAATGACATTTTATATACAAATAATAAAACCTGGAAAGACTATGTTACTTTGGTGATATGAATGACATTATATACAAATATAAACCCTGGAAAAAAGACTATGTTACTATTGGTTGATACGAATGACATTTATATACAAAATAAACCCTGGAAAGAATATGTTACTATTGGTGATATGAATGAAATTATATACAAATATAAACCCTGGAAAGACTATGTTACTATTTGTGATATGAATTACATTTATATACAAATATAAACCCTGGAAAGATATGTTACTATTGGTGATATGAATGACATTTATATACAAATTCAACCCTGGAAAGACTAGTTACTATTGGTGATATGAATGACATTTATATACAAATATAACCCTGGAAAGACTATGTTACTATTGGTGATTAGGGATGGCGGTTCGCGGAATCCGAACCCGGATCCGCCCGGATTATCCGTTCGCGACGGCGGATTTTTCCGGATTTCCGGATTTCCGCTTCCGGAAATTCCGATTCGCGGATTTTTTGTATTTCGAAAATTTTCGAAATTACGAGTTTTCACGGATTTTCGAAAATTTTCGCAAAATACGGGGAGAAAACATGTATTTTCGAAAAATTTTAGAAAATACAAGGATTTCTCTTAATTCCTTTACATACGTATTTTCGAAAAATATCGAAATTACGAGGATTACTGTATTTTCGGGGAATACATTTTCGGAAATACATGAAAACTCGTAATTTCGAAATTCCCGAAAATACGTGGAAAACTCGTAATTTCGAAAATTTTCGAAAATACGAAAAAATCTCGTGTATTTCAAGGGTATTTTAATTTTAACGGTGTCGCTCGCGGATTTCGAAATTTTCGAACTTTTCGAAAATTCGCGGATCCTCGAGCGGACCGGATTTTGCGAAGTTCGGAATCTCTAGTGGTGATATGAATGACATTTATATACAATATAAACCCTGGAAAAGACAATGTTACTATTGGTGATATGAATGGACATTTATATACAAATATAAACCCTGGAAAGGGACGGAAAGACTATGTTACTATTGGGTGATATGAATTACATTTATATACAAAATATAACCCTGGAAAGGACTATGTTACTATTGGTGACTATGAATTACATTTATATACAAATATAAACCCTGGGAAAGACTATGTTACTATTGGTGATATGAATGACATTTAATAAAAATATAAACCCTGGAAAGGACTATGTTGCTATTGACGATATGAATCATATATATAACAAATATAAACCCTGGAAATACTATGTGCTATGACCGAACTGAATCACATGTTATATTCAAATATAAACCCTGGAAAGGACTAGGTTACTATTGGTGATATATGAATCACATTTATATTCAAATATAAAACCCTGGAAAGGACTATGTTACTTTTGGCCCCCGATATGAATGACATTTATTACAAATATAAAACCCGGAAAGGACTATGTTACTATTGGTGATATAAAATCACATTTACGGTTATTGACATGCTAAGAAACTTAAAGCAGAGCCTCCTGGAATTGTGACCACGCCCCAGATACTGCTGTCACAGCCACACACCCAAAAACATCACGGGTCATGCTCATACCCCAACCATCAAGGCCACGCAGCCCCCAAAGAGAACTGCCCATGTGCATTCGAAAACCATGCCCCCAACCATGTTATGTCCATGCTACCAGATATTGTGGCAAAAAAAAAAACCCCAAAACATTATGGTCCTCCCCCATTCATCATGGCCACACCCCCAAACATCCCAGGTCTGTTCCAGAATCACACCCACATACACAAACATCCTGTCCATGCCCCCAAACATCAAAGGCGCACCCCCAAACACCACACCCACTCTCCTGAATGGCACAGCCACGTCCACGCTTTGAAACAGTGTGGCCATGCCCCCAAATATCGTGACCACCAAATGTCACATCCAAGCCTCCTGAACACCCAGACCAGACACGACCCAGACCCAGTCCACACCTAGAATGCCGTGCCCCCTACCCCACCGACAACAGCGCAGACATGCCCCATCCACCATTCAACTGGGACGGTTGGGGGGTATATGGACTACACAGGTATACCTGCATACCTGGACATAAAGAGCATGTCCACCCTAGATTTTCACTTTTTGGTATTATGCCATTCCCATGGGTCCCAGCCCCAACCGCATTATGTATTTATTTTAAGCCCCCCAAACTCTACTTACCTCCCCTCTTTCCTCCGACGCGCTCCCGGCCTCTTTGCTTGAGAGGAAATGCAAGCAGAGGGGGGGGACGGCAGCCGCGTCTGTGATTGGCTGAGCGGCAGCCAATCACGGACGCGGCTGCCGGCAGCTCACTTCAGCGTAGGAAGCGGGATGGGAGTAAAAAGTTTGGGGAGCTTTATAAAACTAAAAAATTATGCGGTTGGGGCTGGGGGACATGGGGGATTCTACTCTAAAGAGGATTTGCTAGGGGAGGGATAGCAAAACGGGAGGGAGAGGGAGGGAGAGGGAGGGGGGGGGGGGGGAGGGGGGAGAAGGGCTGCAGTACGCATGGCCATGATTCCAGGAGGGCCAGGTAGCAGGCAGTGTCCTATATGGGACCTGCTATCCTCCTGGTGGTCGTTTTGGGACTTGGGGGGGGGAATACAGGAGAACCTATGGAGCTGGGATGTGAGGGGGTAAGTATTAAACTACACTACTGGTGGGGCCAGTAGTGTTGGGGGGATTATAGTTTTGGGGGTGGACATGCCCTTTAAGAAACAGACACACACTACCCACATGTCACACACTTCACAAACCGTTACAACTAAAAGAACAAAGACATCATGGCACTTTCAATTTGGACCAAAAAGTAAATTTATTAATGGGATCTAATAGTCAATATATAAAGTGGGTCCTTGAGCAAGGATAAGTGTTAAAGTGCAAACAAGGTGACATAATGGCAACTAATGTGCAAAAAATTGAGCACGCTTAATAAAAAAAACACAGAGCTCAGACAAGCGCAACAGAATGAAGCCCGGCTTTAACAACACAGACAAAGAGCCATACGTCACATGCTTCAGAGACACTGACACCTGTCAGTCACTCAAGTGCTGCGATATTCAGCTGCACTCAACATGCTTTCCCAACGGCAAATTCCATGTAGCTGTCACGAGTAGGTTCACCACAACATTAGTATATTTACGCTCCAAGTGGAAAAAAATGATAACGTTGTATATAAGGTTTGCAATAAAACAGTGTTGCTATACGTCCCCAAGCAATGTCACTCCTCAGCTCATAACTAGAAATACATGACGACATTACCAACTGTGCACTTCTTTTTCCGCCTGTCTCCCATCAGCCAAACACACACACCTGAACGTAACAAATACTTTACCACAAGTGGACTCGGCCAACTCGGGTACTATAATTACAGGAAACTATTGTAGTTACAGTACTATATATTACAGTACTATATAATACGTTACTATATAATCAAAACATTACGTTTCCACTACTTCCCATCAAAAAATAAATAGTAACAGTGGCTAGTACCAGTTTATTAAATGTGTGCTGCCATGGCTACACAAACCGGAAGCTAATGACAGCATGACATCATGCTTCGAAGGTAAATACTGACCAACCTTTATCCTGTGGTTGAAATTTAACTGCAAATACTGCCTGCCTCAGTTGATATCACTCCCTCACTTGGCAGGTGGCCAAACCTATTGGAAGGTGTGCTCTATCACCTCGTGGGGGGGGGGGGGTCAGGACTTGGAGCAGCAAATTTGAGGTAAGATTTCTTCAGCTAAATTCCCAGGTTTATGGACCAAATTGTCCTACACTGTTGTACAGCTGCAGGGGGGGTTGTGCATTATGCCGTTGTTCTCCTTTAAAATATGGCAATATATTTCTAAATTTTCCACATTAAAGCTTCACAAAATATACTACAGACAGGAACCAGGTCTTTCAGGGTTTGTTTTTTACTAATTACACTAACAGGGCAGCTGTCTCTTCGGTGAGCACCTGTGCAAGTCCTGTCACATGTCCAAGAAACGGGCTTGGATATTTTCAAGCCACCCAGATTTATGTAAGACTTTCCCAACATTATCTAAGGGTTCCGAAACTGTATTTGGACTCTGTGGGCTGCACAGGCACTATTATACCCCTATAAACCACATTCAGTGAGCTTACCACTGTCAGTTGTAAAAACAGAGCTCCTGTAAAATCTTTATCATTTATATAGAATATCGTTAGTCTCCTTTAAAAATATGCAATATATTTCTAAATTTTCTACATTAAAGCTTCACAAAATCTATTACAGACAGGAACCAGTGTCTCTATCAGGGTTTGTTTTTTTAATAATTACACTAACAGGGCCAGCTGTCCTCTTCGGTGATGCACCTCTGTGCAAGTCCTGTCACATGTCCAAGAAACGGGCTTGGATATTTCAAGCCACCAGATTTATATAAGACTTTCCCAAAACATTATTTAAGGGTTCCGAAATGTATTTGGACTCTGTGGGCTGCACAGAAACTATTTACCCACTATAAACCACATTCAGTGAGCTTACCACTGTCATTGTAACAGAGCTCCTGTAAAATCTTTATCATTTATATAGGAATATATACTGTCACTTGTGATACACAAGAAAGGAGGGTGAGACCATAGCAGCATATTAATATTTAATATGAAATTAATAAAAAAATCTGTAAAGAGTGAACAATCTCATGACCCAGCAGAAATGATTAAATGACAATACTGAAAATTAACCCCCCTCCCTCCCTTAATCTGTAGACCAAGGTACAGTAGGTGCTGCTTTTTCAATTTCGCTGCCTATAGTTTTGTCAGACTGTAGAATTGCAGCTTAGACATTCAAGCTTATGATTTGTTTGGTTGTAGTTGTCTGTACATTTTTTTTTTAAAATAACGGTTAAAAACCCACTAATAACCGTAGGAAAAAATGGATTCATGGTGTATCATTCTCAATTCTTACACTTTTATTCATCGCTTAATACAATTATTTTCAGGACCCCTCCTCTACTTTATCACACAGCGTTTCGTTAAAGTAGGCTACTTTAGTAGGATAGATACTGTCACTTGTGATACCAAAAGGAGGGTGAGACCATAGCAAGCATATTCATTTAATTATGAAAATTATAACAAACATCTGTAAAGAGCACTGACAATCTCAATGACCCAGCAGAAACTATTAAATGACTATTATACTGGACATTACCCCCCTCCCCTCCCTTTCATCTGTAGACGGTACAGTCGGTGCTTGCTGCTTTTCTATTTTCCTGCGCTATAGTTTGTCAGACTGTAATTGCAGCTTATACCTTCACACTTCTGATTTTGTTTTGGTGTAGTTGTCTGTACATTTTTTTTTTAAAATATACAACGGTTATAACTCTCCACTATAACCGTAGGAATAAAGATGGATTCCATGTGTAGCATCGCAATTCTTACCCTTGTAATTCATCGCTTAATTCAATTATTTTCAGACCCCCCTCTACTTTAATCAACACAGCGTTCTGTAAAGAAGTTACTTTAGCCTAGCTGGTCTTAGATTCAATCACTACAAAGCCTCTATTCTGTTGAACTCCAACTTAGGAGGGCACTTCTGAAAGAATATGTCGCCCTCCGAGGTACATGGGCCCCCAAAATCGGACTATAAGGTATTGTAGTTGCATATTAGCTACTAACTGTATAAAGATTGTACATAGGATTAAGTTTTCGTTTATATATTTAGGTTTTGCTTCTTTTTCTTTTTACTATTATTATTTATTTATTATTTATCAAGTATTTTTTCTTTCTGGCCAATGATATATAATATATGTTTGGAAGGATACAAACATTTACAGAAAAGCAGAGAATGTATATGCATGTGTGTTTAAACTGTATGTTTATTAAAATCAATAAAAAATTATTGAAAAAAAACCTCTTTATGGTTTGTTTCCAGATTAATTTAGTGGTTAGTGTGACATTAACAACAATTTTGTGCCACACTAACAATTTTGTGCCCCCTTTGAGTAAATGAGGTACAAAATAACATAGTATGGGAAGTTGAGTTAAGACATACATCCAGCTAGTCCCATTTTTTTAGCCTACCCATGATCCCTACCTAACCGCTGATCCAGCGAAAGGCAGACCAAACCCCTATATTATAAAAAAATAAATCTTCCTGATCAAATGGCATCGCTTATGATCGCTAGTTTATATTACTATAATTGCAATTTTCCTTTTTTTTTAAGTTTTAGAAACTTATCCTGCCCTATCATAAGGCTACTTAAAGGACAATTATATATTAATTTCCCCTTTCTCCTCTTCTTCCATTCCTTTTATCACCCAGTGGGAGAGCCTAAAACACCCTGGGTACTATGCAGCAGTGGATCATGGGGATAGGTGCATATAATTGTCCTTTAATGAACTTGCAATCACCTGGAAGACCCTTGAAACAATTTTCATTTCTTTAGGATCCCCTGCATAATAAATTATAATATCTTTTTCATTATCTCTTTCTTAGTCATCAATTCGTCAAATAAATTAATATTTATCAAAATGGTGGATCTGCACAGATCCTGTCACTTCGTTGAGGAACCTCTAATAACCTCTCAGAAAAACCTTAGGGGTCCTCAAAGCTTTGGTTCAGAAGGACTCTATCAGAGAGATTATTGTACAGTGTATAAGATTGCACATTAGGATAACTGTGGTCTCCATCCAAGAACGCATTTCTACAACTCTACAAGGATTATGCTTCTATCTATGCAAACTTGTAGCAGTATAAAAGGTGGTATTTCCAGCTAGCACTGTTGGCTGTGGCATCACCAGCACCATTGCTTTGCCCCCATGCCATGCCATCCTGACTGTCTGAGTCTAAATGTACAAGCCTTTAACTTAAGAACCAGGGAAGCTAGAGGCAACATACTAGGCTTGTTTAAAAGTTATAAGAGAGCTTGTTTAAAATGGCAACACTTGTATGGAGACCCTTTAAAGGAGAACTAAACTTAATTTTTTAAAATCCGAATGTGAAAGTTTTTCTCCCCAGAAAACCTATACATTGAAATATGCTTATGAAGGTTCTCATTCATCCAGGTCATGGTGTATCTGTTGTATTCAATTAGATCAACTGGACTTGAAGTTTAGTTCTTGAAGACGTTTCGCCAGTCGGATGACTAGCGAAATAAAAGAGTGCTGAAACCCAGCATGAAGCCTGGTAAGAGTATATTTTATGTTCTGGCACGCTGCACAGAAACTACATTGGAAGTAGAATTATAGTATCAATCCTATTCCATTCCCCAGGTACTTTTTCATTTGTATAAAGTTTTTTTTTTTAATTGTATTAGAGTGAACATGCCCTTAACTAGGAATCAGTAGCTTGTTAACAGGGTGGGAAGGAAACTGTATGGCAAGTCTGGCAGTTGGCTAATAAAATGACAGAAAGACTGGGAATGACTGTCTGGCAAACTGGCAATTCAACTGAAATTATCAATCATATCATATTCTTTTTTTTATGGAACCTACAGTTCAGATCAACTTATCAAATGGGCAATTTTTTCTTAAAACTTAAAAACCTGTTTCGCTTCTAATTAATGTTCTTGTTGGAATAAATCTTATGCATTAAATTTTTTCATTTATATATTTCAACAGGCATTCCATACCCTAAAAGCTTCTATTTGTGTATAAAATATTTAGGTAGATACTTTTCGCTCAAACCTCTTGCACATGTACACACCACAAATTCATATTCCAGAATGACTGTAATCCATACTCAGTAAAACGATAAACGGCTCATTTACGAGGCGCGTTGGGCACTTTCTGGAGTTAAAGTATTAAAAACCAATTAAATATCAGTTTTAGCGTGACTTTAACTTCATTTGTCCAACATTAGGTTTTGGCAAAGACACCTGTGCAGCCACGTTCATGATTTAATATGCGTATGTGCCTACATTAAGGATTTCCACAATCGCAAATGAGATATTGAATTTGCATATGGGGGAGATTTACCCAGATTGATTGCGGCGGTACATGAGGCCAACTTGTTCATGTTTTAGTTTAGCTTCTTATTTTAGTTCTAGAATCTTTTGATCCTGGAAAAAACATAATTAAAAAACTGTTCACATCCTTATCTAATACTCTGTTAGATGTTGTGTTGCACAACTTGAGCAATAGATACTCTGCTCAAACATCCCATACTGGTATTCAGCTCTAGATCTACATTTTTACATGCACATTTTCCAGATACAATAGTTATCCACAATTTAAAAGGAGAGTAGTTTTTCCACCAGGCCTTAACCTTAAAAGCAAACTTTTTTACTCAATATCTACAACTGAGCTACATTCTGGTTTTCACATTATATATTATTTCTAGTGTTGGGGTGACTTCTGGGGTAAGTTCTGTTTTATAGAACCTTTTTCTCTGCATACTATTTTCTTTTCAGACGGTACCAATTCTTTGGCATTAAATAAATTGCTTGCTAATGCTCGAAAATCTACTTATTTATCTTCTCTCTAAATTCTGAAATCCAAGTTAAATAATCATCTTATCTACTGCAACATTACTTATGGCTTCCCACCTTTCCCCTCTTCAGTTAATCTGTCTATATCTTTTACAATATGTCCTTGAGCATGTACATTGCAAGCCATTTGGTTGAAATAATTGACACACAGATTTTTAGATGTTTTTTTACCCACCCATTGTCCAATCTAACAGAGGTCTGTAATCCCATATGGTAAATCAGTGAACATTGGGAAAATGAAGGGCCCTACATATGCACAACTGAACTTGTTTTCAACCTTTTTAGACCATCTGATTCCTTCACTGCTAAAAATATTTGGTATGCCAATATGTACAATATAGAAATGTGTATAAACTGATTCTTCATACTTGAAAATTGAATTTATATTTAAAATAAAATGAAAATAAATCTTTAGCTGGTGAAATTTATCATTTTATTGGGTGAGGCTGGTATTTTTAACTAAAAAAACCCATTTTTTTTTTCCAAAGCTTTAAAGAACAGCAGAAAAGCGTCTATACTGTCACTAGCCATTCTCAACAAAAACTGATAGTTAATTCCAGTTGTTTCATAATTCATTACTGAATATAAGCTATGATA
The DNA here is from genome assembly GCA_019447015.1 of Hymenochirus boettgeri. Lineage (NCBI taxonomy): Eukaryota > Metazoa > Chordata > Amphibia > Anura > Pipidae > Hymenochirus > Hymenochirus boettgeri. The sequence continues at coordinate 325,604,520 of CM033469.1, forward strand.
ACCCAATGAAAAAGCCCAATAATAAAGGCGTCAATTCATTTTTAAACAGGAACAATGGAACGTATTTCTCAGCTGCGCTTAGTGATTTCTGCATCCAGGTAGATGGAATTCTGCAACCAATATTCTGCACTGAATTGTGTTACAGTGGCTAGCCGTATCACCTTGCCTTTAAAACTAATTCCTGAAATCGGCTAGAAATCTAAATATTATTATTTTTGCTATATTATCAGCTGGGGCATAGTTTCAGCTACATAGTAGAGGCATTAGTCTATTTTTTTAAAGACAACTGTATCCCAATGCATTTTTTAAAATTGCTTGCAAAAGAGTAAAGGTATGCAGCCCTCCCCATACAATTTTTTTCCATTTTTTTAATGTGGACCATTAATAATGGGGGCTGAGGTGGTTGTAGGAGCCGAAAAGGCTAATCTGCTAAACCATTTTTTTACATCGGTTTTTACTGTTGAGAATCCTTGTCCTTACAGCAGGGATTGTAATAATATGCAGGGAGAAATGAAGAGTATTCACATTGGCTAACAGAGGATATGGTACGGAACAATTAGACAAGTTAATATCAATAAACCCCCAGGACCAGATGGATGCATCCTCAGATTTTAAAAGAGCTTCGTTCATTTCTATCTAGACCATTGTTTCTCATCTTTTCAGATTCGCTTTGCTCAGGGATGTGCCGCGGATGGAAAAAGCCAATGTAATACCAATATTTAAAAAGATATGTCATTCACGCCTGGTAACTATAGACTGTAAGCCTAACATCAGTGGTTGGAAGTTGCTGGAAACTTTTTTACGGGATCATATCCTTGACTTTGTCTCCAGAGCTCATCTTATTAGTAGTAGTCAGCATGGTTTTATGAGAATAGATCATGCCAACAAATTTAATTGTTTTTTATGAAGAAGTGATAAGAAGTTAGATTCAGGCACAGCAGTGGATGTGGTATACTTGATTTTCGAAAGCTTTTGAATACGGGCCACATAGGCACTAATGTAGAAACTGAGGACTGTTGGCCTTGAAAAAAACATTTGTTCATGGATAGAGAACTGATTATTGGTCGCAAACAGAGAGTGGTGGTTACTGGAGCTACATCTATTGGGCTAACGTTCTAAGCGGAGTGCCTCAGGTTCCGTACTGGGGCCGCTTCTTTTAATCTGTTTATAAATGACTTAGAAGGGGGCATTGTGAGCAAGGTCTCAGTGTTAGCTATGAACACTAACTATGCGAAGCTGCAGCAAGCAGACCTAGATAGATGAGCAAAATGGGCACAGAATGGCAGATCAGATTCAATGTTGATAAATGTAAGGTGATGCATTTGGGATTTAATAATCCCTGTGCCACCTACACCCTAAATAACTCTGTGTTAAGTGCATCTGAATGAAAAAGATTTGGGGGGTTCTGGTAGATACAGACTTAGCTATAGCAAACAATGCCAGGTAGCAACGGCTAGGAGCTAGCAAGATATTGTCTTGTATAAAAGGAGGGGAATAGATTCAACAATAGATTCAAGAGATTAAAGAGAACAGACATTCCACCACCAATGGCCCTGGGCTGACTAGGAGGCAGGCTTTTAGCACTCATCTTTTGCTGGTGATATCTAATCGAGGGCAGCATGGTTGTAAAATGAGTAGAGATTTCAGCTGCTGAAAGTGTGGACTGTAATGGGCGTATGTGTAAAATTTTTAAATATTTTTGTCGTTTAAATATCCATGAAGGAATCTTAGTTCCCAAACATTCTTGCTTGTCTCAGTCTAGAACATGCAACTATACTTAATTTACAATAAGCTTCCTGGGGGGCTGCCCCCTGTACTGCCAGCCACTCACCTACACCAAATGTTTTTGGAGTGCCTCATCCTCCCTTCATGATGCAGATGAAAGAAAACAGGGGCCCTAAAATGTTGACGGGCGTGGAGTGGTTACAAGCATTTGTACACTTCTCTTTTATATATAGATCTTTATATATTGTAATTTTTAGTTGGCTGCACATTTCATTCAGTGACCACAAGTCACATATATAAATCATTCAATACAGAATTATATTCTTATCCCCCTGTAAAATATACAGTTAGTATTAAAACAGTATAACACATATTTCAATTGTTTCCCTTTCTAGCTGCCAGCAATGAAGTACAAAGAGCAAACGTATTCACAAGATATAAGAATTAAATAGTTATTAATCACAATAACGAGTATTCTTTTTTATATCTGTATATATATATATATAATATATATTATATTTGTATACTCACAGCACTCCAACCACTTATCCTGGTCCGGTGCAAGTTCCTATGGACACATGGCTGTATTGTATCCCATATAACATAGCCAGTTTGTAAAGGCAGCACTCTGGACTCTTATTTCAATGCCGTAATTTTATTGTACACAGTCATCATTTCATAGGAGCGACGTTTCGGGAGTAGCTGTCCTCCCTTCTTCAAGCTCTGTAATTGACTGTTACAAACTACATTTCCCACACCCAAATTTAAATGTCCAAACAGGAAATGACATCATCTTCAACATCTAGTTAGATATCCATTAACCCTTACAAACCATCATCCCATACATATCCCCATTATAATGAGCTATTTATCCTTTTTGTATTATTAATTGTCATAAATATCATATCAAAAAGACATCCTATACATGTTTCTAATATATTAGATAGACTTCACACACTGTTTCTATATATAAATCCACAAACTGGACCCAACATTTTAGAGCCCCACAGAAGAACCAAAGTGTAACTTACAAAACAAATATAGGTCATACCTTATTAGCCCCACGGAGCCAAGTATAAGTTTTTTGACCCACAGAACCTCTCGCTGCTCAACCTAACTCCCTATCTCCTCCTCTTAGTGGAGTAGGAACCATCTCTAGTACCATGAATCTTACAATCATTATCCTTATGTCCTGCCTCCACAAAATGTTTAGAGACAGGTAGTCGTATATCTTTTAATCTAATGCTAGACGGTGTTGGGATATTCCGTGACTTTATCATTTGTGTGGTTTCTCCCCACATATAGTATTTGCAGGGGCACCACAAACACATATTCCACAAATTTGGTATCACATGTGTGGTATCCCCGTATGTCAACTTTTGGGAGTATGTGGGTGTATTGAATTGTTGTTCCCCTGTACACATGCGCATTGAGTGCCAGTGCAAACATGGAACATTCCCTGTCCTTATGCCCAAAAATGCCCTTCGTATTTTATCAGACGAATCACCGACCTGACCAGTTTGTTTCCCAATGTTTTACCTCTTCTGTATGAGGTGGGACGAGACTAGAGGTGGTTCATAAATTCTTGTCCTCTGGATATGCCTTACTCAACATGTTGCCAATTCTTTCGTATAATTTGGCACTATCCGTTCACTGCCAATTCCTATTCCTAATCAAGGGAATCCATCCCAGATCTCACCCTCCTATTTTTTGTTGTAGTATCCGGTACCTTACTAAGCCCCTTCCAATACATTTTGGGATACCCCCTACCTAGAATTTATTCCATCATTTCCTCCATCTGTATATTACGTATCTCTGGTTTCTGACACTATTATAAACCCTTGTAAATTGTCCCATTGGTTGCCTTTAATACATGTGGAGGGTGAAAGCTTTGATAAGCTAATATTTTGATTCCTGTCAATCTCCTTAGTAATACAATTCAGTATTCAACCCCTCCTCCATACCACTAGTACATCCAAGAAACAATCTGTCTCTTATCATATTGTATAGTATATTTGATACTGTCATGTATATTGTGTGATCTCCTCATGGAAATCTAACAAAGATCAATGTGCCCCGCCATAGGAGGAAACGTCATCTATGTAACGCCCCAGGCTAAACATGTCTGGTGAAAGATGGTAAGCCATAGATGACGTCCTCCCGAGCCAAGCCATAAAGGCATTGCATATGCCGGGCCACATTGGATCCCATGGCAGTTCCTCTTAGTTGCTTATAAACCTGCCATTAAATGAAAAGTAGTTTTTCAAACAGAAATTTTCAAAACATCGTTCAAAAATTCAATCTGTGTTGCACATAAACTGCCACATTTTATAGCTCTGTATTGCTGCCTTAATCCCCTCTATTGAGAATCGAGGTATAAAGTGAAGATACATCTAGGTAACCAATAATACTTCTTACCATTTCCCACTTATCTACCTTATAGTTTTCAATTTCTGTAAAAAATCACCTGTATCTCTCAAGTTGATGGTGTACCCTGTAACAATAATGAATTGGTGCCCAACCACTTATCCTGCCATAAGGTGTTTGTTGAAGGTTAAACAATGTGACAGGGAATTGAATAATATCACTGCCAAGAAAGTTCATGATAATTTTGACTACTGAGGAGCATGCTGCCTTGTGTTCTGTGGAAAAACGATCAGATATCACGATTAAGCCTTCAGACAAAGGGGCTCAATCGTAATATTAGATACTGAATATTACATGAATGAAATTTACACTCAGCTGGCGGATGGTGATTGTATACAGAGAGATATCTAGTGATCATCCCTTGGGGACATCGAAAAACGTATTGAGACTGTACTGCGTGATGCAGTGCGGAAAAAGCATTATTAGTAATGAGGATAGGCAATTATCTCACTGTTAAACATCCGTAACTCCAGATTGATTGTAACCCTTCCGAAAGTGGCACAAAAATCCTGTCCGCCACCAGGAGACCTATAGTGTCCGGGGTCGGTTCCATCTTTTGCCCACTGGCCATTATGCTGGATAGGATTCTTGCGCCTCAATACAGGGTACACACATCATGAGAGATACAGGTATTTTTACAGAAATTGAAAACTATTAAGGTGATAAGTGGGAAGAAGTATTATTGGTTACCTTAGATGTATCTTCACTTTAACCTCGATTCCCATATAGAGGGTATAAGGCAGCATACAGAGACACTAAATGTGGCAGTTATGATGCAACACAGATTGAATTTTGAACGATGTTTTGAAATTACTTGTTTGAAAACTACTTTTCATTAATGGCAGGTTTTATAAGCAACCTAGAGAACTGCCATGGGATCCAATGTGGCCCCGGCATTGCCAATGCCTTTAGGGGCTTGGCTCGAGGAGGACGTCATGTATGGCTTACCATCTTCACCAGATATTGTTTTAGCCTGGTGGCGTTACATATTGACGTCTTCCTCCTATGGCGGGGCCACATTGATCTTGTTAGATTTCCATGAGGAGATCAACATATACATGACAGTATCAAATATACTATACAATATATAAGAGACAGTTTGTTTCTGGATGTACTAGTGGTACTGGAGGAGGGTTGAATACTGATGTATACTAAGGAGATTGACAGGAATCAACTATTAGCTTATCAAAGCTTTCACCCTCCACATGTATAAAGGCAATCCCAATGGGACATTTTACAAGGGTTTATAATATTGTCAGTAAACCAGAGATACGTAATATACAGATGGGGAAATGATGAATAAATTTCAGTGTAGGGGGTATCCCCAACATGTATTGGAAGGGGCCTTATTAGTAAGGAGACTACAAACAAAAAATAGGAGAGTGAGATCTGGGAATCGGATTCCCTTGATTATGGAATATGGAATTGGCAGTGAACGGATAGGCCAAATAATACGAAAGAATGGGCACATGTTGAGTAGGCATATCCAGAGGTACAAGAATTTATGAAAACACCTCTTATCTCGGTACAGATAAGGTAAACAATTGGGAAACAAACTGTCAGGTCGTGATTCGCTCTGATAAAATACAGAAGGGCACTTTTTTGGGGCCTAAGAGACGGGAATGTTCCCATGTTGGACTGCACTCAATGGCGCATGTTTACACAGGGAACACAATTCATACACCCACATACCTCCCAAAAATTTGACATACGGGGATACCACACATGTGATACCAAATTTGTGGTATATGTGTTGTGGTGCCCCTGCAAACTACTATATGTTGGAAACACACAAATGATAAAGTCACGGATATCCCAACACCCTCTACATTAGATTAAAAGATATCCGACTACCTGTCTCAAACATTTTGTGGAGCAGGACATAAGACAATGATGTAAGATTCATGGTACTGAGATGGTTCCTACCTCCACTAAGAGGAGAGATAGGGAGTTAAGGTTGAAGCAGCGAGAGGTCTGGTGGGTCAAAAACTTAATACTTTGGCTCCGGTGGTGGCTAAATAAGGATTATGACCTATATTTTTCTTGTAGTTACACTTTGGTTCTTCCTTGGGCTAAACTGTTGGCGTCCGAGTTTGTGGAATTTATATTAGAAACATGTGTGTGAAGTTCTATCTAATAATTAGAAACATGTATAGGATGTCTTTTTGATATGATATTTATGACAATTAATAATACAAAAGGATAAAATTGCTCATTATAATGGGGATATGTATGTGATGATGGTTGTAAGGGGGTTAATTGGATATCTAACTAGATGTTGAGAATGATGTCATCCTGTTTGGACATTTAAATTTGGGTGTGGGAATATTAGTTTGTACAGTCAATTACAGAGCTTGAAGAAGGGAGGAAGCTACTCCCGAAACGTCGCCTTATGAAATGATGACTGTGTAACAATAAAATTACGGCAATTGAAATAAGAGTCCAGATTGCTGCCTTTACAAACTGCTATATATATATATATATATATATAGTTCAAAGGGTAAAGAGGTAGGTGCACACAAGGGGTCTTAATCAATAAAATTTTAATAGTGCACAAAAAGGCAACGTTCGGTCCACGTCTAGGACCTTTATCAGCCAACCAAAACCTTTTGGTTGCTTGATAAAGGTCCTAGACGGGACCGAAACGTTCCTTTTTGTTGCACTATTAAAATTTATATTGATTAAGACCCCTTGTGTGCACCTACCTCTTTACCCTTTGAACGTCTATTGAATTTTGGGTAGCACCAGGGGCGAAGTAGGGTTGGGAGTGGAGTGTGCCCGGATTTTCGTTTCAGTATATATATATATGTAGAAACACTCCAATGCACTCACGGTCTTGTATAGTGAAATCACGATTTATTCAAACTCAGGTCAGGCAACGTTTCGGTACCTTCCTAGGTCCCTTTCTCAAGCCAAATAGCCATATATATATATATAATACAAATATTTTAAGAACATTTTATGAGAATTTATTAGAAATGTAATGAAACAGTTTCCTTGAGACGCTACATCTACAATGTTAATATACAATACATTTGACAAAATGCATTTAACTTAATAACCATTCAAAATGTTCATGAACGAATTAAATCCTTTCTGACTGCCATAAATAAGGAGAGTTCAAAATGATAACAGACGTGTTGCTGGAAGGCTTTTAGATATGTTCAGCTTAATTTAAAAAGGATACAATGAAACAGTGTACTATTATACAGTATATCTATAATAAAAACATGGTTTTCTTTCATTGGAAGCAGCCCTGTTAATGTGCCTGGGGCTGCAATATGCAAAGCTACGTTTTGGGATAAAATGCACCAAATGCAGATGGTCCCATTATGACTTAATTTTATAGCTGTTCCCCAATGATCCCTGGCATAAATGACTGTAGCCATAATTAATCTATTCTTAAAACACCAATATTGGGTAAAATGTTAGTTTACAGTCTTAAGAGAACTTGATTATCAAGGTTAACCAATTAAAGGTAAAACTTTATAAAATCACATTACTCTGCTACAACTTTTATTGAAAAAACAACACCATATACTCACATCAGCTAATACATTGTAATGGCTCTGACTCCGTTGGGGTAGAGTAGAGGGAAGACTCACGTTTTAGTTGGATGAAGGAGGAAGTAGTGGGAACTGGATGCTGGAATGCACTGAGACCGGAGCTGGATGCTGGAGTACACTGGCAACTGTGGCTGGATACGGGAGTGCACTGAGACTGCGGTTGGATACTGGAATGCACTGGAGGCTGTGGGTGATACTGGAATACACTGGATAGGGTGTAACAGGAACAATGGCTGGATCAATAGCTGGATAGTGATACAGGAACAATGGTGGATACAATAGCTGGATAGGTGGAACAGGAACAATGGCTGGATACAATAGCTGGATAGGTGGTAACAGGAACATAGCTGGATACAATGGCTGGATAGATGGTAACAGGAACAATGGCTGGATAATGGTAACAAACAATGGCTGGATACAATAGCTGGATAGGTGGTAACAGGAACAACAATGGCTGGATACAATGGCTGGATAGATGGTAACAGGAACAATGGCTGGATACAATGGCTGGATAGAGGGTAACGGAACAATGGCTGGATACATGCTGATAATGGTAACAGGAACAATGGCTGGATACAATGGCTGGATACAATGGTAACAGAACAATGGCTGGATACAATGGCTCGATAGATGGTAACAAACAATGACTGGATACAATGCTGGATAGATTGTACAGGCAAGGCTGGATACAATGGCTGGATGCAATGGTAACAGGAACAATGGCTGGATACAATGGTAACGGGAACATGGCTGGATACAATGGCTGGATACAATGGCTGCACTAGTTTGAGCAGCAAAAACCCTAGACGCCAGTAACAACTGACAAGCGGGCATCTAGGGATGGAAGGAGCGGATTTTTAAACTTCGCGCCGGCCGGCGCCCCTGCGTGGTGACGTCACGACGGCGCTCGCGCAGGACGCGCGAGCGAGCGTCGGCGTCACTGGGGCCGGAGCGCCGCCTAGCGGATCGTCGCTGGAGCGGACACCCGGGTAAGTACCTTACATACATAAACGAAAAACTATATCAGCTAATACAAAACATCATCATGCAAAATATAACATACGGTAGTAAACTCCAGAAAAGTTACCATATTTACCATATTTTACCATATCTCCACAGGGAGAAGAGCCCACAGGTACAAACTGAACTGAGGGGGAGGGGGGCATTGAAGATGTTTGGGAACTACAACTCCCAGCATGCTTTATTAGCTGGGAGTTGTAGTTCCCAAACATCTTGAGTGCCAAGTTTCTACCCTCGGTTTATACTCGGGTCAATAACTTTATTAGGATTTTTAGCTGAAATTGGGTACCTCGGTTTATACTCGGGTCGGTTTATACTCGAGTATATACAGTATTACACCACAATTCACATAATACCATCCAGTTCATGTTGCAATGAAATGGACTGCATTGACATCAATAAAAATAATTTAAAAAATATCTAAGACAAGAATGAATAAAGCATACATGTTATATTTTTTAATAAAAATATAATAACATTTGTATGTATGCATGTATGTATGTACATACATACATTCCCAATTACTAATACACGTACATGGGTATTTCATCAACAATAGTTGTTACCAGTATTTACCAATATATATTATCTACAATCCAGCAATACATTTGTTGTAAAATACAAATATATATATATATATAAATCCATCTGACCATAACAGGTATGGCCCGGCCACAGAAGACGCCAATCCTCGGGTCAGGACTTGTCAGCACGTGTACTGCATCTTAAAGGGCATGTCACCCGAATTTGTTAACTTTGGTATGTGGTAGGGCATGCTCACCCAGCCCCCACCGCATTAATATAATTGTTAGAAATCCCCCGATTCTTATTACCTGCCCTCTCTCCTCCGCTGCAGTGTTAGGCCCTCTGCTTGCATGGAATTGACAAGGCAGGGGGCGGGACCGGAAGCAGTGCGTCCATGATTGGCTCGAGACGGCAGGGAGGGCTGCATGAGAATGCCTCACACCTTGTGAGGGTGAGGAAGTCTCAGGCACAGCATCGAGTTCACACACCTGTCCCCTCCTACACAGCGTTTCTGGACTTGGCGGGGCACAGCAGGGGAACTTTTGAGCAGGAATGTAGGTAAGGACTGTTTTAAACTACTTGATGTGGCAGTAAGGCGTTTAAATTTTAGTTTTGGGGGTTGGACATGCCCTTTCAGGATAAAGGACATACTTTGAAGAATGTAATGTAACAGATTGGCAAAGGAAAGTGATGGTTCACGAGAGTGGTGTTAAGGAGGCCGTTATGTGAAAATAAAAGAAACCAAGCCCTTGACTGTACAAGTCATTCTGATGAGAAAGCAGTCGGAGCCGACTAGCGAAATACGTCTAGATCAAGTCCAGTTGATCTAATTGAATACAACAGATATATCTCTAAAGATTATTCCATGTAAAAGGAAGATTTTGTCTTGTTCCCAAGAGCTCTAAATGGGAAAAATTTGTAGAAATAACTTCTGTTTTGCAAAGACGTATGATGTACAGGTTGTGTGCAGCGGCTGTCTATAAGATTTCTCTCTCTAGGACAAACATTTCAGCTTGGGGCACATCTGTCAAAGAACAAATCTCTACATCTGAGATTCGAACGACACTTGTGTAATTACTAATACACTATCCTTGTGCATTTAGGAAGGGTATCTAATATTTAATAGTAATTTCTGTACCTAACAACTCATTTTACAAATGCTTGTGAATGGTTCTCATTCATTCACGTCATGAATATCTGTTGTATCAATTAGACAACTGGGACTTGAAGTTTAGTTCGAAGACTTTCGATATGGTCATCCGACTGGCTTCTCAATTCAGAAGGACTTGTACAAGAATATGTGGCAAATTATGTACCCTGGAAAGTCCAATTAGCATATCACAGCAATGGTGTTAATGACGTGATGCATAGGGGCAAGAGGTGGTATAGGAAACGCCCAGGGTAAGGTGTTAAAAACACATTACACAGTACACAGTTTAAAAAACCTATTTTTAGTTTCTACTGTGTGAATTGTTTTTCTGAATGTTTTTAAAGGGCAGTTCCACCTCCAAAAACTATAACTTAACCCCATACGGCCCACTCTGTAGTGTAAGTAAAAATACTTACGCCTCCCAGCTCCAAATGGTTCTCCTGTAATGCCCCGCCAAATCCCAAAAACAGACTATATAGGGACTCTGCTCCTGTCTCCTCTAGGAGAATTTGCCGATGGCACTGCAGACCTTCCCCCCCCTCCCTCTCCCTCCCTTTGCTCTCCCTCCCCCTTTTGCCACATAGTAGGGTTCCTTTCCCCCTGCCCCAACCGCATAAAAGATTTTCAGAAAAGTCCCCCGAACTATACTTACTTACCTTCTCCCCCCCAGCGTTCTGTGCAGATGGCGGCCGCATCCATTGATTGGTGCCTCTTAGCCATCAGGGAAGCGGATGCGACGACCCCCTCTTGCAGTTTTCATGCAAGCAGAGGGCCGGACAGTCGGCGGGGTGGGGATAGAGGGAAGGTAAGTAGAGTTTGGAAGACTTACTGAAAAATCTTTATAGGCAGTTGGGGTGGGGAAAAGAACCCTAGTTCTACAGTGGTGGACATGCCCTTTAATGTAATGTCAGCAAAAACATGCCATATAAATGAGGTTAATCCCACTACTAATAACAATAATTTGAACTCAATATCTTATAATGCTGCATTCCCCTGTATAAAGGCCTCAACAAAGCGGTGACTCAATAGCACATTAGCACAATATAACTGCATGACCTTTTGTTCTCTTCAATCAAACACTCACTGAAAACAAGGGTGAAGTATAAATCTAGCGTTCAACATGACTCTACCTCACCATAAGTCGTAAAATAAACACAAGATAAAGACAGATAAATATTACTAATTTTTGCAGTTATGTTAAGTCTAAAGCTGAAATGAGGCAGTGTGAAACATGTTAAACAAATGTAATATTACTCAGCATTTTTGGACTGTCCCTTTATGATTATCCTTTAGGACTCCAGTTGTATGGGAGGACCTATAAATGTGGTCAACTGACTTACCTCGTTATTTAATAACGATGTGCTGTGCTTTTTGAAGTCTGTCAGTCACTGCTACAAGCACTCAGTGCTGAATTTTGATTTGCCGTCCTTGCCATGATGTTTTAGTATAATTTGAAACAGGCTGAAATAAAAAAACTTGAAAGGTTGTATATATAAATTCTATTAAATAAAATGTCTCACAATTACAATCGTTCATCAATATGTTTTAATAAGAATTATTAAAATGGTTAGCTTGGCAAATGCTACATGTTAAATGGGCCACTTGTTTATTTTTGTCATCTTGTTCTGACTTTTTCAGGGCAATGTTGTAATAGACTAAATGGCATACTGTATTTATTTCTAGTTAATATGTCCTTGTTTCTAGGTAAAGTGGTCAATTATGTTAGAATGCATCACAATGAAAGGAGGAGTATCTTAATCCCTACCCCCCCCCCCCTTCAATTGACGTATAGGATTCACCTATTCAATATGTAATAATGGGTAGAAAACGCATAGGATACATGGTTAGGATAGAAATGACTAGAAGAGTACCTTAAACTCAAATAGAAATGGACTCCAAGTGGCACCAAACTTTAGGAAATTCCTGGACCACCTTTTGGAAGAAAAACTTTATAATGTACATGTACATTCCTTTGAAGTCTTTCTTTGCAGATGTTCGTTATCTTATCTTCATCAGAGGATGGGCACTGTAAAAGCCTTGAAACAGATTGTTTCATGAAAATAAAGTAAATAATGATTAATACTTGGAATATTGTATCTTTTAAAACGATGCGGCATGCGTACAATTAATAAAAGAGTGCTGTGTTGATTGATGGATCAGCGTCAACATGTCAAGGTAAATCTTTAGAATGTGGAGGCACGGTTTATGTCCCCACTACCCTGTGACCTACGGTGCTTACAATAGCAAATACTCTAAAGTAAGGATTTTACATATAGGAATAGGCAGTTCTGTTCTCATGTCTGTAACCATTTATATTCAAACTGTCTATAGGGGACTTAGAATGCATTTCCACACAATGATGCTGTTTAAATACCAGTGGTGGCCACCAACCTTAAAGATCAACTGTTACTATAAAATGTATATTGTGCCATCCTATAGTGGTGTGTTGTAATATATATATATATATTATATATAATATATATTAATATTATAGATGCAAGTGGCACCACAGTTTAAGCTTGGTCATTGTGCCCGGGTGCCACCAGTATGGATCAGCATACACAAAAGACAAAAGAATATGGTGCACTAATGGCGGTCTGGTGTTAAACAAAACGTTCATTTATTGTAGTGCAAAAACTGTGCAAGAAACGTTTCGGCCATGTTTCTGGCTGGTATCAAGCTAACATAAGGACAGATTTTTGAAGGTGCCCATACGTTTATGCCAGAATTTTCTTGCCCAGGCATTGCGATATGAATTCAGATCGACCAATCTGGACTCCACACCGTATGCCTCTTTGTTACTAGTTTATTAGGGGGCTTCCTGAACACTCCTCTATATCAGGGTAGGCATTTTTAGGTATTGTGCAATGTTTTTGCACCACCCCAATCACTGCAAATGCCCAAATTTAGGTCAGGGGGATTCTCTTGCGTACGCTTCCCTTTTCTCTTCAATATTGCACCATCTAAATTTTTTCTTGGCCTGCCATTAGTAAAGCTGGGTACACACAGTAACGATAAAGCCCCGATCAGTGGATCCCAATTGGTGTACCGTCGTTTTCCAAACAAGGTGCCCCCCCACGGCTGTCGAACGATCGGGCGTCGGCGAAGCTTATTCGGGCAAAAGGACGTTAATTTTCATCAGCAGCGGCTAGTCTCACTAGCAAAGTCTTGCCGCGGCCAAGGGAAAAACACAGTCCCACGGGTTCTCCCTACTGATGTGTAAAATGGAGAACGCTCGGGACAGGCCTCTTGCAGATCTGTCTGTTATTCTTTCACTGACTGTACGTTTGACCCAGCTTTAGCCCTACGGGTTACCATCTATTCCATAGTTTCTGATACATTCCCCTTTAATCTGAGATGCCGGATATGAGCCACATTCTATGTACCTTTTTGAATTGTCCTACAGGGATTTAGAATGTTAGACATGTAGGATGAAAAAACTTTTAAAGGATAATAACTGATCCTATCTGCCACTTTGAAACCAGTCTGTAGTTGAATCCTGTCTGTTTTCACAATTTTATGTCCAAGAGTTTTATTCCGACTCATATAAAAATAATGTAAATTTAATATCAGGATGCAAGTATTTTAATAAGCTCAAAGAACTGTCAGAGATCAGGTTGTCAACCGCTCTACAGCAGGAAAGACGTTGTTATGTACGTATCTCCACCATGCCCAAACAATGTTTGACAAAGGGCCGAGACCATCGATCGAGAGTCCACAATAAGAATCAATTCAAGACAATGTTGCTCCGTCATGCCAATGCTGGTGACCTTTCGTACCCTTTCTCCTCATATGACAATGAGGACATAGAGGTCATCCTTGAAAGGGCTTTTTGCACAGTTGGCGTTGTTTTCAACACTGCTACTGGAGCCACATCACTAGGAGCCAACAAGTCATCTCAATTGTTCCCAGCTTTTACAGGAGTTAGTCTCAACACATGCAAATATTGTGTTATGGGCTCTAACTTCCAATAGAGTGGGGGGAGAGAACTCGTGGCATGAAGAGAGAGTATTCAAATCAGTCACCTTGTGAAACAACATGGTGCCAAACCTATCACCAATCACAGATCCGAGATCTATAGTCAATGCACCGAGCAGACGTTCAGGCTTATGTAATTTCATTAATTCTCCGTAATGTGCTCACCACAGAATCCCGTCCCCAAACCAAATTTAAAACAGGTCATTAATATATCTTTGTATAATAACATTTTATCTCCCAACTGTGTTTTAAATATAAAAAACTCACATATACAAGTTAGCAAATGAAGGGGCCAATTTGTACCCCATCGCTGTACCTACCAATAAGAAAATAGTTACTCCTCAAAAAATAAAGTAGTTGTGTGTGTGCACAAATCTTATGTTCCATCAAAAACGATAGGTGGGGATCCATGGCCATAGTTTCAGGCTTACCAGGCAAGCCTCTATCTCCCTCCTCATGGGGGATAAATGTATATAGTCTTCCTACATCACAGGTCCTTCCCAACCAGAGACTTTTGCACTGCCAGTAACTCCCGAGTGATTTCTATTTCACTATTACGGTTTCAATAGTGTCCATGCCTTGGTGGTGCCTTCAAGGACTTATGTTACTTTGGGGAGAGTATAAATAATGGGACATTATTGGATGACTAGTGGACAAAAACGTCCAGTACTCTCATTCTATCCAGCTGTGTGACAACATATGGAAAAGTTGTCCAACAAAGATGGATGGGGGGTGACTCCTTATAAGCAATTTTTGTTGATTAGACCTTTCAAATCACTGGGAATATGAGGTTCCCCAAAATGTGGCTCTTAAGGGCCTTTAATGAAATGGTGACTATGACAACTGGCTTGTATTAAGATTGCCCCCTACTTGCAAGCTATCATTGTCGTATGAATGGTAATGTTTATATTATGATGAATTATTTTTATTATATAAAATCAACCTCAATAAAGCCTCATGTAGGGGTAGTTAATTTGGTCCCACAAATTTTCAGATTCATAGATAAGTGTATCCATTACAGATCACTGCAGAAATCCATTGGGAACTTACGACAGGAGGGTTTCTGATGTTCTGATAGGTAGTGTGGCCCAATGTAGTTTGAAAATACGCCCCTAACTACAGGAGTTTTCTATTGCACATTTTTCCAAATTGCCCCAATTGACATAATTATTGAGGGTTATATTTAGTATTCAAAGAGTGTATAACTAATTACCCTGAAACCCGTGTTCCAAACGGCAATGTCATTGGGTCTATACTACAGAGGGACTAAAATGAACTTTAAAACCGAGTTTGACCCTACGTGACTAATCGGAATTTTAGAAATTCCGAACGACAGATAGTTCAGGTTGTGTTTCTGAATTTGTGGACCCATATTTTCGGATAAATTTATCAAAATATTTGTTACCATCACTAACCTTGCTTGGCCATAACTCAAATGACCTTTCGCGATAACCCACGAATGACGGTGTTTCGGCAATCAATAACTTCCAATTGGCATTTCGGCGATATCCCGCGAATGTTCCTTTTCGTTGATAGCCCTCCTCAAAATGTACTGTTTTGGTGACAACCCTGGAATGGGTATTTCGGCAATATTCCTCGAATATTCTGTTTCTGTGAGCACCTCAAATGTATGGTTGGTATTCCTTGAATAATTGTTCAATTTTGGTTAACCCTTGAAGTATCGTTCGGTTGACATCAAATGGCGAATATTAACCTAATGTACATGGGGAACCCGTGGGTAATTGCCGATCGTGGGGAAGTTAGGTTTAACAGTTTGGGATAGGACCATGTTCCCCAGGGACCCATTTACCAGGTACCAGAGCCATTTACATTACAGGGCAAACTAAAGTCACAGACACAACACTGAACAGAAGGCAGAACATCTGATATATAAAACCAATAATCTGTTCTTACCTCTCATTTTGATACGGGCACTGAGAAATTTACCAAATAACATTATGGTTTGTGCTTCACTCACAGCATTCTAGTATAAAACAGTTTGGTTCACAAAACGACCATTATGTTTGCCCATGCTCAGTCCTCTAGCTAGGCAGACCCTTGTTACAATGGTCACACCATTAATAATCTCTACAATTCTTTTATGGAAATAGAGTGCAGCAAGGAAGCATGTGAACTGAGGCATGGGGTTGTGGTCTGACATGAACATACATAGATACTTACCAGTTATTAACAGGCTCAACATGTACTTAATAAAATTTACTGAAGTGGAATTTTAATTTATTTTATAGGCTTTTTATTGGTGTTTTTAGGGGGTGTTTTCAGATTCTGGAGTATAAACAATGGGGGTTGAGGTATCCTTTAAGTTTACCATTGATATTTATTTATAATTAACTAGAATCTGTTGCAAAACGAGTTTCTCCCCATGCACTTTAAGGAGGAGTTTTCCCAACTTTAAATTTTACTAAAGTTCTATAGTTCAGAAGAAACAACCGGACTCAGGCAAATTCTTTATCTATCCCAGCTTTAGGGGAAAATAGCTTTAGAATTTAAGTCTATACAGTTCAGATATTTAAAGTAGTATGGAATATAGTTAAATAAAAAGAATTTATTAACATTCACTGAAAACCATTGCCATAGTTTAAATGGTTAAAAGGAGAAAGAACTGTGGGTCTAGAGATACAAAGCCTGTAATAAAAACCGCCAGTATCCTACCTTTAAGATGAACACTATGCAGCACTGAGCAGCAAGGTCCTGATCAGCATTTCATAGGGGGCGGTTTGAAAAAGCAAAGGGGGCGGGATGGCGGGGATACCTTTAAAATGCCACAAAAATCTCCCATAATCCTCCAACATTTGCCGCCGGAATACACAATCCGTGTGTGGTGTTAAGCGCCGCCTGGAGCGGAAGTTCTTCTCTTCTCCCTCGTCCCGTCGACCTCCAAACGGTCTTCTCCAATAAGATTCAGCCATTCGCCCAGCCAATAAGCAGGTGCAGAAGAGATCGCACCAATTCGGAGTTTTTGCGCATGGAAACATGCCCACTCTGCCTCTTCAGCGCGCGTCCACACAGTGCCCTGATTAAAGGCGTGTTCACTCCACTGAAAACTAGGAGTGCTGACTGTTAAAGGGGGGAACGGTGTGACCCAGGTAGAGCTAACATACGAGAATATTTAGTAGCTAGTTAATTTAATATATCATATATAGATATATATATATATATATATATATATATAGATAATACTCAATATCTTCGGGTTATTGAACGTTTAGTTGAGGTTTCAACTAAAAGAAAATGACCTTGAAGTGTTATTGAATCCCTCCCCTTTCAACAGCAGAGGGAAAACGGTTTGCCCATTTGTAGAGGTAAGCTTTGCGAGAACATGTGTGTGAAAACAGATATAAATGGCCAACAAAAGGTGGAAATGAGTACCCCATGGGGTCCTCCCAAATTAGGGATTGCTTTTTAAAGTCCCAATTGTCAACCTGTGGTCATGATGACGGTGACCAAGATTTTCCCCATCCTAGGACCGGCAAAACATAATTAAAATCCAGATACAGACTACTTACTCTGCCACTATGCTTATGTGATGTTATGTTTGGACCGCGTGTGGCACTTTTTTTATGTGGGCAAAGAAACTACACCCTTCCGTGATAGATTTGCCAATCATCTGCACACAATTAGAGCGACCTTAACAGTCGATGTGGACAGCAAAAGAATGGGTGATTACCTGGGGCCAAGAATTTCAAATTGGAAGGAACAGTAGTCTTGCGAACAGTAATGCATGTTAATTGACCATTACCACCTGGAGGGTGATCGGGCAAGCAGCCTGATACGATCAGAGGTCAAAGGGGATTACACGTTTACAAACGATGGTTGCCCTATGGGGCCTTAATGAAATGAATAAATTTGAGCTTTGTTTTTATAACAAATTTTATAATAATTTTCCATGACACTTTAAACGAAATGCTTTCTATTTTGATACTAATTTGATTGAGTGGGGTTCCAGATGTTTATAGTGATCTAATTACTATTTTATACCAGCTTTTTTTGTGTTACATTGATTTGGCTTGATGCTTTTGAGGTGGCTCGCTGTAATTTTGACATATTGGGGTTTGACGTTTTTCTCCTCCGCCTGAGGGATCTGGGTTCGCTATAACTTCCGTGGTACGGCGTAAATTGTTGATACGGTTACCATGCGAGTTCGGACATGTGACCGTGACGTCTTTGTTTACGTCCGCGGGGGTTCTCTTCTGCGAGCTGTGCTTATTGTGACGGTGCCCGGAAGTATGAGAGACCGGTGCTCTGCATCTCATAGGGTCTGGAGTAATTATGACCACGGGTACAGTCCCTCCATTTGATTTTAAAAAAAGGGTGTGGATTGCATGGTATTTACATATTTATCACGTAGGGGTTTAAATATTTATCACTGGAGGTTTTAAGATATTCGTTGGTTCTGTAGTGGACTCTTGGGTTGTTCTTTTTACATAGTTGGGGTAGTTATTGTATACAGGGTTGATGTGTGTGTTGGTGGGTTGGGTCACTGGGTGCTCCCTTTAAACTGAACTTATGTTGCAATGTTTAGTCCTGATGAAGGCCTGGTTTGGGTCGAACACATGTTGACGGAAAAAAAACTAAAAATAAAACGTTTTGGATACTGTTTGCTAAGCATGTGAGCGTGATTCTATTTTGTCATGGACAATAAGCACAGCTCGCGAGAAGAGAACCACCCGCGGACGTAAACAAAGACGTCACGGTCACATGGCCGAACTCCATGGTAACCGTATCAACAATGTACGCGTACCACGGAAGTATAGCGAACCCAGATCCCTCAGCGGAGGAGAAAAACGTCAAACCCCAATATGTCAAAATTACAGCAGCCAACCTACAAAAGCATCAAAGCCAAATCAATGTAACACAAAAAAGCTGGTATATAGTAATTATATCACATATAACATCTGGAACCCCACTCAATCAAATTAGTATCAAAATAATAAGCATTTCTTTAAAGTGTCATGGAAAATTATTATAAAAAATTGTTATAAAAAACAGCTCAAATTATTCATTTCATTAAGGCCATAGGGCACCATCGTTTGTAAACGTGTAATCCATTTGACCTCTGATCGTAGCAGGCTGCTTGCCCTATCACCCTCCATGGGTGGTATATGGTCAATTAACATGCATTTTAATGTCGCAAGACTATGTTCCTTCAATTTGAAATGTCTTGCCACAGGTTAATCACCCATTCTTTTGCTGTCCAGCATCTGACTGTTAAGGGCAGCTCTAATTGTGCTGCAATGATTGGCAAATCTATCACGGAAGGGTGTAGTTGCTTTGCCCACATAAAAAAGGCCACACGGGCAGGTCAAAAAATAAATCACATAAGCACTAGTGCAAGTAAGTAAGTCTGTATCTGATTTTAATATGTTTGCCGGTCCTAGGATGGGGAAAATCTTTTCCCGTCATCATGAAACCACAGGTTGTACAATTGGGACATTTAAAGCACCCTAATTTGGGAGGACCCCATGGGGTACTCATTTCCACCTTTGTTGGCCCATTTAGATCTGTTTTCACCAACATGTTCCGCAAAGATTTACCTCTGAGGATGGATCCCAGTATTCTGTATAGTAGATGTCAGACCCCAATATGCTGTATTGTAGATGACGGACCCCAGTATGCTTTATTGAGGATGACGGACCCCAGTATGCTGTATAGTGGATGACGGACCCCAGTATGCTGTATAGTGGATGACGGACCCCAGTATGCTGTATAGTGGATGAAGGACCCCAGTATGCTGTATTGTGGATGATGGATCCCAGTATGCTGTATAGTGAATAATTGCCCCCAGTATGCTGTATTGTGGATGACGGATCCCAGTATGCTGTATTGTGGATGATGGATCCCAGTATGCTGTATAGTGAATAATTGCCCCCAGTATGCTGTATTGTATATGACAGACCCCAGTATGCTGTATAGTGGATAACGGACCCCAGTATGCTGTATTTTTGCGAAAACCCATGCGAAAAGCGAATGCGAAAACATTTCGCTACTTTTCGCTCTTTTATAAATATGCCCCTTAGTCTACCAATCTGTCATCTCTCTCCTCTCAGTCTATCCTAAACTTGGCAGCTGGATCATCTCGCCCCCTCCAAAAGAAAAACTGAACCCAATAATCAGTACATAGGGTGGCTTCCCATCAAACAAAGAATCATATTCAATTCCCTTCTTTTAACCTTTAAATCCCTTCACTCTACTGCACCTCCCTACTTATCTTCTCTCTTGGTCCTTTATTTTCCTCGGCCATGCCCTCCGTTCCTCACAGGAAATATCACCACAAACCCCGATGAACACTGCCTCCCGCCTTAACCATTCTCTCTGCTGCTCCCTACCTTTGGAACTCTACCTCTCGTTCACCTGGTGACATCATTAATACTTTCAAATATAGACTGTTGTCCCACCTTTCTGAGCATCAGCAAACAAATGATTTAGCCACTTTAAGCTCTTTGTACCCATCCCCCAACTTGTATTTGTATGTTGTCTCTCCCACTTAGATTGTAAGCTCCTTGGGTCAGGGAACTCATTCCTAATGTGTCAAGGCATTCTGCACTTATATCAATTTATACATAATTATATATATGCTTTCTTAACCAATTATGAAATTGTATTTCATTTCATTATTTATCTGTATAATTTCTTGCAATTATCCCCTTGTTTGTATACTCTGTATTTATAATGTACAGAGCTGCGTACCCAAGTAGCGGTTTATAATAAAATTATATATATATAGCCTTGTTAGATCATTTGGTGGCCCATTAAATCTTCTAAGAAGCCTGTCTTTCCATGAGTTTGACCAGGGTGAAGTTATAGTTGAGGAATTGGGGGTATTTGGCAGTGGTTTTAGTTTAATTAAAACAGTTTTAAATTCTATAATGGCTACTGTATTCGATCTAAAAACACATAACGTATCATGGATTGCTTCATGTCAATTGCAATAATACATGACAATGGCCCACGATTATCAATAAATAGGGCAGAAAAAATTCAAGCAAAAACCATGTGTTTGATGAGAGTTTTCCGGTTGCCTTGTGCTATCAGTCGGACGCAAGTGTAGGGGTAAAAAAATCAACTTATCACAAGAAACTCTTGCAGCAAATACAGAAAAAATGTCTGGAAATGATAAACTACCACTGCCTGATTCTATGAATTTAGGTACAAAAACATTGGCAAATAAACTGTTTATTTGCCTTTTTACACCTTTTGGGAAACACCCCTGTAAATTATGGATCCATCATTAACACATATTTACTGAACAACTAAGTTTATATTAGAAGGCGATTACCCCTCCATCACCTTCAAACATTTTCCTCTGCCCATGTTTCTATAAATGGATATCCTAGAACAACTGTGCACAAAATATGGCACAGTGGTAAGAATACTATAGGCACTATAACTAGACCTAACATACTAAATGAAATATCAACTTCATTTTTACTGAACAAAAAAATCATGTTCCTACCAGCACTTGAATTAAACATAATAGCCGAAGGTTGATTACCAGATCAATACATGTCTTCTGTCATCAATTATTGCTTTCTGCCAAAACCACCCAGTCGCCAGCCCTAGCACAACAAAAATGTATCTAGAAATCAATTTGCTTGTTACAGTAAGGAGAATATTAGCAATTGCATTCTCTAACCACTTGTGTGGCCTTCAAACTACTTACCTGAAATCCAAAACTTTAAGGGATTCAATGTTCCATTTCTATTTAAGCAAACAAAAGAATTGTTCTCCTCACACCAAAAATATGGTTTTGAAAAGATACAGAAACTAATTACGATCCTTTGGAAAGAATAAATAAATTCAGGCCAGTTTGATCTTTCCCCTGAGTCCTCTGAGGGAAAAAAATGAAATCTTCTTCTAGCAGTCCACTGTGTGATGAAATAAATTAGTATAATGATTTATGTACTGGTTTAGTCAATTCTGATAGAGATTATAGACAAAATGACAAAGTGCTTTAGCAGCAAACTTAAATCATGTCAGGCAATCTTTAGTTTTCCTTACTCTAATGCTGACCTTGTTCATTTATCTTCGCTAGCAATCTAGGAAGAAATACTAGTTTAATCAGTGCAGTGCAAAGCACTAGAGGTAAAAAGTTTAGCCTAATTTGTCTCCAAATTGTAATGTCTTTAACGTTAAAAAGTTTGCTTTGAAGGGCACTTAAAGATTTTTAAGAATGGGGGAACCATATGTTCTGATTCTTCTTTGTAATAGTGTTTAGGCATAATAGACAAGAGATACCTCAGTAGGATAACCGACCCTAAAGGGGCTAGTTTACTAAATGTGTATGCTAAAAATCAAGATTTTTTATTGATACTGTATGTGTTTAGTGGGTAATGGATAGCAGTATGTGTTAGTGGAGGACGGAGACCAGTATGCTGTTTAGTGGAGGATGGAGACTATGATGCTGTTTAGTGGAGGATGAAGACCAGTATGCTGTTTAGGGGAGGATGGAACCAGTATGTGTTTAGTGGAGGACGGAGACCGTATGCTGTTAAGTGGAGGACGGAGACCAGTATGCTGTTGGAGTATGGAAGATGAAGACCAGTATGCTGTTTAGTGGAGGATGGAGACCAGTATGTGTTTAGTGGAGGATGGAGACAGTTGCTGTTTAGTGGAGGACGGAGACCAGTATGCTGTTTAGTAGGAGGATGGAGACCAGTATGCTGTTTAGTGGAGGATGGAGACCAGTATGCTGTTTAGTGGAGGACGGAGACCAGTATGCTGTTTAGTGGAGGATGGAGACCAGTATGCTGTTTAGTGGAGGATGGAGACCAGTATGCTGTTTAGTGGAGGATGGAGACCAGTATTCTGTTTGAAGAGGATGGATCCCAGTATTCTGTATAGTAGATGTCAGACCCCAATATGCTGTATTGTAGATGACGGACCCCAGTATGCTTTATTGAGGATGACGGACCCCAGTATGCTGTATAGTGGATGACGGACCCCAGTATGCTGTATAGTGGATAACAGACCCCAGTATGCTGTATAGTGGATAACGGACCACAGTATGCTGTATTGTGGATGACGGACCCCAGTATGCTGTATAGTGGATGACGGACCCCAGTATGCTGTATTGGGATGATGGATCCCAGTATGCTGTATAGTGAATAATTGCCCCCAGTATGCTGTATGTGGATGACGGATCCCAGTATGCTGTATTGTGGATGATGGATCCCAGTATGCTGTATAGTGAATAATTGCCCCCAGTATGCTGTATTGTGGATGACGGACCCCAGTATGCTGTATTGTGGATGACGGATCCCAGTATGCTGTATGTGGATGATGGATCCAGGATGCTGTATAGTGAATAATTGCCCCCAGTATGCTGTATTGTATATGACAGACCCCAGTATGCTGTATAGTGGATAACGGACCCCAGTATGCTGTATTGTAGATGACAGACCCCAGTATGCTGTATAGTGGATAACGGACCCCAGTATGCTGTATTGTGGATGACGGATCCCAGTATGCTGTACAGTGGATAACGGACCCCAGTATG
Organism: Hymenochirus boettgeri; assembly: GCA_019447015.1. Lineage (NCBI taxonomy): Eukaryota > Metazoa > Chordata > Amphibia > Anura > Pipidae > Hymenochirus > Hymenochirus boettgeri. Next base: position 325,628,428 of record CM033469.1, read on the forward strand.
CTGTATAGTGAATAATTGCCCCCAGTATGCTGTATTGTATATGACAGACCCCAGTATACTGTATAGTGGATGAAGGACCCCAGTATGCTGTATTGTATATGACAGACCCCAGTATGCTGTATAGTGGATAACGGACCCCAGTATGCTGTATAGTGAATAATTGCCCCCAGTATGCTGTATTGTATATGACAGACCCCAGTATACTGTATAGTGGATGAAGGACCCCAGTATGCTGTATTGTATATGACAGACCCCAGTATGCTGTATAGTAGATGACGGACCCCAGTGTACTGTATAGTGGGTGACCGACCCCAGTATGCTGTATAGTGGATGACGGACCCCAGTATGCTGTATCCCTCTGTCTCGCTGCACTTTTGACATCCCATTAAATACCTTCAATATGACTGTGTTGTCCCACCTTTCTTAGTCATCAGCACAACATGATTGTTAGCCACTTTAAGCTCTTTGTACCCATCCCCCAACTTGTATTTGTATGTTTCTCTCCTCCACTTAGATTGTAAGCTCCTTGGGTCAGGGAACTCTTCCTAATGTGTCAAGGCTTCTGCTCCACTTATATCAATTACATAATTTATATATATGCTTTCTTAACCAATCTATGAAATTGTATTTCATTTCATTATTTATCTGTTAAATTTCTTGCACTTATCCCCTTGTTTGTATACTCTGTATTTTATAATGTACAGAGCTGCGTACCCAAGTAGCGGTTTATAATAAAATTATATTAATATAGCCTTGTTGATCATTTGGTGCCCTTAAATCTTTCTAAGAAGCCTGTCTTTCCATGAGTTTGACCAGGGTGAAGTTTTAGTTAGGAATTGGGGGTATTTGGCAGTGGTTTTAGTTTAATTAAAACAGTTTAAATTCTATAATGGCTACTGTTTTCGATCTAAAAACACATAACGTATCATGGATTGCTTCATGTCAATTGCAATAATACATTGACAATGGCCCACGATTATCATAAATGGGCAAACAAATTCAAGCAAAAACCATGTGTTTGATGAGAGTTTTCCGCGTGTGCCTTGTGCTATCAGTCGGACGCAAGTGTAGGGGTAAAAAAATCAACTTTACACAAGAAACTCTTGCAGCAAATACAGAAAGAATGTCTGGAAATGTATAAACTACCACTGCCTGATTCTATGAATTTAGGTACAAAAACATTGGCAAATAAACTGTTTATTTGCCTTTTTACACCTTTTGGGAAACACCCCTGTAAATTATGGATCCATCATAATAACACATATTTACTGAACAACTAAGTTTATATTAGAAGGCGATTACCCCTCCATCACCTTCAAACATTTTCCTCTGCCCATGCTTCTATAAATGGATTCCTAGAACAACTGTGCACAAATAGGCACTAGTGGTAAGAATACTATAGGCACTATAACTAGACCTAACATACTAAATGAAATATCAACTTCATTTTTACTGAACAAAAAAATCATGTTCTACCAGCACTTGAATTAACATAATAGCCAAGGTTGATTACCAGATCAATACATGTCTTCTGTCATCAATTATTGCTTTCTGCCAAAACCACCCAGTCCGCCAGCCCTAGCACAACAATTAAATGTACTGAAATCTAATTTGCTTGTTACAGTAGGAGAATATTAGCAATTGCATTCTCCTAACCACTTGTGTGGCCTTCAAACTACTTACCCTGAAATCCAAAACTTTAAGGTTCAATGTTCCATTTCTATTTTCAAGCAAACAAAAGAATTTGTTCTCCTCACACACCAAAAATATGGTTTTGAAAAGTACAGAAACTAATTATCGATCTTTTGGAAAGAATAAATAGTTTCAGGCCAGTTTGATCTTTCCCCTGAGTCCTCTGAGGGAAAAAAATGAAATCTTCTTCTAGCAGTCCACTGTGTGATGAAATAAATTAGTATAATGATTTATGTTTACTGGTTTAGGTCAATTCTGATAAGATTATAGAACAAAATGACAAAGTGCTTTAGCACAAACTTAAATCATGTCAGGCAATCTTTAGTTTTCCTTACTCTATTTGCTGACCTTGTTCATTTATCTTCGCTAGCAATCTTAGGAAGAAATACTATTTAATCAGTGCATGTGCAAAGCACTAGAGATAAAAAGTTTAGCCTAATTGTCTCCTCAAATTGTAATGTCTTTAACGTTAAAAATGTTTGCTTTGAAGGGCACTTAAAGTTTAAAGAATGGGGGAACCATATGTTCTGATTCTTCTTTGTAATAGTGTTTAGGCATAAGCATAAGAGATACCTTCATAGGATAACCACCCTAAAGGGGCTAGTTTACTTAAATGTGTATTGCTAAAAATCAAGATTTTTTATTGATACTGTATGTGTTTAGTGGTAATGGATAGCATTATGCTGTTAAGGAGGACGGAGACCAGTATGTGCTGTTTAGTGGAGGATGGACTAGTATGCTGTTTAGTGGAGGATGAAGACCAGTATGCTGTTTAGTGGAGGATGGAAACCAGTATGCTGTTTAGTGGAGGACGGAGACCAGTATGCTGTTAAGTGGAGGACGGAGACCAGTATGCTGTTTGTGGAAGATGAAGACCAGAGGCTGTTTAGTGGAGGTGGAACCGTATGCTGTTTGGGAGGATGGAGAACAGTATGCTGTTTAGTGGAGGACGGAGACCAGTATGCGGTTTAGTGGAGGATGGAGACCAGTATGCTGTTTAGTGGAGGATGAGACCAGTATGCTGTTTAGTGGAGGATGGAGACCAGTATGCTGTTTAGTGGAGGATGGAGACCAGTATGCTGTTTAGTGGAGGATGGAGACCAGTATGCTGTTTAGTGGAGGACGGAGACCAGTATTCTGTTTAGAAAGGATGGATCCCAGTTTCTGTATAGTAGATGTAGACCCCAATATGCTGTATTGTAGATAACGGACCCCAGTATGCTTTATTGAGGATGACGGACCCCAGTATGCTGTATAGTGGATGACGGACCCCAGGCTGTATAGTGGATAACAGACCCCAGTATGCTGTATAGTGGATAACGGACCCCAGTATGCTGTATTGTGGATGACGGACCCCAGTATGCTGTATAGTGGATGAAGGACCCCAGTATGCTGTATTGTGGATGATGGATCCCAGTATGCTGTATAGTGAATAATTGCCCCCAGTATGCTGTATTGTGATGACGGATCCCAGTATGCTGTATTGTGGATGATGATCCCAGTATGCTGTATAGTGAATAATTGCCCCCAGTATGCTGTATTGTGGATGACGGACCCCAGTATGCTGTATTGTGGATGACGGATCCCAGTATGCTGTATTGTGGATGATGGATCCCAGTATGCTGTATAGTGAATAATTGCCCCCAGTATGCTGTATTGTATATGACAACCCCGTATGCTGTATAGTGGATAACGGACCCCAGTATGCTGTATTGTAGAGGACAGACCCCAGTATGCTGTATAGTGGATAACGGACCCCAGTATGCGATTGTGGTGACGGATCCCAGTATGCTGTACAGTGGATAACGGACCCCAGTATGCTGTAAGTGAATAATTGCCCCCAGTATGCTGTATTGTATATGACAGACCCCATTATACTGTAAGTGGATGAAGGACCCCATTATGCTGTATTGTATATGACAGACCCCAGTATGCTGTATAGTGGATAACGGACCCCAGTATGCTGTATAGTGAATAATTGCCCCCAGTATGCTGTATTGTATATGACAGACCCCAGTATACTGTATAGTGGATGAAGGACCCCAGTATGCTGTATTGTATATGACAGACCCCAGTATGCTGTATAGTAGATGACGGACCCCAGTGTACTGTATAGTGGGTGACCGACCCCAGTATGCTGTATAGTGGATGACGGACCCCAGTATGCTGTATAGTGGATGGCGGACCCCAGTACGCTGTATAGTGGATGACGGACCCCAGTATGCTGTATAGTGGGTGACAGACCCCAGTATTCTGTATAGTGGATGACGGACCCCAGTATGCTGTATTGTAGATGACAGACCCCAGTATGCTGTATAGTGGATGACGGACCCCAGTATGCTGTATTGTAGATGACAGACCCCAGTATGCTGTATAGTGGATGACGGACCCCAGTGTGCTGTATAGTGGGTGACGGACCCCAGTATTCTGTATAGTGGATGACGGACCCCAGTATGCTGTATTGTAGATGACAGACCCCAGTATGCTGTATAGTGGATGACGGACCCCAGTATGCTGTATAGTTCGTGACGGACCCCAGTATGCTGTATATTGGGTGACGGACCCCAGTATCTGTAGTTGGATGATGGACCCCAGTATTCTGTATAGTGGATGACGGACCCCAGTATTCTGTATAGTGGATGACGGACCCCAGTATTCTGTATAGTGGATGACGGACCCCAGTATTCTGTATAGTGGATGACGGACCCCAGTATCCTGTATAGTTGATAACGGATCCCAGTATGCTATATAGTGGATAATATAGTTGCATGTATAGTTGCACATGCCCTGTCGATTTTCTAGCTCCCCTACCCTCATCAAAACTGACTAATAACTAATGGGTGACCGGTCAATGACTCTCTGTAATAAAGAATGAGCTAACAGAAAATGAATTGCTACTGGTTAGGAAGGAGGGAGCAGAAATCAGGAAATGCCATAAAACTGCAGAACTACAGCTGATTTTACAGTAAGGGCTCGCTTATACTAGGAAGGACAAAAACACAGTGTGTTAAGTGATGTTTTAAGTGAAGTTTTTTATCTGTGTCCATTTTTTCTGCATTTCTGTCTGTATTCTGGGATCCTTTTCGAAAAATGTACAGAAATGCAAACGTGTGTTGTTATCCGTTGTACCGCGTTTTCATGCATTTTAGACTGACAGAAATGCGTGCAGCAGTGCATTTTTTAAACGGACTGGACTGGAAACGGAATACAACGCAGCAAGTGTGAACGACACTGTGACACTGTGAATCCTATGGGGTTTTACTGTTTGTCCATTTTTTAAATTGCAAAAACAGATACAAACTGATGTAGTGTGAATGAGCCCTAAAACAGCTCCGATGATTATAACATTCTGTAACAATCTAATTAATCCAGTCTTGCTCATTTACCTTTTCTTAGTTTTCCTGCAAAATAAATAATGTATCCCATTAACATTATGAGAATAATTAAACAAATCCACGATCCAAAAAATTAACAAAGAAATTATTTTCTCTTTAGCTTCAATCAGCAGGGATACAACAAATGTAAAGTCAATGGCGCCACCACCACCAAATCGGCCAGATAAATACAGGAATTTAATTGAGAGGGATTTCCATCACTGTGCGGACTCTCTGAGCGAATTACCTTGATTGAATGTTTATTTGTGAATCGGGCATAACATGAAATGTATCTGAAATCAATGAGGCACACTGCAGTATAATGTGATTGTTTTTAACACAAGTGCCCTTTCCTTTGTTTTTAGTCAATACGCTTATTAATACACATAGTAACAGATGTAAGATAATTTATATACTACCAAAGTGTCTCAGTTGTTACCTTGGCAATCAGCTTCAGTCCCATCAATCCTAACAGCGCTAGACTAGGGGTAAACACAGTGCGGCTAGAAATGCAAAGTTAAAATACTCACCAGGGAAACCAATTTTGGAGGGGGGGGGGTTGAGGGGGTGTCATTAGCAGAGATATTGTAAATAATCGGATTATGTTTTCTATAATTGATACTCATTAACCCTTTTACAGTACCTTGTGACCGTGTAGATCTCTATGAGACTTTTATTCCTGTCTAATTTATAAGTCCTCCTAAATCCATCCTGAAACTGCTACTTGCATGGCTAATGGGACACCCACAAGGAAATAGTTATCCTAATGATAACATTAGTCCTATAGCTAGATTGTGTAGGGTTAATTAAACAGTGCAGCCCTAAATTCTTAGATCTCTGCATAAAGATTTACACAACATTGTACAAAACAGGCCACTCAGACCTTAGCATTGAATGTATATTCATTGATTTAAAAATCCACAAATATTTATTTATCCACTAGGCTTGACAAAACCAGGAGCTGAAATGTTGCCTGCTCACATGCACAGCCAATAAAAGGCAGTTAGTTTTGAAAAATTCTCTGAGTGCACTGGATTTCTTTTGGATTATGTATATATATATATATATATATATCTCGGGTGTCCGGTACTCTCACGTCTGGATAGTATGCCGCGGTGCTACTATGTATTAGAGATGAATATTCTTATAAAGCACTCAGGGGTCTTTTTCCAAAAACACTTTGTTACAACGGTAACATCTACGCGTTTCGGCTGATTGATTCAGCCGTCATCAGGATGATACAACTGTAAAAAAATGTCCTTAAAGGGTAAATCTAGTCAAAAATAAAGTTGGGCTGTAAATCTTAATCTCCCCCTCAAACCTAGCTTTCACATTATTATATATTCCAAAGACACACCTAAAGTCTCTTACCTGACCTTGTCCCTTGCCTCTCCTCCTATGCTCTGCATCTGACAGCCACTGGTTGCGGCTGTCAGTAAAGGCACAATGTGACGTCAAGCCCAATCACCTGACAGCCACAACCAGTAGTAGAGCGGCTGTCAGTGCAGAAGCCTCTTCTCCTGTTTTAGCTCGCAACAAGCTTGTAAAAGGAGCAGGGGGGCAGCACCTAAGAACTGGGTCAGGTAAGAGACTTTAGTGGCATCTTTGGAACATATTAGTATTGCGAAATCTAGGTTTTGGGGGGGTGATTAACATTTATAGCTAAACTTTATTTTTGACTGGACTTGCCCTTAAAAGTTCACTTTGGAACTCATCAATCAGTAATAGATATAGTTTACATTTTCATCATCATACCCTGAAAAGGCTTCATGGAAATCTGGTTATAGGGAGCTTTCATTTGTAGGCTTAACTGAAGCTCAACTAAATGTATACAATTTATTTATTATATTAACTGAATATACTGTTTTTATTTTTTATTTTTTTAACAATCTTTTTATTAGAATTTTATACATATTATACAAAACAGTAAAATAAACATTTTAATGTATTATACGTCAGGTTTATCAATGTCAATTACAATTATAATCTTCACATAAATAACAATAATAATAATGATAAGTAGATAAGATTTGCTTGACAATGGTTCATTGCATTTATATAGTGATTACAGGATATCAATCTTCAGGCCTCAGACATCAGTCAGGCCATGTTCCCATTCCCATTTTTCTAGAAATTTCAGATGTGTATTATTTGTTAAACGAAATATTTCCTCATATTGTTTGTTGAGGTTTATTCTATTTTTAATTTCCCTCATTGAGGGAATATTGTCAGACTTGTATATACTGTTTTATTGTTCCCCAGTGATATTGATCTCTATTTGTAGCAGTTATGGATTACATTTCATGCTAGACAAGTGTGCTATGAGTAGATAGGGCCCTTGGTTTGACCATATGTGAACATTTATTATATAAATAGATGGGAAATTTTGGGTTAATATCCTAATCTAAGGGAACTATCTCCTGTGTGTGTCCGTTTGTCAAACCTGTGTCAGATGTTTTGATAAACACATAAAGATGTTTCTGCAAATTCCTCATGGATTTTTTTGTATCTATATTTCTAATGAAGTGTCATTCGCTCTCATTAGACTCAATGGTGACAATTAATTACAGCCGAGTTTAATGACCTATTATGGAGTTAAAACACTGATGTTGCTTCTTATAAATGACTGATGCTGACAAAGATTTGATTTGTGCTGGGTTGTTGATTTTCTTTTTTTTTTTTACAGCTCTTAAAAAGTCCCACTGCATCCAATCAACTGATCAAAACCAAATTCTCCCGTTCCCACATGGAAAATAAGGGGGGGGGGGGGTTAGACAATTGTGTGCTTTGCTTATTCTGAATTCGATTGGGTATTTTATTTAGTTTTCCTACTGATAAATTGCAAACGTTTTTCCTCGAGAAGAAAACAGTGAAATTACATTTCTGGAACATAGAAAGCATTGGATAAATATAGCTAGTAAAATCTCAAAGGTGACATCAGGGTATGTGTCATTAATTTCAGTGATAGGCTGTCATTTTCTTACCCTTGCTATGTATTTTAATGGAAGCCACGCAATGTGTTCTTTATTGTGAGGAAAACGTGTTATGCACAAGACTTTTATTGTACAATGAATATTATCTTACCTTGTATAGGGGCATTGTATGTAGAATTTGGTAAAGCACAATAAGCAATTTCTGCACGCATTCTACCAGATCCTTCATATTGTTGGTGAAGGTTCTTATTCATCCAGGGCATGGTATATCTGTGCTATTCAGTTAGATCATCCTATATACTGAATTGTATATTACTCCAAAAGTTGTTTGTTTCCCCCGCACACCTGCAAGACAATGTAGTAGTTGCTGGGTGCTACTCAGAAAACCATAGCCAAATGGTCACTTAGATCCAGAAAGTATATAATTCAGAGCGCACACCAGTCTTAAACCACCAAACTGTGTTTATTAACACGTGACGTTTCAGTGCCCGTGTGGCACCTTCCTCAGACAGGTAGGTGCCACACGGGCACAGAAATGTCACGTGTTAATAAACACAGTTTGGTGGTTTAAGACTGGTGTGCGCTCTGAATTATATACTTTCTGAATTGTATATTACAGATATACCCTATATTGCTATATGTGAGAACTGATACTATAGTATAGTATAGTATAGTATTTGAGGTTGAATAAAGACATACGTCCATCCAGTCCAACCCATCTAGCAATATCCTCATTTCCTGCCTAACTGTTGATCCAGAGGAAGGCAAAAAAAAAGGGGGGGGAAATTCCTTCCTGACTCCAAGTGGCAATCGGAAATTTCCCTGGATCAACTCTACTTTATGTATCAATACCAGTAACTTGTAACATTCCTTGTTTGCAGAAACTCATCCAGCTTTTTTTTGAAACTGACCAATGAACCTTCCATAACAACGTCCACTGGAAGACAGTTCCATAGCTTAAACCCGTCTCACAGTGAAAAACCCTTTCCGAACTTGAAGCCTAAACCTTTTTTATTCAAGTCTTAAGGGATGTCCTCATGTCCTCTGACATGTTCTATTGGTGAACAATGCCCCAGATAGTTTATTGTATGGCCCGTTAATGTATTTATACACAGTAATCATATCCCGCCACGCAAGCGCCTTTTCTCCAGCGTACATAATTGTAACTTTTCCAGTCTCTCTTCATATTCAAGCTCCCCCAATCCCCTTATTAATTTAGTTGCCCTTCTCTGAACCCTTTCCATTTCAAAGATGTCCTTTTTGTACACAGGATTCCAAAATTGCACTGCATATTCCAAATGAGGCCTTACCAATGCTTTGTAAAGAGGGAGAATTACATTTTCCTCCCTTGACTCCATACCTCTCTTTATACAAGACAATACCATGCTGGCTCTGGCTGTTGCCGCCTGGCACTGCTTGCTACCTTTAAGTTTGTTATCCACCAAAACTCCAAGATCCCTTTCCAACAGGGATTCACTTAACACAGAGCCATTTATAGTATAAGTAGCACAAGTATTTTTAAGTCCAAAATGCATCACCTTACATTTATCAACATTGAATTTCATCTGCCACTTAGCAGCCCAATGTGATAATCTATCTAGATCCCCTTGCAACGATTGCACATCCTCTGAAGTTTTTAATGGTCGACAAAGTTTTGTGTCGTCAGCAAACACAGAAACCTTGCTGACAATACCCACTTCCAAATCATTAATAAATAGATTAAATAGAAGCGGCCCCCTGTGGCACCCCACTTAGCACTTTAGTCCATAATGATGAAGCCCCATTAACAACTACTCTCTGCATCCTATTCTTTAACCAATTTTCTATCCATGTACAAATGTGACTCCCCAGCCCAACAGACCTTAGCTTATTCGTTAGTCGCCTATGGGGGACTGTATCAAAAGCCTTTGTAAAATCCAAGTAAACTACATCTACTGCTATACCAGAGTCTAAATTTCTACTTACTTCCTCATAAAAGCCAAGCAAGTTAGTTTGACAAGATCTATTCCTCCTAAATCCATGCTGGTTACTCCTTATAATGTCAGTCCTTGAAACATACTCTAGAACATGTTCCCTTATTAAACTTTCCAGGATCTTCCCCACCACTGAAGTTAAACTTACAGGCCTGTAATTACCCGGCTGTGAACGACTACCCTTTTTGAATATTGGAATAACATCAGCCTTTTTCGTTTCCCAATCCCCAGATGCCACCCCAGACATGAGGGAATCAGCAAAAATAAGAAACAATGGCCTAGATAAAACTGAACTTAGCTCCTTAAATACCCGAGGATGTATTTTATCCGGTCCAGGAGATTTATTAATATTAACCTTATTTAGTTCTTTCTGTACCATATCCTCGGTTAACCAAAGTGAACTTGAATCTTTTATACCTTTATTGCTACTATACTCTATGATATCTGTACTTGGATCTTCTATAGTGTATACAGAGGGAAAAAAATTATTCAAGACATTTGCTTTATCGCCATCCCCCATAACTAACTTATCCCCATTAATTAATGGTGCCACATTCTCAGTCCTCATCTTCTTACTATTAATATACTTAAAAAAATGTTTAGGCTTTTAATTTTAGTTTGCCAGAGCACCTGTTGAGGTGATGAAGTGCATTGTAAGCAATGTGTGATGTATGTTCAGGGACCTTATCATATGAGGGATAATCTTATGATCTTTACTCACACACTCCACCTGTAATTTACACTTAATCTTGCTATTAGATGCTTTCTGTGCTGTCTGTATTTGTGGAGCACAGACACAATGTAAGAAAAATCAATTCTAAATTCTTCCTCACAACTCCAAACAACTAAAAGAAAATCTTATCATTTTATTCAAGCAGTAATAACTGCTGCCAGGGCTGCTTACCTTCTTATAATAACGATATTGCCTTTCTTTATAACGCGCAATCACAGGGTGAATGCTATTGGCTTTACACACTTGAAAAAGGACTTAGTCATCTAAAACATGTAGTGGGATTTTTGTGCAATAAAGTTGGTGTATATGCAACTCCAAGATGAATGCTTGTGTCCTTCAACCGACCCTTACTTATTCATTATATATAACAGGGGCTGTTAGCTATAGCTCACAACCCGTCTTTACCCATTCTAGCTGTGCCACAGATTTTGGGAGGAGCTGAGCACAGAGAGAGGGAGAATGTATGCTAACGTGGAGTGGGATGAACAGGGCATGGGGAAATATGGGGAAAGGACACATTGGGAGCAGAAAGGGATAAGGTTCCTGGCAGCACTAAAATATAGAAAAGGATAAAGGCAAGTCACTGTTTTTCTTTAGCAGCCCTTTAATATTAAACTAAACAAGTTAATGGAGAGCAACAATAGCTTTGAATGTTATATTACTATGTAGCTGGATAACTTAAGACAATATTTCACAAGGTACACGTTATTGCACATCCAGGTGGTTGAATTAAAGTTGCCTACAACAGAGAACACAAACATATCATTGTACCAGCTACAAATTATGATCAATATACACTTTTATAAATTAGGTGTTAATTAGATTATGTGAGTTTTTTTATTCAAAATTAAGCAAACTTAAAACAGACACAACATACATATGGTAGGGGATGGAGCCTTAAAGGGGATGTCCAACTCCAAAATGAAATTTCATATTCTGATAGAGAAGCCCCCAAAACTCAAAGATCATTATGTTAACATGTTTCAAAACTGCACACAAAGCTAATTATTCAGCACAATCTCTGCATCTGATACTAGCAAACTCCTTTCATTTCTATAATGAAGATGTCACTGCCAACAACTGAGTTACCGTGAGGCTTGTCGATTGAGAGCAGTAGAAAGCTCATCTTAACATGTGCTCATCTGAGCATGTGTGAAAGCTCATCTGAGCATCTGTGAAAGCTCATCTGAGCATGTGTGAAAGCTCTGATCTTTCCCTGCTCTCAGCAAATTGCCTGCAGGGATCGTGCTGAATGACAAGCTTTGTGAACAGTTCTGGGCTTTTTGAGCAATCTTAAGGTTTTGGTTGCATTTCTATTAGAATATCAAATGTAATTTTGGGGGTGGACACGACATTTAAAGTGAAAAAGGAAATTCTAACAAATCTTTAAGTGACTTTCCTTATATGCAGGCAAATATGTAATTATGATATTTTAAGTAGAGTTGTCAGGACTCCATGATTTCCAGATCTAGCTCTATTGTGTATTCATCATCCTCAGAATGGCCAGGGCCATAGAGCTCAGAATGTGTCCTCTCTAGTTCAGGAACTCATTAAAAAAACAGTTAAAAAATGTAACCACATTCAAACAGAAAAACCTTGTCCATTCTACATTCTATTTTCTGTTCCATATAAAAGTTGTATTTCTCTAAAATTGCTCTTGATGTTTTATTTGAGAAAAAAATCAATATACTTTGGGGCTAATGCAATAAAAGGTACATAAGATTGCCAATGCTATTAATATGCTGCATCCAATCAGATGTTATATGTGTTATCTAACTACAGTAAAAAGCTAACATTTGATTGGCTGCCGCAAATTTATAGTACGGGCAAATTTATGCACCTCTTATTAAATCAGCCCCACAGTCTCTCAATTTTTACTTGTATTTCTAAGCTTTTTTAATGGAATGTTTAGTTGTATGTTAAGTATCTGTTTAAAAAGAACAAAGGTTCATGTTAACAAGATAACTTGCTAAATCCCTCTCTATGCTCTACTGATTTATCTGTATTTACAGGATAGGTTGTACAATGTGTCAAACAGGGGGAGAGGATGAGGTAATGAATTGTAGGGATTAGGATCTATCAGCAAGACATAATTAGCAGTCAATGTACTCTTAAATATGCCACCAATCACTATTGGCTCATTACTAAAGATGCATGGGTTCATTTGGTGGTGTAAGTGCGCGCCTGGGACAGGCACTGTATTGGCTCACTGTACCTATTAAACTAAACACTGATAATTACTTTTCATAAACTTTATTTATAGATGTTTTGTCTAAATTAACATTGAATTGATGGTAACGGCACAGTAGCACCTGTAAGAATTATAGAAATGTGAAATGAAAAATGCAAAATACAAGGTGAGCGGGCACGAAGTGCACCATGTTTGGTAAAAAGCAGAGCATACGCCGTTCTTATCAATGTTATATCAGTTAGCGCGACTTAAACTTGGGGGCTGCATCACTTGGGCCGGCTACGCAGGTGTCTATTGTAATAACTGTGCAGCCACTGCAAACAATGTAATATGCCGGTAGTTTTTATGCCTGTTACTAGTCCTCAAAAAATCATGGTGCGTTGCACTATAATTGCAATGTACCACGAGACGCTATTGGCATATAACATTGAAGAGGTGATTGCACCGGGTAGCCTATAGCTGTGTGTAGCCACACATTAGCATTGTGGTCTAATGTTACAATAAACACAGGAACATTTCTTAAAAGGTAACGTTAATAGCAACCTGCACAGATTGTATTATAATAATGAAAGGCTTGTTATAACCAGGACCTCCCATACCTTCTGTTCCTAAGCAAAGTTGGAAAAAAATTTGTTATTATAAACATGTAAAACCTTCATGTTTATAATGTTCATAGTGTATGCAACTGCACATAGAGAATGGTAATATATTATTTAACTGTTCTATGTTTCTCAGACTTATCAGAATAATATCGAGCAACTGTGCTTCATCATTTCTCTTGATATTTCACCTCAAGGCTCTTTCTATAGGCTGCTCTATATTACAATGTCAGAATTAGTCTGATTTTGCATTAAGCCACCTTTTTATTTACTCATATACCGTATATACTTGGATATAAGCCGAGGTATCTTTTACCTGAAAAATTAGTAAAAACTGATTGTATAAGCCGAGGGTTGAAATTATCACCACTGCTGCCTTCTGATTGAGTATTGTTCCTTCATATCCATGTCTTCGACCCACTGTATGAGTCATGTGCAGGATAGATTTACCTTCCACAAATAATATGCACTATCCCTAGGATGTGCAGTAAACGGACTTGCAAACTGTAGTTTGTTTGAAATTAAGTGAACACAAACATGGGACCCACAATATAAAAAGCTTGCCATTGCCAATAACTATGTTAGTGTCAGTATGTCACACTTACTGCGCAGGTTGTTGACCAGCTCAGAGTGACTGCAGCTCCCCTGACTTCAAGGTCATGGCTGCACACAGCACACGAGCAGGTACTCAGCTGCTGTCACCACAGCGACCCAGCACTTCCAGCCAAGAAACGGGACCTGTCACTAGAGGAGAGGGTGCCTCACATAATATCTGGCGTACCTAGGGTGGGCCCAACTCCTGTACTGAGGAAGTAGCTTGATATTAAAGAGGGCATTGCTAACTGCAGCGCGGGTGTTTCTGGGAATTGTTGGGCAATGCCAAAGGGCATTGTAAAGTCCAAAGGGCGCACATCAGCCTGCAGATGCAGAGCAGCCAGATTGCACAGAGGTGAGTGACCGGAGTATAAGCTGAGGTTTGATTTTAAGGCTATTTTTAAAGCCAGAAAACCTTGGTTTATACTCAAGTATATACAGAAGTAAAATATATATAGAGAGAGATTCTTGGGGGGATAAAGGGTAAACTATATAATTCAACAAATTATTTTTTTTGTCACTAAAAATGTAAATGAGTCTTTATGGCTGTTGTTTCTTTTTCAATAGCAAGTATTGTAAATGAATAGACTTTAAAATAAAACGCTTTGATTCCTTGAATAATTAATGTTGTGTAAAATGAGCTAGAACCTTAGCTGGGATATCTTCTCTGCACGTAAATAGCCACAAGCAGATCCGTTGGCAATTTTAAAGACAACCAAAGGTATGATTGATATGACGATTGGTAAGTCAGTTAGGACTACACAAGAAATAAGGCAATATTCCTACCTAAATGATCATTTGGCACGTAGAAATATAAACAAACTATTGAGGTTTGCTAACATGTTCCACCATCTGTGAATGACCAAATGATGGAAACAATGATTTGGAAACAAATGATTGGCTACTGAATTTCCTTCAGATTCACAGACAATCGGATCAATTTATCAGATTGGTGGCAATTTGGTGGAAAAAAAATTGTCTTGTGTTTACCAAACTAAAACTTGCTTAGTTTGCCACTTGTCTGCCCACCATATTGGAAAGGGTATGTTAATCCTTAAAGTAAAAAAACTGGTGACTTGTCAGTTATCTGCCTGCAACCCCATATTTTTAGCTGTGTATTACATGCATTTTTTAACCAGATATTTAATGGTAAGTTCTATTCTTTTTGGACAAAGGTATCTGCCTCTTTCTTCTGCTCAATGAGCTTTTCATAAGCTTGAGCATGTGCAGAAGATGCAGCAGGTAAAACCGCAGTTAATCATTGGCTGTGATGCCAGTTGTCACAGCCTTGATTGACTGCATGAAGGGAGGCTCCAGCTTAATCTGCCAGGATGAAGGGAATAAATATTCTTAAACATCTTGTTAGTAATGCAAGAAAAAAAATGCAAAATATATTAGTTGGGTTGGGGCAGGTAACTGACAATTTTTTTGTTTTAAGGTAGGACATGCCCTGTAATGATACTAATGTGACCAATGATACCCTGAACTAAACTTGGTCCAATACAGTGTAAAAATAGTGAAAGCAACTAAAATAACAGAATGCTATGGGTTACAAATTTACATAGCAACGCTAAGGTTTATTATATTAATAATAATATAGAACATGCTTTCCTGACTTGCTAAATAGCTACTGGTAGATTTATCCATTAAATTGAATCTCATTCCATCAGGAATTTCTTTTATAATCCCCTCCTAAAAACATTTACAACGTTGCTTGTCTTTTCCTGTCCAAATATTTCACTTATCTCCAGCTCTATTGAGAATTAAGTAGGAAAAACAAGCATCACTTAAAAATGTTATGATGGAATCCAGAAGTAAAACCCAGCCCATTGACAAGTCCTTTATATCTTTCTCTTTGAAACATCACATGCCAGCTCCTTTTTTTTATCATTCACTGGGTTTTACTCACATGTAAATCATTAAACAACATTCTTATTAAAATCACTTTATCTTTCATGTAAATTAAGATACTGTTCAAACAGATCATCTTGTGTTTATTAAATTAAGCAGTAGCAGGCAGTGCAAAATACCGTGTGCCAATCATTATGAACACGTTGTCCTGTGATTTTGACCTACCAGTGCGGAGTAATCCCTTTATTATTAAGTAGGCGTGGTCTCTTTAAATTATGATTATGAATGCATTCCTAAATATGTGTACATTGTGCAAAAATATCAAAAACCTCAATTATAATAGGAAACACATCTACCTCCAAAAATGCATGTCAATAAAGTAGAAAAAGCTGGAGGCAACCAATGGCCGATTAAAACTTACATTTATTTAAATCAATTAAAAATATATTATCAAAAAGTAGTTTACTAAGTAGAAGAAATAGTAATGCAATAAATGAGCAATTAATCTTGTACAAAATGCAAGTAGGTTATACAAGCATGACCCCACCTAGGCATATATAAGTGTAAATCTCCCAATAGACCCTCTCATACTTAACAGTCAGCCCAGTCAAAGTCATCCGTGCACGGACAGTCAGGATCTAAGCATGGTAACCAAATCAGCGGGTAAATGCCACAAGTATAGATGAAGAGAGGAGGAGAGATCCTAAGTTTGGGGGTTCATTCGCCCGAATGAATCAAAATTTTGCTACTTTTTTAACATCAAAATATCCATATTTTATACTTTTATATTTTTTATACTTGTTGCTTAATATCACAAAACTGCACAGCTGTAAAGTAACTGGTATGTTAATGCTTACTAAAAAATAAAAAATGAATGTATTTAATTGTGATCTCATATTTTGCTGGCTACTTAAGTGATGTTGTAATCGTACGGTATAAAAGCTTCATACTTGAACAACCTTTGAAAGCATTGCCCACCTTCAGCATCTATTAATGTAATTCTATTTATGTTCCCCTTCTCGGTTTATAATTTCTTATAAAAATCCCCTACATTTCCTTTGTTTTGATCATTCCAGAATAGCCACTGTGGTGCACAGTGTAGATGTCTTTTCCCAATCCATTGCCTTTATCAGGATACATGTCTGTTGATTAGTGGGGAACAGGCTGTTTTTTGTTCCTGACAAACTCCAGTGATTAAAATGTAGTGGCTTGCCCTTATTCCCTTGATAAAGGTGACAGCTGCAGAGTTTCCAGTGTTAGTGGATATGGTCCATGCAGATTGCTTTTTAATGAAAGCAATATATTATCTTACCTAGAGAGCCTACAGCCTTACCTTGTTAATGCAATCTAACTTGGCACCATGTACATCTGTAAATTAGTCTTCCAATTCCTTCTATTTATGTCATTAAAGAACCATATATCTCCTCTTACTCTACACCAAAACGCCCATAAAAACAACCAAAATGGTAAAAATACTAGATAAAAATAAATAGCCTTATTAATTTAAATATGATATATCAGTTCCCTGTACCCTATTAAATACAGTCACTTGCCATAACACAGAAAATTCTAAATAATACTAAATAATCTGTTTCTTAGAAAATAATTACTCTGTAATAATCTTGTATTTAGTGTAAGGGATTTTAGGTGAATGACAGATTACCTTTCATCCATGTTAACTCTCTAACTGCATTAGAGATGGACCATACAGTTGCTACAATCTGGGATTGTGGCAAATTATTTTAAAATAATATAAAATTGCCTAAATATGTATAAAAATTGCAACTACCCATGTAGTTATTTTATGATTGGGATTGTTACATTCTGACTGTGATTGAAGAAGTTTGAGGTTATCAATTAAAACCCACAAAGGTCACCTATGGCTTATATTGAGTAGTAGAAACGTTTCTGCAGAGTGCTCAGTATTTTACAACCATGGTGCACAATACAGGCGGCATTATAACATACAGATATGGTGCAATAATTTACGATACCGGCAACCACACAGTATCTCAGTTTTGATACATGTTTTTACATTTTAAAAGGCAGGTTCACACCCAAAAGCAAACTTTAGCTGTAGCCTCCCAAATCTCAATACTTTTTCCCATGATGCCCCTGTAGCCGGCTAGTCATCCTGATCATCATTTGAATGTTTTTGAAGTTTTGAACTTCGGAAAAACAGACTCATTAAAGTCAATGGGGAGTGATAGTTTGAAAAGTTTGGATGATTTACAGATAAACTAACAATGATAACTTACTGTAAATGGCTGTGGCACCTGGGAAATGGTCTGGGAAACATGTCACTATCACCAAAACCTGTTTAAACACTTCTTACTTCATGATCAGGCAATTGTCGGGCTTGCGCAAGCTACATTTGAGGGTTACGGGCAATTTGAGGGTTACTGAACGATACTTTCGAGGGTTACCAAAAGTAGCACAATAAATTTGAGGATTAACCAAATTGAACAATACATTTGAGGGTTACAGAAAGTTGAAGGCTACATTCGAGGGTTGGCAAACGATACATTCTAGGGTTACCATAAAATGAACCATACATTCGAGGGTTAACGAAAACAAACAATATATTTGAGGGTTAGCGAAAACAAACATTACATTTGAGGGTTAACGAACAATACATTCTAGGGTTAGCGAAAACTAACCATATATTCAAAGGTTACCGAAAATGAACGATACATTTGATGGTTAGTGAAAGATACATTCTAGGGTTAGTGAACAACCCGTAAATTTGATGAAATTCAAAAAAACCGAACTAGTATAAATAGTTCAAGTTCGTCTGAACTCATAAAGTTTCTCCCGAACTCGGGTTCGAGTTCAGTTTTGTGTCCATCACTAATCATCATGATTAATATCTAATTATTAAACTAATGCCCTAATAAAGCCCATGCAGCTAAAAAAATACTGATGAATGTAACAATGCAAACATTCTAAGTGAAGAGTGCTCGGCAATAATTCCTTATATAATATCAATATCCATATATCAATATCACAGCATCTTGTCACCTGCAACTGGAGCCAATTTTATATAATGGAAGAAGACTTATACAGGGTTATTCAATAAATGTTTTATCATTCAAATGGTGCTAATTTTGCCCCAACCAATCAGATCTATGTAACTCATGTACTAAGGGTTAACGTGACTTTAAGACATAACTAATGGTATATGCAACGATACGCAAAAGTTGCATCGCGCAAACCACTGCAAGCTATGTACTGAGCCGATAACGGCTATTTAAGACGTAAACTTTAACACCAGCAGATAGCTGGCATTAAAGTTTCGGATTGGAAAAGCCCCATTCACTATGCACAGAGAGTCGTTATCGGCTCAATGCATTGCCTAGAAGAGACAATAGAGAGCGATAACGGCTCTCAGTTCATAGCCCTGTGAGTGCCCAAACTGCAACCCAAAATCCACTTACTTATTGCATAGTGCCAATATGATAATTTAACCTGAATACTGTTTTACTTTAGAAAAAAACTCAAACAGATGTAGACACAGACAGATACAGTAGATATGGCCTAAATAATAGCACAATGTAACAATTGGTTTTATATTTTTTTGTTTTTTACATACCCGATTATCCTGTGCAGCCAGCATTTATATTACTTTTAAACTTTGGGATTGGAGTGATCTTTGCCTGGTTTTGCTGCAACTCGGAGTATTTTGGACATTTTAACTACTACCTACAGATATACTCACTTATAATACACCCCTTACCAACTCCACCCTTCTGTTTCAGTGACAATCATACCTAATACCGAAAAAGTTAAGGCTGGTACAGACACAACCAGCGGTGAACAAGTGCCCGACTGAATGGCCATACTGTACAATAATGGTACATAAATGGGTGCTTATTGTTCGATGATACGCCGGGTCAGACCTCCAATGATGTCTGACTAAATGTCCATACTTGTACGATTATGGCCCAGAATTTTTCGGGCATTTGTCTATCGTTGGTCGTATGCATAATCGCATGTCTGTACTTAGCTTAGGTTTTATGGTCATAAACCATAAAATACCATTCCCCCTAACCACACACAAACGCACATACACACACACCTACTGATACTCCCCAACACCCCCACTCCTCCAATTTCCATGGCAATTATAAATAAACAATCCAAAAAGTTAGTTTTACGTTACGTTACATTAGTTTTAAGCATACCCCTTAATTAAAGGGAAAATATACTGCCAAAATTAGTTCTCATTCTAATCTGTAAATAAATACATGTAAGTAGCCCTTACTCGGAGGTGTATGTGTTGCTGCATGTCGTTAATACATTGAATTTTTTTTGCTCAGCCTACTGTAATTATCCCCCCTCACACTCTTAACCAAACCCTCCTTCAATTATAGTTTCCAGTAATGGGCAATAAAAAAAACAACAACATTTGTTGTTGAGACACTGGAAAACACACGGACTGATACACCCGAATACCCACCCCACCCCTCAGTTTCCATGGCAGCCATCCCTAAATCATCCAAAAAGGTTTAATAAACACTGATAGATTGTTTGTGTGAGATATGCGATTTGATTATAAGCTTTTCAGGAAAGGTCCATATGTGAATGGAATATATAAAGGTAAAGCATTGTTGAATATGAAAGATATAAGAAAATAAATACATATACAAATAAAAATGTGTTTAAATAATTCAAATCTGCCATATTAGTATCTGATTTAAAATTCAATCTAAGTTACAGTGCGATATACTTTATTTAAACTTTACATTTAATCTGTTGCTTGAAGAAATTGTATGCTCTTTTCATTTATTTTTATTTTGCATTAAATTGGATAAATGAACCCCCAAACTCTGAGTTTGCTGTTACTTGATAGGGCTATATCACCATCTAGTGGTAGCTTATTATAGCACAGAAGCTATAGTTGCTCGTTAACTAGACTGTCTGCAACAGTGTCACATACAGTTCTTTTTCTCTCATATGGGAATTCTTTAATAAAATTATAAGATTCTCCTAGAGCATTTCCAAATTGTATTACTGAAAGAAAAGCTAACAGTCTTGATGTGAAAAGAGAGAAATATTGTACTCTTCAATTATTCAAGGTCAAAACAGCAACCATAATCATCAGCCAAACAGCACTGGAACTGCTGTAGGGTTTTTAGATAATATATAACTACACTCGCTCTGGATTGCTGCTTATTTTTATGCAACTTCCTATCACATAAAGTGGACATGCTATTAATCTGTAGAGGGCTGAAAGTTCAGTTCGTTTACGAATTGCCGAACGACAGTAAAAGTTTGGAAGTTCGGATTAAATACAGATAAAATAGCAATGGTAACTTACTGTAAATGGCTGTGGTACCTAGGAAATGGTCTGGGGAACATGACCACATCACCAAACACTAGTAGGACCATATCACCAAACACTACCTTTATTCATGATCGGGCAATTGTTGGGTTTTCCCAAGCTACATTCGAGGGTTATGGCCAATCCGAGGGTTACCGAACGATACTTTTGAGGGTTACAGAAGAATACATTTGAGGGTTACCGAAATCGAAGGCTACATTCGCGGGTTACTGAAATAAAACACTATATTTGACGGTTCCCGAAATCGAAGGCTACATTTGAGGGTTATTGAACGATACATTCGAGGGTTATCGAATGATACATTCGAGGGGTACCGAAATCGAAGGCTACATTTGAGGGTTATTGAACGATACATTCGAGGGTTATCGAACGATATATTCGAGGGGTACCGAAATCGAAGGCTACATTCGAGGGTTAATGAAATAAAACACTATATTTGACGGTTCCCGAAATCGAAGGCTACATTCGAGGTTTACCAAATTCAAAGACTACATTCAAGGGTCACCAATTTCGAAAGTTACAAACTAATTCGAAGTTTAGATAGTTCGTGTTCGTCCAAATTCATAAACTTCGGTCCGAAATCGGGTTCAGGTGCATCACTATTGATCTGACCAGAACTGATTAAAAAAAAAAAAGATGACCTCAGTATGGAAGTTCATAACTAATTACCTTACATAGTAACATAGTAACATAGTAATTAAGGTTGAATAAAGACATACGTCCATCAAGTCCAACCTATTCACTTTTTTTTTTTTTTTTTAACCCTACTTAACAGTTGATCCAGAGGAAGGCAAAAAACCCCAGCTAAAAAGGGGGAAAAAATTCCTTCCTGACTCCAAACGGCAATCGGAAAGTATCCCTGGATCAACCAGATCTATATGCATTAATACCAGTAATTCTCAATATTCTTTAGTTTTAGAAACGTATCCAGGCCTTTTTTAAAGTTATTCAATGAACTTGCCATTACCACATCTGCTGGAAGACAGTTCCACAGTTTCACCGTTCTCACTGTAAAGAAACCTCTCCTAACCTGAAGATGAAACTTCTTTTCTTCCAACCTTAAAGGATGTCCACGTGTCCTCTGATATGACCTATTAGTGAACAATGCACCAGAGAGCTCATTGTATGGGCCATTAATATATTTGTACAAGGTTATCATGTCCCCACGCAACCGCCGCTTCTCCAATGTAAACAGCCCTAACTTGTCTAATCTGCCTGCATATTCAAGCCCCTCCATTCCCCTTATTAATTTAGTTGCCCTTCTCTGAACTGCCTCAATTTCCAAGATGTCCCTTTTGTATATGGGATTCCAAAACTGCACCGCATATTCCAAATGAGGCCTTACCAGTGCCTTGTAAAGAGGGAGAATAATATTTTTCTCTCTTGAATCTATTCCCCTTTTTATACAAGACAATATCTTGCTAGCTCTAGCTGTTGCTACCTGGCATTGTTTGCTACAGCTAAGTCTGTTATCTACCAGAACCCCCAAATCTTTTTCCATTACAGATGCACTTAACACAGAGTTATTTATGGTGTAGGTGGCACAGGGATTATTAAATCCCAAATGCATCACCTTACATTTATCAACATTGAATCTCATCTGCCATTCTGCTGCCCATTTTGATAATCTATCTAGGTCTGCTTGCAGCACTTGCACATCATTGGAAGTTTCCAAAGCTCTGCATAATTTAGTGTCATCAGCAAACACAGAGACCTTGCTCTCAATGCCCCCTTCTAAGTCATTTATAAACAGATTAAACAGAAGCGGCCCCAGTACAGAACCCTGAGGCACTCCGCTTAGAACTTTAGCCCACATAGATGTAGCTCCATTAACCACCACTCTCTGTTTGCGGTCCAATAACCAGTTCTCTATCCATGAACAAATGTTTTCTTCAAGGCCAACAGTCCTCAGTTTATACCTTAGTCGCCTATGTGGCACAGTATCAAAAGCTTTTGCAAAATCCAAATATACCACATCCACTGCTGTGCCTGAGTCCAACTTCTTACTCACTTCTTCATAAAAACCAATTAAATTTGTCTGGCA
The DNA here is from genome assembly GCA_019447015.1 of Hymenochirus boettgeri. Classification (NCBI taxonomy): domain Eukaryota; kingdom Metazoa; phylum Chordata; class Amphibia; order Anura; family Pipidae; genus Hymenochirus; species Hymenochirus boettgeri. Next base: position 325,651,756 of record CM033469.1, read on the forward strand.
TGATCTATTTCTCATAAATCCATGCTGACTACTACTAATAAGATGATCTCTGGAGACAAAGTCAAGGATATGATCCCTTAACAAAGTTTCCATCACCTTCCCTACCACTGATGTTAGGCTTACAGGTCTATAGTTACCAGGCTGTGAACGACTACCTTTTTTGAATATTGGTATTACATTGGCTTTTTTCCAATCCAGCGGCACATCCCTAGACAAAGCGAATTGAAAATGAGAAAACAGTGGTCTAGCTAGAACTGAACTAAGCCTTTTAAAATCCTAGGATGCAATCCATCTGGTCCTGGCGCTTATTGATTATAACTTTGTTAATTGTTTCCGTACCATATCCTCCGTTATCCAATGTGAAAATCTTCATTTCTTCCCTGCATATTGCTACAATCCTACCGTAAGGACAAGGTATAACAGTAAAAAACCGATGTAAAAAAACGGTTAGCAGATTAGCCTTTTCGGCATCCTCTACAACCACCTCAGCTCCATTATTTAATGGTCCCACATTCTCAGTCCTATCTTTTACCATTATATATACTTAAAAAACATTTTGGGGTTGGACTTGCTTTCATTTCTATTTTAGCTAGTTTAATTGCTTTCTTGACTCTTTATTACAGCTTTTGTACTCCCTGTAAGCCTGTTCTGTTCCCTCTGTTTTCAAAATTTTAAAAGCCCTTTTCTTTTTTTCCATTTCCCTTTTTACCGAGCATTAAGCCATGCAGGACTGGACCTAATTTTTTACACTTGTTACCTAAAGGTACCGATTTGGAATGTAATAGTTTAATATCCCTTTAAAAGTGGTCCACATCTGCTCAGTTCTTTACCTAGAAACAGTTCCCCCCAGTCTATGAGCAGGAGCTATCCTTTAAAAGCATAAAATTAGATTTCCTAAAGTTAAAAGTTTTTGTTAAGCCAGTGCACTTTAGTTTTTTGCAACCTATATTAAATGACACTATATCATGGTCACTATTCCCTAAGCTTCCATTACCTTTATCTCCATAATGAGCTCAGGGTTATTAGATATACACCAGATCCAACAACGCATTCTGTCTAGTAGGAACTTCTACATCTGTGAAAGAAATGCTCTATAGAAAATTAAAAACTTATACCTTTAGAGGTGCTGGCAGTTCCCTTACTCCAATCTATGTCAGGTAGTTAAAATCCCCCCTGACCAGAACATGCCCATACCAGCAGCCTTCGCCAACTGCATATGGAGATTCATTTCCACCTCTTCCTCGGCATTTGGCGGCTTATAACATACTCCAACAATTAATTTACCTACCTTTGCTTCCTGTACACAGTTCCACCCATAATGTTTCTGCCGTATCGTTTGCTCCCCCATCTATTCCATCTTTTAAATTTGGCTTCAATTCCTGTTTAACATACATACATACTCCTCCTCCTTTCTTATTAACTCGGTCATGTCTAAATAAGGAGTATCCTTCAATATTTACTGTCCAGTCGTGTGAATCTGGGCTGACACCCCCTGCTTGTTGCATTTTCTTGGTTGTCTCCCTGACCTTGGATTAGTGTCACAGACTATCACTTCCCCCCGCCTACTGGCTTTTAACAAGTAGGGAAGAAGCCTCCATCCACTGCTAGTATTTAAGGCATAAGACCTCCAATGTTTTGATCTTGTTAGATCTTGTGAGTGCAAAGTACAGATTCATGGCTCAATAAGGAAGGATCTGTGAAGGGCTTTTTTCAACTTTAAGCCTAGGTGATGGCTGCCTGCTATTTGTGCTCCCAAGATCTACCCCAGAGAGCCATGAATCTGTATCTTGCACTGATGAGATCTAACAAGATCAAAACATGTCATGTCTGCAGTTCAGATGTACCATTAGGATATTGCATGTTATTATGTCCCACAGGACATAAAGGAGAAACTTTGAATGTCTCCATCCATTCTCCGGCAATGTGGGGCCTAGCCCTAAAGAACCACATAAAAGGTCCATGCTGGGGTTCACTTGTACCCTGGAGTCTAAGAATTTGCTAGACCCTTTGAATCCTCTGGTGGAGCTTATTCAGGGTTATACGACAGGTACACGCTCTTAATACTAAATAAGGAGCTGGTTTAACATTAATCATTATTTTATATTCTCTTTAATAATATTGTCACAGACATGCCACCCTGCTGGCTAAGGTTTCCAGACAGGGGGAGGGGTGTGGTCGAAGAGCGTGACATCAGCGACGTAACACAGGGGACAGAGTCAACCATTTGGGTGTTGGAGGGGGCATGCACAAGACTTTTATTGTACAATGAATATTATCTTACTTGTATAGGGGCATTGTATGTAGAATTTGGTAAAGCACAATAAGCAATTTCTGCACGCATTCTACCAGATCCTTCATATTGTTGGTGAAGGTTCTTATTCATCCAGGGCATGGTATATCTGTGCTATTCAGTTAGATCATCCTATATACTGAATTGTATATTACCCAAAAGTTGTTGTTTCCCCCGCACACCTGCAAGACAATGTAGTAGTTGCTGGGTGTACTCAGAAAACCATAGCCAAATGGTCACTTAGATCCAGAAAGTATATAATTCAGAGCGCACACCAGTCTTAAACCACCAAACTGTGTTTATTAACACGTGACGTTTCAGTGCCCGTGTGGCACCTTCCTCAGACAGGTAGGTGCCACACGGGACCGAAATGTCACGTGTTAATAAACACAGTTTGTGGTTTAAGACTGGTGTGCGCTCTGAATTATATACTTTCTGAATGTATATTACAGATATACCCTATATTGCTATATGTGAGAAACTGATACTATAGTATAGTATAGTATAGTATTTGAGGTTGAATAAAGACATACGTCCATCCAGTCCAACCCATCTAGCAATATCCTCATTTCCTGCTAACTGTTGATCCAGAGGAAGGCAAAAAAAAAGGGGGGGAAATTCCTTCCTGACTCCAAGTGGCAATCGGAAATTTCCTGGATCAACTCTACTTTATGTATCAATACCAGTAACTTGAACATTCCTTGTTTGCAGAAACTCATCCAGCTTTTTTTTGAAACTGACCAATGAACCTTCCATAACAACGTCCACTGGAAGACAGTTCCATAGCTTTAACCGTTCTCACAGTGAAAAACCCTTTCCGAACTTGAAGCCTAAACCTTTTTTATTCAAGTCTTAAGGGATGTCCTCATGTCCTCTGACATGTTCTATTGGTGAACAATGCCCAGATAGTTTATTGTATGGCCGTTAATGTATTTATAACAGTAATCATATCCCCACGCAAGCGCCTTTCTCCAGCGTACATAATTGTAACTTTTCCAGTCTCTCTTCATATTCAAGCTCCCCCAATCCCCTTATTAATTTAGTTGCCCTTCTCTGAACCTTTCCATTTCAAAGATGTCCTTTTTGTACACAGGATTCCAAAATTGCACTGCATATTCCAAATGAGGCCTTACCAATGCTTTGTAAAGAGGGAGAATTACATTTTCCTCCCTTGACTCATACCTCTCTTTATACAAGACAATACCATGCTGGCTCTGGCTGTTGCCGCCTGGCACTGCCTTGCTACTTAAGTTTGTTATCCACCAAACTCCAAGATCCCTTCCAACAGGATTCACTTAACACAGAGCCATATAGTATAAGTAGCACAGTATTTTTAAGTCCAAATGCATCACCTTACATTTATCAACATTGAATTTCATCTGCCACTTAGCAGCCCAATGTGTAATCTATCTAGATCCCTTGCAACGATTGCACATCCTCTGAAGTTTTTAATGGTCGACAAAGTTTTGTGTCGTCAGCAAACACAGAAACCTTGCTGACAATACCCACTTCCAAATCATTAATAAATAGATTAAATAGAAGCGGCCCCCTGTGGCACCCCACTTAGCACTTTAGTCCATAATGATGAAGCCCCATTAACCACTACTCTGCATCCTATTCTTTAACCATTTCTCATCCATGTACAAATGTGACTCCCCAGCCCAACAGACCTTAGCTTATTTTAGTGCCTATGGGGGACTGTATCAAAAGCCTTGTAAAATCCAAGTAAACTACATCTACTGCTATACCAGAGTCTAAATTTCTACTTACTTCCTCATAAAAGCAAGCAAGTTAGTTTGACAAGATCTATTCCTCCTAAATCCATGCTGGTTACTCCTTATAATGTCAGTCCTTGAAACATACTCTAGACATGTTCCCTTATTAAACTTTCCAGGATCTTCCCCACCACTGAAGTTAAACTCAAGGCCTGTAATTACCCGGCTGTGAACGACTACCCTTTTTGAATATTGGAATAACATCAGCCTTTTTCCAATCCAGAGGCACACCACCAGACATGAGGGAATCGACAAAAATAGAAACAATGGCCTAGATAAAACTGAACTTAGCTCCTTAAATACCCGAGGATGTATTTTATCCGGTCCAGGAGATTTATTAATATTAACCTTATTTAGTTCTTTCTGTACCATATCCTCGGTTAACACAAGTGAACTTGAATATTTTATAACCTTTATGCTACTATACTCTATGATATCTGTACTTGGATCTTCTATAGTGTATACAGAGGAAAAAATTATTCAAGACATTTGCTTTATCGCCATCCCCCATAACTAACTTATCCCCATAATTAATGGTGCCACATTCTCAGTCCTCATCTTCTTACTATTAATATAACTTAAAAAAATGTTTAGGCTTTTAATTTTAGTTTGCCAGAGCACCTGTTGAGGTGATGAAGTGCATTGTAAGCAATGTGTGATGTATGTTCAGGGACCTTATCATATGAGGGATAATCTTATGATCTTTACTCACACACTCCACCTGTAATTACACTTAATCTTGCTATTAGATGCTTTCTGTGCTGTCTGTATTTGTGGAGCACAGACACAATGTAAGAAAATCAATTCTAAATTCTTCCTCACAACTCCAAACAACTAAAAGAAAATCTTATCATTTTATTCAAGCAGTAATAACTGCTGCCAGGGCTGCTTACCTTCTTATAATAACGATATTGCCTTTCTTTATAACGCGCAATCACAGGGTGAATGCTATGGCTTTACACACTTGAAAAGGACTTAGTCATCTAAAACATGTAGTGGATTTTTGTGCAATAAAGTTGGTGTATATGCAACTCCAAGATGAATGCTTGTGTCCTTCAACCGACCCTTACTTATTCATTAATATAACAGGGGCTGTTAGCTATAGCTCACAACCCGTCTTTACCCATTCTAGCTGTGCCACAGATTTTGGGAGGAGCTGAGCACAGAGAGAGGGAGAATGTATGCTAACGTGGAGTGGGATGAAACAGGGCATGGGGAAATATGGGAAAGGACACATTGGGAGCAGAAAGGGATAAGGTTCCTGGCAGCACTAAAATATAGAAAAGGATAAAGGCAAGTCACTGTTTTCTTTAGCAGCCTTTAATATTAAACTAAACAAGTTAATGGAGAGCAACAATAGCTTTGAATGTTATATTACTATGTAGCTGGATAACTTAAGACAATATTTCACAAGGTACACGTTATTGCACATCCAGGTGGTTGAATTAAAGTGCCTACAAACAGAGAACACAAACATATCATTGTACCAGCTACAATTATGATCAATATACACTTTTTAAATTAGGGTTAATTAGATTATGTGAGTTTTTTATTCAAAATTAAGCAAACTTAAAACAGACACAACATACATATGGTAGGGGATGGAGCCTTAAAGGGGATGTCCAACTCCAAAATGAAATTTCATATTCTGATAGAGAAGCCCCCAAAACTCAAAGATCATTATGTTAACATGTTTCAAAAACTGCACACAAAGCTAATTATTCAGCACAATCTCTGCATCTGATACTAGCAAACTCCTTTCATTTCTATAATGAAGATGTCACTGCCAACAACTGAGTTACCGTGAGGCTTGTCGATTGAGGCAGTATAGAAAGCTCATCTTAACATGTGCTCATCTGAGCATGTGTGAAAGCTCATCTGAGCATCTGTGAAGATCACTGAGCATGTGTGAAAGCTCTGATCTTTCCCTGCTCTCACCAAAATTGCCTGCAGGGATCGTGCTGAATGACAAGCTTTGTGAACAGTTCTGGGCTTTTTGAGCAACTCTTAAGGTTTGTTGCTTTCTATTAGAATATCAAATGTAATTTTGGGGTGGGACACGACATTTAAAGTGAAAAAGGAAATTCTAACAAATCTTTAAGTGACTTTCCTTTATATGCAGGCAAATATGTAATTATGTATATTTTAAGTAGAGTTGTCAGGACTCCATGATTTCCAGATCTAGCTTATTGTGTATTCATCATCCTCAGAATGGCCAGGGCCATAGAGCTCAGAATGTGTCCTCTCTAGTTCAGGAACTCATTAAAAAAACAGAAAAAATGTAACCACATTCAAACAGAAAAACCTTGTCCATTCTACATTCTATTTTCTGTTCCATATAAAGTTGTATTTCTCTAAAATTGCTCTTGATGTTTTATTTGAGAAAAAAATCAATATACTTTGGGGCTATGCAATATAAAGGTACATAAGATTTGCCAATGCTATTAATATGCTGCATCCAATCAGATGTTATATGTGTTATCTAACTACAGTAAAAAGCTAACATTTGATTGGCTGCCGCAAATTTATAGTACGGGCAAATTTATGCACCTCTTATTAAATCAGCCCCACAGTCTCTCAATTTTTACTTGTATTTCTAAGCTTTTTTAATGGAATGTTTAGTTGTATGTTAAGTATCTGTTTAAAAGAACAAAGGTTCATGTTAACAAGATAACTTGCTAAATCCCTCTCTATGCTCTACTGATTTATCTGTATTTACAGGATAGGTTGTACAATGTGTCAAACAGGGGGAGAGGATGAGGTAATGAATTGTAGGGATTAGGATCTATCAGCCAGACATAATTAGCAGTCAATGTACTCTTAAATATGCCCCAATCACTATTGGCTCATTACTAAAGATGCATGGGTTCTTTGGTGGTGTAAGTGCGCGCCTGGGACAGGCACTGTATTGGCTCACTGTACCTATTAAACTAAACACTGATAATTACTTTTCATAAACTTTATTTATAGAGTTTTGTCTAAATTACATTGAATTGATGGTAACGGCACAGTAGCACCTGTAGAATTATAGAAATGTGAAATGAAAAATGCAAAATACAAGGTGAGCGGGCACGAAGTGCACCATGTTTGGTAAAAAGCAGAGCATACGCCGTTCTATCAATGTTATATCAGTTAGCGCGACTTAAACTTGGGGGCTGCATCACTTGGGCCGGCTACGCAGGTGTCTATTGTAATAACTGTGCAGCCACTGCAAACAATGTAATATGCCGGTAGTTTTTATGCCTGTTACTAGTCCTCAAAAAATCATGGTGCGTTGCACTATAATTGCAATGTACCACGAGACGCTATTGGCATATAACATTGAAGAGGTGATTGCACCGGGTAGCCTATAGCTGTGTGTAGCCACACATTAGCATTGTGGTCTAATGTTACAATAAACACAGGAACATTTCTTAAAAGGTAACGTTATAGCAACCTGCACAGATTGTATATAATAATGAAAGGCTTGTTATAACCAGGACCTCCCATACCTCTGTTCCTAAGCAAAGTTGGAAAAAATTTTTATTATAAACATGTAAAACCTTCATGTTTATAATGTTCATAGTGTATGCAACTGCACATAGAGAATGGTAATATATTATTTAACTGTTCTATGTTTCTCAGACTTATCAGAATAATATCGAGCAACTGTGCTTCATCATTTCTCTTGATATTTCACCTAAGGCTCTTTCTATAGGCTGCTCTATATTACAATGTCAGAATTAGTCTGATTTTGCATTAAGCCACCTTTTATTTACTCATATACCGTTATTACTTGGATATAAGCCGAGTATCTTTTACCTGAAAAATTAGTAAAAACTGATTGTATAAGCCGAGGGTTGAAATTATCACCACTGCTGCCTTCTGATTGAGTATTGTTCCTTCATATCCAGTTCTTCGACCCACTGTATGAGTCATGGCAGGATAGATTTACCTTCCAAAATAATATGCACTATCCCTAGGATGTGCAGTAAACGGACTTGCAAACTGTAGTTTGTTTGAAATTAAGTGAACACAAACATGGGACCCACAATATAAAAAGCTTGCCATTGCCAAAACTATGTTAGTGTCAGTATGTCACACTTACTGCGCAGGTTGTTGACCAGTCAGAGTGACTGCAGCTCCCCTGACTTCAAGGTCATGGCTGCACACGCACACGAGCAGGTACTCAGCTGCTGTCACCACAGCGACCCAGCACTTCCAGCCAAGAAACGGGACCTGTCACTAGAGGAGAGGGTGCCTCACATAATATCTGGTACCTAGGGTGGGCCCAACTCCTGTACTGAGGAAGTAGCTTGATATTAAAGAGGGCATTGCTAACTGCAGCGCGGGTGTTTCTGGGAATTGTTGGGCAATGCCAAGGGCATTGTAAAGTCCAAAGGGCGCAATCAGCCTGCAGATGCAGAGCAGCCAGATTGCACAGAGGTGAGTGACCGAGTATAAGCTGAGGTTTGATTTAAGGCTATTTTTAAAGCCAGAAACCTTGGTTTATACTCAAGTATATCAGAAGTAAAATATATATAGAGAGAGATTCTTGGGGGGATAAAGGTGTAAACTAATAATTCAACAAATTATTTTTTTGTCACTAAAATGTAAATGAGTCTTTATGGCTGTTGTTTCTTTTTCAATGCAAGTATTGTAAATGAATAGACTTTAAAATAAAACGCTTTGATTCCTTGAATAATTAAGTTGTGTAAAATGAGCTAGAACCTTAGCTGGGATATCTTCTCTGCACGTAAATAGCCACAAGCAGATCCGTTGGCAATTTTAAGAAACCCAAGGTATGATTGATATGACGATTGGTAAGTCAGTTAGGACTACACAAGAAATAAGGCAATATTCCTACCTAAAGATCATTTGGCACGTAGAAATATAAACAAACTATTGAGGTTTGCTAACATGTTCCACCATCTGTGAATGACCAAATGATGGAAACAATGATTTGGAAACAAATGATTGGCTACTGAATTTCCTTAGATTCACAGACAATCGGATCAATTTAACAGATTGGTGGCAATTTGGTGGAAAAAAAATTGTCTTGTGTTTACCAAACTAAAACTTGCTTAGTTTGCCATTGTCTGCCCACCATATGGAAAGGGTGTTAATCCTTAAAGTAAAAAAACTGGTGACTTGTCAGTTATCTGCCTGCAACCCCATATTTTTAGCTGTGTATTACATGCATTTTTTAACCAGAATTTAATGGTAAGTTCTATTTTTTTGGACAAAGGTATCTGCCTCTTTCTTCTGCTCAATGAGCTTTTCATAAGCTTGAGCATGTGCAGAAGATGCAGCAGGTATAACCGCAGTTAATCATTGGCTGTGATGCCAGTTGTCACAGCCTTGATTGACTGCATGAAGGGAGGCTCCAGCTTAATCTGCCAGGATGAAGGGATTAATATTCTTAAACATCTTGTTAGTAATGCAAGAAAAAAAATGCAAATATATTAGTTGGGTTGGGGCAGGTAACTGACAATTTTTTGTTTTAAGGTAGGACATGCCCTGTAATGATACTAATGTGACCAATGATACCCTGAACTAAACTTGGTCCAATACAGTGTAAAAATAGTGAAAGCAACTAAATAAACAGAATGCTATGTTACAAATTTACATAGCAACGCTAAGGTTATTTATATTAATAATATATAGAACATGCTTTCCTGACTTGCTAAATAGCTACTGGTAGATTTATCCATTAAATTGAATCTCATTCCATCAGGAATTTCTTTTATAATCCCCTCCTAAAAACATTTACAACGTTGCTTGTCTTTTCCTGTCCAAATATTTCACTTATCTCCAGCTCATTGAGAATTAAGTAGGAAAAACAAGCATCACTTAAAAAGTTATGATGGAATCCAGAAGTAAACCCAGCCCATTGACAAGTCCTTTATATCTTTCTTTTGAAACATCACATGCCAGCTCTTTTTTTATCATTCACTGGGTTTTACTCACATGTAAATCATTAAACACATTCTTATTAAAATCACTTTATCTTTCATGTAAATTAAGATACTGTTCAACAGATCATCTTGTGTTTATTAAATTAAGCAGTAGCAGGCAGTGCAAAATACCGGTTGCCAATCATTATGAACACGTTGTCCTGTGATTTGACCTACCAGTGCGGAGTAATCCCTTATTATTAAGTAGGCGTGGTCTCTTTAAATTATGATTATGAATGCATTCCTAAATATGTGTACATTGTGCAAAAATATCAAAAACCTCAATTATAATAGGAAACACATCTACCTCCAAAAATGCATGTCAATAAAGTAGAAAAGCTGGGGCAACCAATGGCCGATTAAAACTTACATTATTTAAATCAATTAAAAATATATTATCAAAAAGTAGTTTACTAAGTAGAAGAAATAGTAATGCAATAAAGAGCAATTAATCTTGTACAAAATGCAAGTAGGTTATACAAGCATGACCCCACCTAGGCATATATAAGTGTAAATCTCCCAATAGACCCTCTCATACTTAACAGTCAGCCCAGTCAAAGTCATCCGTGCACGGACAGTCAGGATCTAAGCGTGGTAACCAAATCAGCGGGTAAATGCCACAAGTATAGATGAAGAGAGGAGGAGAGAATCCTAAGTTTGGGGGTTCATTCGCCCGAATGAATCAAAATTTTGCTACTTTTTAACATCAAAATATCCATATTTTATACTTTTATATTTTTATACTTGTTGCTAATATCACAAAACTGACAGCGTAAAGTAACTGGTAGTTAATGCTTACTAAAAAATAAAAATGAATGTATTTAATTGTGATCTCATATTTTGCTGGCTACTTAAGTGATGTTGTAATCGTACGGTATATAAAGCTTCATACTTGAACAACCTTTGAAAGCATTGCCCACCTTCAGCATCTATAATGTAATTCTATTTATGTTCCCCTTCTCGGTTTATAATTTCTTATAAAAATCCCCTACATTTCCTTTGTTTTGATCATTCCAGATAGCCACTGTGGTGCACAGTGTAGATGTCTTTTCCCAATCCATTGCCTTTATCAGGATACATGTCTGTTGATTAGTGGGGAACAGGCTGTTTTTGTTCCTGACAAACTCCAGTGATTAAATGTAGTGGCTTGCCCTTATTCCCTTGATAAAGGTGACAGCTGCAGAGTTTCCAGTGTTAGTGGATATGGTCCATGCAGATTGCTTTTTAATGAAAGCAATATATTATCTTACCTAGAGAGCCTACAGCCTTACCTTGTTAATGCAATCTAACTTGGCACCATGTACATCTGTAAATTAGTCTTCCAATTCCTTCTATTTATGTCATTAAAGAACCATATATCTCCTCTTACTCTACACCAAAACGCCCATAAAAACAACCAAAATGGTAAAAATACTAGAAAAAATAAATAGCCTTATTAATTTAAATATGATATATCAGTTCCCTGTACCCTATTAAATACAGTCACTTGCCATAACACAAGAAAATTCTAAATAATACTAAATAATCTGTTTCTTAGAAAATAATTACTCTGTAATAATCTTGTATTTAGTGTAAGGGATTTTAGGTGAATGACAGATTACCTTTCATCCATGTTTACTCTCTAACTGCATTAGAGATGGCCATACAGTTGCTACAATCTGGGATTGTGGCAAATTATTTTAAATAATATAAAATTGCCTAAATATGTATAAAAATGCAACTACCCATGTAGTTATTTTATGATTGGGATTGTTACATTCTGACTGTGATGAAGAAGTTTGAGGTTATCATTAAAACCCACAAAGGTCACCTATGGCTTATATTGAGTAGTAGAAACGTTTCTGCAGAGTGCTCAGTATTTTACAACCATGGGTGCACAATACACGGGGCATTATAACATACAGATATGGTGCAATAATTTACGATACCGGCAACCAACAGTATCTCAGTTTTGATACATGTTTTTACATTTAAAAGGCGGTTCACACCCAAAAGCAAACTTTAGCTGTAGCCTCCCAAATCTCAATACTTTTTCCCATGATGCCCCTGTAGCCGGCTAGTCATCCTGATCATCATTTGAATGTTTTTGAAGTTTTGAACTTCGGAAAAACAGACTCATTAAAGTCAATGGGGAGTGATAGTTTGAAAAGTTTGGAGATTTACAGATAAACTAACAATGATAACTTACTGTAAATGGCTGTGGCACCTGGGAAATGGTCTGGGAAAAATGTCACTATCACAAAACCTGTTTAAACACTTCTTACTTCATGATCAGGCAATTGTCGGCTTGCGCAAGCTACATTTGAGGGTTACGGGCAATTTGAGGGTTACTGAACGATACTTTCGAGGGTTACCAAAAGTAGCACATAAATTTGAGGATTAACCAAATTGAACAATACATTGAGGGTTACAGAAAGTTGAAGGCTACATTCGAGGGTTGGCAAACGATACATTCTAGGGTTACCATAAAATGAACCATACATTCGAGGGTTAACGAAAACAACAATATATTTGAGGGTTAGCGAAAACAAAATTACATTTGAGGGTTAACGAACAATACATTCTAGGTTAGCGAAAACTAACCATATATTCAAAGGTTACCGAAAATGAACGATACATTTGATGGTTAGTGAAAGATACATTCTAGGGTTAGTGAACGACCCGTAAATTTGATGAAATTCGAAAAAAACCGAACTAGTATAAATAGTTCAAGTTCGTCTGAACTCATAAAGTTTCTCCGAACTCGGGTTCGAGTTCAGTTTTGTGTCCATCACTAATCATCATGATTAATATCTAATTATTAAACTAATGCCCTAATAAAGCCCATGCAGCTAAAAAATAATGATGAATGTAACAATGCAACATTCTAAGTGAAGAGTGCTCGGCAATAATTCCTTATATATATCAATATCCATATATCAATATCACAGCATCTTGTCACCTGCAACTGGAGCCAATTTTATATAATGAAGAAGACTTATACAGGGTTATTCAATAAATGTTTTATCATTCAAATGTGCTAATTTTGCCCCAACCAATCAGATCTATGTAACTCATGTACTAAGGGTTAACGTGACTTTAAGACATAACTAATGGTATATGCAACGATACGCAAAAGTTGCATCGCGCAAACACTGCAAGCTATGTATGAGCCGATAACGGCTATTTAAGACGTAAACTTTAACACCAGCAGATAGCTGGCATTAAAGTTTCGGATTGGAAAAGCCCCATTCACTATGCACAGAGAGTCGTTAGGCTCAATGCATTGCCTAGAAGAGACAATAGAGAGCGATAACGGCTCTCCAGTTCATAGCCCTGTGAGTGCCCAAACTGCAACCCAAAATCCATTACTATTGCATAGTGCCAATATGATAATTTAACCTGATACGTTTTACTTTAGAAAAAAACTCAAACAGATGTAGACACAGACAGATACAGTAGATATGGCCTAAATAATAGCACAATGTAACAATTGGTTTTATATTTTTTGTTTTTACATACCCGATTATCCTGTGCAGCCAGCATTTATATTACTTTTAAACTTTGGGATTGGAGTGATCTTTGCCTGGTTTTGCTGCAACTCGGAGTATTTTGGACATTTTAACTACTACCTACAGATATACTCATATAAACACCCCTTACCAACTCCACCCTTCTGTTTCAGTGACAATCATAACTAATACCGAAAAAGTTAAGGGTGGTACAGACACAACCAGCGGTGAACAAGTGCCGACACTGATGGCCATACTGTACAATAATGGTACATAAATGGGTGCTTATTGTTCGATGATACGCCGGGTCAGACCTCCAATGATGTCTGACTAAATGTCCATACTTGTACGATTAGGCCCAGAATTTTTCGGGCATTTGTCTATCGTTGGTCGTATGCATAATCGCATGTCTGTACTTAGCTTAGGTTTTATGGTCATAAACCATAAAATACCATTCCCCCTAACCACACACAAACGCAATACACACACACCTACTGATACTCCCCAACACCCCCACTCCTCCAATTTCCATGGCAATATAAATAAACAATCCAAAAAGTTAGTTTTACGTTACGTACATTAGTTTTAAGCATACCCCTTAATTAAAGGGAAAATATACTGCCAAAATTAGTTCTCATTCTAATCTGTAAATAAATACATGTAAGTAGCCCTTACTCGGAGGTGTATGTGTTGCTGCATGTCGTTAATAATTGAATTTTTTTTGCTCAGCCTACTGTAATTATCCCCCCTCACACTCTTAACCAAACCCCTTCAATTATAGTTTCCAGTAATGGGCAATAAAAAAAACAACAACATTTGTTGTTGAGACACTGGAAAACACAACGGACTGATACACCCGAATACCCACCCCACCCCTCAGTTTCCATGGCAGCCATCCCTAAATCATCCAAAAAGGTTTAATAAACACTGATAGATTGTTTGTGTGAGATATGCGATTTGATATAAGCTTTTCAGGAAGGTCCAATAAAGATATAAAAATGTAAATATAAAGGTAAGCATTGTGAATATGAAAGATATAAGAAATAAATACAATACAAATAAAAATGTGTTTAAATAATCAAATTGCCATATTAGTATCTGATTTAAAATTCAATCTAAGTTACAGTGCGATATACTTTATTAACTTTACATTTAATCTGTTGCTTGAAGAAATTGTATGCTCTTTTCATTATTTTTTTATTTGCATTAAATTGGATAAATGACCCCCAAACTCTGAGTTTGCTGTTACTTGATAGGGCTATATCCCCTCTAGTGGTAGCTTATATAGCAAGAAGCTATAGTTGCTCGTTAACTAGACTGTCTGCAACAGTGTCACATACAGTTCTTTTTCTCTCATATGGGATTCTTTAATAAAATTATAAGATTCTCCTAGAGCATTTCCAAATTGTATTACTGAAAGAAAAGCTAACAGTCTTGATGTGAAAAGAGAGAAATATTGTACTCTTCAATTATTCAAGGTCAAAACAGCAACCATAATCATCAGCCAAACAGCACTGGAACTGGTAGGGTTTTTAGATAATATATAACTACACTCGCTCTGGATTGCTGCTTATTTTTATGCAACTTCCTATCACATAAGTGGACATGCTATTAATCTGTAGAGGGCTGAAAGTTCAGTTCGTTTACGATTGCCGAACGACAGTAAAAGTTTGGAAGTTGGATTAAATACAGATAAAATAGCAATGGTAACTTACTGTAAATGGCTGTGGTACCTAGGAAATGGTCTGGGGAACATGAACACATCACCAAACACTAGTAGGGCATATCACCAAACACTACCTTTATTCATGATCGGGCATGTTGGGTTTTCCCAAGCTACATTCGAGGGTTATGGCCAATCCGAGGGTTACCGAACGATACTTTTGAGGGTTACAGAAGAATACATTTGAGGGTTACCGAAATCGAAGGCTACATTCGCGGGTTACTGAAATAAAACACTATATTTGACGGTTCCCGAAATCGAAGGCTACATTTGAGGGTTATTGTACGATACATTCGAGGGTTATCGAATGATACATTCGAGGGGTACCGAAATCGAAGGCTACATTTGAGGGTTATTGAACGATACATTCGAGGGTTATCGAACGATATATTCGAGGGTACCGAATCGAAGGCTACATTCGAGGGTTAATGAATAAAACACTATATTGACGGTTCCCGAAATCGAAGGCTACATTCGAGTTTACCAAATTCAAAGACTACATTCAAGGGTCACCAATTCGAAAGTTACAAACTATTCGAAGTTTAGATAGTTCGTGTTCGTCCAAATTCATAAACTTCGGTCCGAAATGGTGCGTGCATCACATTGATCTGACCAGAACTGATTAAAAAAAAAAAAGATGACCTCGTATGGAAGTTCATAACTAATTACTACATAGTAACATAGTAACATAGTAATTAAGGTTGAATAAAGACATACGTCCATCAAGTCCAACCTATTCACTTTTTTTTTTTTTTTTTAACCCTACTTAACAGTTGATCCAGAGGAAGGCAAAAAACCCCAGCTAAAAAGGGGGAAAAAATTCCTTCCTGACTCAAACGGCAATCGGAAAGTATCCCTGGATCAACCAGATCTATATGCATTAATCAGTAATTCTCAATATTCTTTAGTTTTTGATCCAGGCCTTTTTTAAAGTTATTCAATGAACTTGCCATTACCACATCTGCTGGAAGACAGTTCCACGTTTCACCGTTCTCACTGAAAGAAAACTCTCCTAACCTGAAGATGAAACTTCTTCTTCCAACCTTAAAGGATGTCCACGTGTCCTCTGATATGACCTTTAGTGAACAATGCACCAGAGAGCTCATTGTATGGGCCATTAATATATTTGTACAAGGTTATCATGTCCCCACGCAACCGCCGCTTCTCCAATGTAAACAGCCCTAACTTGTCTAATCTGCCTGCATATTCAAGCCCCTCCATTCCCCTTATTAATTTAGTTGCCCTTCTCTGAACTGCCTCAATTTCCAAGATGTCCCTTTGTATATGGGATTCCAAAACTGCACCGCATATTCCAAATGAGGCCTTACCAGTGCCTTGTAAAGAGGGAGAATAATATTTTTCTCTCTTGAATCTATTCCCCTTTTATTACAAGACAATATCTTGCTAGCTCTAGCTGTTGCTACCTGGCATGTTTTTGCTACAGCTAAGTTCTATCTACCAGAAACCCCAAATCTTTTTCCATTACAGATGAACTTAACACAGAGTTATTTATGGTGTGATAGCACAGGGATTATTAAATCCAAATGCATCACCTTACATTTCTACACTGAATCTCATCTGCCATTTGCTGCCATTTTGATAATCTATCTAGGTCTGCTTGCAGACTTGAACATACTGGAAGTTTTCCAAGCTCTGCATAATTTAGTGTCATCAGCAAACACAGGAGACCTTGCTCTCAATGCCCCCTTCTAAGTCATATAAACAGATTAAACAGAAGCGGCCCCAGTACAGAACCCTGAGGCACTCCGCTTAGAACTTTAGCCCACATAGATGTAGCTCCATTAACCACACCTCTGTTTGCGGTCAATAACCAGTTCTCTATCCATGAACAAATGTTTTCTTCAAGGCCAACAGTCCTCAGTTTATACCTTAGTCGCCTATGTGGCACAGTATCAAAAAGCTTTGCAAAATCCAAATATACCACATCCACTGCTGTGCCTGAGTCCAACTTCTTACTCACTTCTTCATAAAAACCAATTAAATTTGTCTGGCATGATCTATTTCTCATAAATCCATGCTGACTACTACTAATAAGATGATCTCTGGAGACAAAGTCAAGGATATGATCCCTTAACAAAGTTTCCATCACCTTCCCTACCACTGATGTTAGGCTTACAGGTCTATAGTTACCAGGCTGTGAACGACTACCTTTTTTGAATATTGGTATTACATTGGCTTTTTTCCAATCCAGCGGCACATCCCCAGACAAAAGCGAATCTGAAAATATGAGAAACAGTGGTCTAGCTAGAACTGAACTAAGCTCTTTTAAAATCCTAGGATGCAATCCATCTGGTCCTGGCGCTTTATTGATATTAACTTTGTCTAATTGTTTCCGTACCATATCCTCCGTTATCCAATGTGAAAACTCTTCATTTCTTCCCTGCATATTGCTACAATCCCTACCGTAAGGACAAGGATTCTCAACAGTAAAAACCGATGTAAAAAAACGGTTTAGCAGATTAGCCTTTTCGGCATCCTCTACAACCACCTCAGCTCCATTATTTAATGGTCCCACATTCTCAGTCCTCATCTTTTTACCATTTATATACTTAAAAAACATTTTGGGGTTGGACTTGCTTTCATTTTCTATTTTAGCTAGTTTAATTGCTTTCTTGCACTCTTTATTACAGCTTTTGTACTCCCTGTAAGCCTGTTCTGTTCCCTCTGTTTTCAAAATTTTAAAAGCCCTTTTCTTTTTTTCCATTTCCCTTTTTACCTGAGCATTAAGCCATGCAGGACTGGACCTAATTTTTTTACACTTGTTACCTAAAGGTACCGATTTGGAAATGTAATAGTTTAATATCCCTTTAAAAGTGGTCCACATCTGCTCAGTTTCTTTACCTAGAAACAGTTCCCCCCAGTCTATGAGCAGGAGCCATTCCTTTAAAAGCATAAAATTAGATTTCCTAAAGTTAAAAGTTTTTGTTAAGCCAGTGCACTTTAGTTTTTTGCAACCTATATTAAATGACACTATATCATGGTCACTATTCCCTAAGCTTCCCATTACCTTTATCTCCATAATGAGCTCAGGGTTATTAGATATCACCAGATCCAACAACGCATTCTGTCTAGTAGGAACTTCTACCATCTGTGAAAGAAAATGCTCATATAGAAAATTTAAAAACTTTATACCTTTAGAGGTGCTGGCAGTTCCCTTACTCCAATCTATGTCAGGGTAGTTAAAATCCCCCATGACCAGAACATGCCCCATACCAGCAGCCTTCGCCAACTGCATATGGAGATTCATTTCCACCTCTTCCTCGGCATTTGGCGGCTTATAACATACTCCAACAATTAATTTACCTACCTTCTTGCTTCCTGTACACAGTTCCACCCATAATGTTTCTGCCGTATCGTTTGCTCCCCCATCTATTCCATCTTTTAAATTTGGCTTCAATTCCTGTTTAACATACATACATACTCCTCCTCCTTTCTTATTAACTCGGTCATGTCTAAATAAGGAGTATCCTTCAATATTTACTGTCCAGTCGTGTGAATCTGGGCTGACACCCCCTGCTTGATTGCATTTTCTTGGTTGTCTCCCTGACCTTGGATTAGTGTCACAGACTATCACTTCCCCCCGCCTACTGGCTTTTAACAAGTAGGGAAGAAGCCTCCCATCCACTGCTAGTATTTAAGGCATAAGACCTCCAATGTTTTGATCTTGTTAGATCTTGTGAGTGCAAAGTACAGATTCATGGCTCAATAAGGAAGGATCTGTGAAGGGCTTTTTTCAACTTTAAGCCTAGGTGATGGCTGCCTGCTATTTTGTGCTCCCAAGATCTACCCCAGAGAGCCATGAATCTGTATCTTGCACTGATGAGATCTAACAAGATCAAAACATGTCATGTCTGCAGTTCAGATGTACCATTAGGATATATTGCATGTTATTATGTCCCACAGGACATAAAGGAGAAACTTTGAATGTCTCCATCCATTTCTCCGGCAATGTGGGGCCTAGCCCTAAAGAAACCACATAAAAGGTCCATGCTGGGGTTCACTTGTACCCTGGAGTCTAAGCAATTTGCTAGACCCTTTGAATCCTCTGGTGGAGCTTTATTCAGGGTTATACGACAGGTACACGCTCTTAATACTAAATAAGGAGCTGGTTTAACATTAATCATTATTTTATATTCTCTTTAATAATATTGTCACAGACATGCCACCCTGCTGGCTAAGGTTTCCAGACAGGGGGAGGGGTGTGGTCGAAGAGCGTGACATCAGCGACGTAACACAGGGGACAGAGTCAACCATTTGGGTGTTGGAGGGGGCAGGGATATAGTTTATAGTATTTGAGGTTGAATAAAGACATACGTCCATCCAGTCCAACCCATCTAGCAATATCCTCATTTCCTGCCTAACTGTTGATCCAGAGGAAGGCAAAAAAAAAGGGGGGGGAAAATTCCTTCCTGACTCCAAGTGGCAATCGGAAATTTCCCTGGATCCACTCTACTTTATGTATCAATACCAGTAACTTGCAACATTCCTTGTTTGCAAAAACTCATCCAGCATTTTTTTTAAACTGACCAATGAACCTGCCATAACAATGTCCACTGGACATAGCTTTACCGTTCTCACAGTGAAAAACCCTTTCTGAACTTGAAGCCTAAACCTTTTTTCTTCAAGTCTTAAGGGATGTCCACATGTCCTCTGACATAATCTATTGGTGAATAATGCCCCAGATAGTTTATTGTATCGCTTATTAATGTATTTATATACAGTAATCATATCCCCACGCAAGCGCCTTTTCTCCAGCGTACATAACGTATTGTAACTTTTCCAGTCTCTCTTCATATTCCAGCTCCCCCAATCCCCTTATTAATTTAGTTTCCCTTCTCTGAATCCTTTCTATTTCAAAGATGTCCTTTTTGTACACAGAATTCCAAAATTGCACTGCATATTCCAAATGAGACCTTACCAATGCTTTGTAAAGAGGGAGAATTACATTTTCCTCCTTGGAATCCATACCTCTCTTTATACAAGACAATACCATGCTGGCTCTGGCTGTTGCCACCTGGCACTGCTTGCTACCTTTAAGTTTGTTATCCACCAAAACTCCAAGATCTCTTTCCAACAGGAATTCACTTAACACAGAACCATTTATAGTATAAGCAGCACAAGGAGTTTTAAGTCCAAAAAGCATCACCTTACATTTATCAACATTGAATCTCATCTGCCACTTAGCAGCCCAATGTGACAATCTATCTAGATTCCCCTGCAACGATTGCACATCCTCTGAAGTTTTTAATGGTCAACAAAGTTTTGTGTCGTCAGCAAACACAGAAACACAGAAGCTGACAATACCCATTCTAAATCATTAATAAATAGATTAAATAGAAGCGGTCCCAACACAGAACCCTGTGGAACCCCCTTAGCACTTTAGTCCATAATGATGAAGCCTCATTTACAACTACTCTCTGCATCCTATTCATTAACCAATTTTCTATCCATGTACAAATGTGACTCCCCAGACCAACAGACCTTAGCTTATACATTAGTCACCTATGGGGGACTGTATCAAAAGCCTTTGCAAAATCCAAGTAAACTACATCTACTGCTATACCAGAGTCTAAATTTCTACTTACTTCCTCATAAAAGCCAAGCAAGTTAGTTTGACAAGATCTATTCCTCCGAAATCCATGCTGGTTACTACTTATAATGTCATTCCTTGAAACATACTCTAGAACATGTTCCCTTATTAAACTTTCCAGTATCTTCCCCACCACTGAAGTTAAACTTACAGGCCTGTAATTACCTGGCTGTGAACGACTACCCTTTTTGAATATTGGAATAACATCAGCCTTTTTCCAATCCAGAGGCACACCACCGGACATGAGGGAATCTGCAAAAATAAGAAACAATGGCCTAGATAAAACAAAACTGAACTTAGCTCCCTAAGTACCCAAGGATGTATTTTATCCGATCCAGGAGATTTATTAATATTAACCTTATTTAGTTCTTTATGTACCATATCCTCAGTTAACCAAGTATAAAAAAAAGTATTCAAGACATTTGCTTTATCGCCATTCTCCGTAACTACTTATCCCCATTAATTAATGGTGCCACATTCTCAGTCCTCATCTTCTTACTATTAATATACTTGTTCAGCTATCCTAACTTCATTATTAATTTTAGCTAGTTTGATTGCTTTCTTACTCTCCTTGTTACAGTTTTTATAATCCCTAAAGGCCCTTTCCATTCTCTCGGCCTTAAAGGTTTTAAATTCCTTTTTCTTCCTTTCCATTTGCCTCTTTACATCAGAATTCAGCCACATGGGCGCAGATTTATTTTTTTTACATTTATTTCCCAAGGGTATAAATTTAGATGTCAACTGGCTTAAAATCCCCTTGAACACAGTCCACTTCTGTTCAGTACCTTTACCTGATAATACATTATCCCAGTTGACATTCAGAAGAGCTGCTTTTAACCTGGGATAATTTGCCTTCCCGAAATTAAAAGTCTTTGTTAACCCAGCGCACTTTTCTTTCGAAGTCCAAACGCCACTTTTTCATGGTCACTATTGCCTAATCCCCCAGTTACCTTTATATCTATAATGCACTCCACGATGTTATATATTACCAGATCCAACAGAGCTCCTTTTCTAGTAGGAACCTCAACCACCTGTGAGAGAAAATTATCTCATCGCCTTTTTCTGTGATGGCAGTTCCACCACACCAATCAATGTCAGGGTAATTAAAGTCCCCCATAATGAGCACACTCCCCAAACTTGCAGCCCTTGCCAACTGCATATGAAGTTGGCTCACCTCCTCTCTGCTAGCATTTGGTGGCTTATAGCAGACACCATCAATGACATTACCCCCTTTCCTGTTGCCTAATTTCACCCATATTGCCTCCACTTTAACATCCATATCGCCAGTTATCTCTTGTTTTAAATTTGGATTCAATTCTTTTTTAACATAAACACGTATTCCTACCCCTTTCCTTTTTTCTTTGTCCTGCCTAAACAAGGCATATCCTTCTAATTTTGCAGCCCAGTCATGAGAAATGTTCAACCACGTTTCTGCTATACCTATTACATCATACTTTTCATTCAATGCCATAATTTCCAATTCACCCATTTTGTCAGCCAGGCTTCTCGCATTTGCAAACATACATTTTAGATTATGATCCTGTAATTTATTTGTACACTTTAATAAACATGCCTCCCTATCCCCTATGCTAGCCCCACCCCCCTTTCCGCCCACCACTGGCCTATCTACACCCTGCTTTCTTCCTGGGCTATCTATCCCAGTGAGACTGCTAATACCCTCCCCCCCAAACCTAGTTTAAAAGCTCCTCCAACCCTCTAGCCATCTTCTCCTCTAAAACACATGGGAGTTCTGTGGGCGTGGTGAGGTTGTTCCCTGGGCATGTCGACCAGAAGGGGGAGTGACAGGGTGGAGATTAGAGTGGAGTCTGGGGTTGTCTTGCAGGACTGCGGGAGATCACCCCAGAATGAGGGAGACTCCCGCGAGATGCAGGAGGGGTGGGATACCTGTTGTCAGGGTATTCTATTTCACTATACCATGCCTCTAACAAGCATTGTTTTTACAGCCATTGTTGTACATCTATGGCCATACATATACAACCGTGACATAAAATAGAGATACTGCACTTTATTGTACTACTGCATAAATTACTGCGCGGTATTGTATGGCCTTGCCTGTAAATGTGCAACGGCGGCATAAAGTCCGCAGCTGTAAATGTATACTACTTCTATATTCTATATACTACTACTATTCTACTATAGTAAAAATATTTTATAATCTCTGATTGGTTGCTGCAGATTATCAGCAACATTTTGCACCTCTTTTAAATAGGCCCTCTGGGAAAGTAAGGAACAGCAAATATGGTGAATACAGCAATACGGTTAACACAAAGGTAACACTTTTGTACTGTACAGTTTGTACTGTGCCGTATTATTCCAATATATGTAGTAAAAAGTAGAGTACTGTGATACGTATTATGGACCAACACTTTATTTTAGTAGACAAGCTTTCCAGGGATCTACCCTCTTCATCTGGTCAGAGCAGTACAGCTTCTACCTCTACTTAACAAAGTGGTTTAAAAGTAACATTGTGGTTGTAAAAACGCAAAATGCCAACTGATATTGTATTGTGTGAAGTGTTTGTTATATGTAAAAACTGATACCTGAAATAAGTACAAAACATACTCTACCCAAAGTAAAATCAGGTAAGTGTGTTTTTGTGTGTTTGGGTGCCAGGCACCCAGTGCTGAAAAAAATCTTTAAGTTTGTACTACTTTGTTGTGCAAAACTTACCAATAAGTGAATAGAAACTCCCACAATGCAGCAAAGTGATTACCGCATCGCAGGAACCCATAAGGTAATAGAAGTGAGGCAATCCTTTTTGCATCTGCATAGATAAACATTGCAAAATAAAGGTGCCCATTCATTAGACCTTACCTGCCGAGCGATCCCACGACATTCAATTAATTCTTCAGAAACGGCCTTTCCAGATCTTCTTCGCGACCGACACACGAGTGCCAAGTCCCAGCTGTCGGTCACAAAGAAGAATTTGAAAAGGCAGTTCCTGAAGTATTGATTGAATTTCCCAGGGTTAGTCGGGAGGTAAGTTCTAATGTATGGGCATCTTAAGTCTGTCTGTAGCAGTTACCAATGGGGTTGCTCTTCAATGTCTGAATTATTTGATTGGCACTATAATCCCAAATATAAATATTTGCAGTAGAATTAGAAAAGATATTGAGTTGAGGATTTTTTAAAGAGTTCATTAAGGATAAATAAAAATGGCTGTACTAGTGAAAGCGTGCCACAAACTGCCAATAGTGTGCAGGGGGTGGGGTGGGGTTCCCCTCTCTCTTCTCCTATTTCTATTCTTCCCCTTGTATGTATTTTATAGAAATAAAACTATTCATACAGTACTTACAAACTAAACTAAACACCTTGGTCGTTAATTAATGACAGTTACTTGCCAATAACAATAACCTTAGTACATGCAAGTTAAAGGCCATATATAAAAAACATTTTAATCAGTACATCTGTTTTATTCAGTTAGATCAACTGGACTTGAAGTTTATATTTTGAAGGCATTTCGCTAGTCATCCGACTGGCTTTCTCAATTCAGAATGACTTGTACAAGAATCTGTTGGCAATAAATACCCTGGAAAGTCTCAATTAGCATATAACAACAAGAGATCAGGGACCTCCTGAATGCAAGGTGTTGATTGCAGAGGTGTTATGGAAACTGCCCAGATTAAGGCGTCAAAACAACATTGCACATGGCAGACAGTTGGTGTCCACCGCCCCATACCTCAATTAGGACTAGGTTTCTTTCATCTGACATAAATTTACACCTCTTTTGAACCAATCTTGTTCCTTGGCCAAGATGTTGACATTACAATCCTATGTCCTTAAAGGGCATGTACACCTCCAAAACTAAAATTTGACCAAATGCTGGCCCCACTCTGCAGTGTTAAAGGGCATCTATAAAGAAAAATAGGTTATTTTAAATTGACCATAACTGGAAACTATAATTCTTCCCAACCACCACTGTATCAATTTTTTTTTTGATCTGACCCCTATTTCTTTAGATATCCAATCTAAAACTTCTTATATTTCAGCTGTGAATCAAGTTCCTTGCTCTCAAAAACTATTCTTCTGAGAGTAGTTTTACTGTAGCTGGAATGGTGACAGAGTTTTCACAGTTGGAATGCTGTATCCTGTGTGCAGGCTTGACAGTTGGTTTGTGGAAAAAAGAGTCAGGTTGGATGGAAGTGGGAATGGTTACAAGAGGGAGGGGGATACTGCTCCTAAACAAAATGTGTTCTGGATTGAAGTCATGCAGCAACACACACAAATCAGAGTAAGTGCTAATTACATGTATTCAATTAATTAAGATGAGATGATAAGATGAGACAAAGTAATTTTTTCAGTATAGTGTTCCTTTAAAAAATCCTTAGCTTACACCTCTCCTTATGGTTCTCCCTCATTGCCTTTTCAAAGTTCAGGAAACTGAAGTGTAGGCGCTGTCTGTGTATAATCCAGTAGCCGCCCCTTCCCTGTCCTCATGTAGGACTCTGGCATGCGCAGGGGAGCTCTTGTCCCTGCAGTAAATGTAAAATTTGTAGGGTACCCCCCAACTCTAACTGGTATGTTTATAACATTAAAAAGTGCACAGAAATAGACTTCATTCAATCCACCTTCATTCCCTCGGCTGTCTTAATAGCCACCATCCATGTCTGTGATTGGCTGACTCTCTTTATGTTATAAACCTGGCAGTTAGGGTTGGAAGGGGGTCCCCTACATTTAGCTTTTGGGGTGGAGATACAATTTAACATGCAGGTACACGGCTTAATCCTGACCCAAGGAATTGGCTTTTCTGTGCTGGGCCATAAGTTGGTGCAGCTGCTGTTTGGTCTACCCCACATACCGTATATACTTGAGTATAAGCCGAGGTTTTCAGGGTTTAAAAAAAGCCTGAAAATTGAACCTCGGCTTATACTTGAGTCACTCGTGAACTCGCCTCTCTGGCAGCTGCCGCTCGCACCGCATCTCCCGCTGACGTCACTACTCGGCACCTCTCTCGGCAGTTCATTCATTCAGGTACATTGAAAACAGACATGGGATCCATTATGAACATGCATCAATGATCTGATCAGTAATCCCCAATAACTTTTCACTATAGATGTTTGGAAACTACAACTCCCAGCAACTAAAGCATGCTGGGAGTTGCAGTTTCTAAACATATACAGTGGAAAGGTATTGGGGGTTACTGTATGGGATTACTGTCCTTTAAAGGGCAATTAATGCCCCAAAACAGTACAGAATGGAAGGAGGATGGTACTGTATATATTGTTAAAACGATCTTCTGAAACTTCTGATTCTGTATTGTTTTGAGGGTTTAGTTGCCCTCAAAACACTGTACTAGCCCTCAAAACATACTGTAATAGCCATACTGGATTTGGCTATTACTGTATGGGACTACTGTATGGGAATATTGCTGTTTATTTAAAGGGCAACTAAAGCCTTGAGAAAGGACCTAGACTGTCCGAAACATGTCGTGGTGTACAAAATAAATAAACGTTTGTTTATAGCAATACCTGTGGGGTTGTCTGAGTTTTTGGTTGCTTTATACTACACACTTTTATTTTCAACTAAAGCCTTAAAACAATACAGAATCAGAAGGCAGTAGTGGTCATAAGTTCTACCCTCGACTTATACTCAGGTCAATCAGGTTTTCCTGATTTTTAAGGCAAAAATAGGTACCTCGTCTTATACTCGGATCGACATATACTCGGGTATATACTTTACAAATCAGAGCACTCTTTGCTGCACTACACCGCATATCGGAAGTTCTTTTTGTGTTTCCGTTTTGGGTCTTTTGAGTGCCTCAGCTGCTGCTTCAGTGTGTTGTTGGGTTTAAAGCAGATAGGGATATGATACCTCTTGAAAATTCATTTCTCTGACATCCCCATGACATTTAGGTGGTCCCCAATACATTACTGTTATATGCTGATTAAGACACATTCCAGGATACTTCTCCTTTATAGATATGCCGCCATTTGGCCATTTTATGTTCAGCCAAGATATGATTTTCTCTCCCTAGCTTTGTAAAAGATGCTGATGGTTATGCCCCTGATTTATCCACAGAGAAGGGCAGGCTTCTAAGCAGCAATATGATGAAAACATAGGTTACTGTGGTAAGCTTTGTGTGGTACCATACATTTACAGAGAATGTCCATTTATCTACAAACAATCGTTTGTAGAATACCAAGCAGTGGTGTAACTACTGCCCCTGCCACCCCCACGACCACAGGGGTCCCAAAAGGCAAAAGGGCACACAAAAACCTCTGCAATCAGCTGATCACGCATACTGTATGTTTCCCTCATATGCACAACCAGCTGTTTAAAAACATGGATCTCTGGGGAGGGGGTGGGTCAGGGTCCTCGCCTCCAATCCAGCAGTTATACCCCTGTTACCATAGTAAAATATAGCAATGATATTCTATAGGTGATTGTTAATGATTGAGATAAAACCCTTTATTGCTAAAAAGCCATACAGTGCATTTATAAATATGGCCCTATACTGTATATGCAACGTAAATTGAATTGAATGTACACTAGGATTTTGTTTTGTGAGTGCTGCATTACATGGGTCAATATCTATCAGGGTTATTCAATAAAAGTTCTTATTGTTTAAAATGGTGCTAATTTTGCCCCAACCAATCAGATGTTAGCTTTAAAATGTTAAATTAATTCTGATTGGTTGGGGCAATATTAACACCATTTTAAACGATAAGAACTTTTATTGAATCTCCCTGAATATATACAAAGTTTCATTTTTATATAAACACGAAGGTTGTATTTAAAAAGCTTCATATCCCTTGGTAAGCAATTAGAATAAATTCTTGCCAAAACGCACTACAGTGAGAACACCACAAGTATTCAGCTGGACACTGCTACACAATTCAATCTATTGCCATCAATAACACAGATCATTTCACTGTATCATTTCATCTGATGCATAAAATAGCAAGAGTAACAAAATGCTGTCTATCTTCATTATATGGGTTGACCGTGTGTTGAAATGCTCTGTATTTTAACATTGAATATGTACAAGAAAACTCTTTGGATAGATTGTTTATAAATGGAATATTTTTGCAGCCGTCTATCGAGTTGCAGCAGGGTACTGTGAGTGCACATACTTCTGTTTATCTAGGCCAATAACTTAGGGACATTTAAGGTTCTGAAGAGTAAATATACAGAAAGCAAAGGAATTTATTGTACAGTAATCATTTGTTTCTGCCTGATATAAATGTGTGTTCTCTGTCATACACAAATATTATTGGGTTTTGGGTTGTTTGTAGTGTAGTTGGGCTTAACAAATGGCTATGGCCAAATATTATTACATCATGCAGTAAGCTTCTCCATTGAGATCTCCTTGCACAGTGATATCCACTGGCAATGCATTTGCCAGGCAATGTGGAAAATATAAATATGAGTTATTTATTGGTTGCTGGCCATGTGTCATCATCGCCCCCATCTAATAGTCTTATCAGAAAAACACTCCCCCTATTTGGATTGCGTCAGGTTATCATCAATTACCATATTAGACATTTTGCTACATAGCTTAAGCTCTTAAAGGGCATGTCCACCCCAAAATCTACATTTTCACCCACTACTGGCCCCACTGTGTAGTGTTGTAAAATCCTTACCTTACATCCCTGCTCCAAATGGCTGCCCTGCAATGGCAATTCAAAGTCCAAAAAAATGTAGAGCAGGAGCCTGTCCTAAATAGTATCTGCCTCCTGTCTCTCCTCCGAGAGAAAAATGACATGCACACTTCCCCCTCCCTCTCCCTCTCCCTCCTGTTCTCCTCTCCCTCCCCCCTAGCTCCAAACCCCTTTTCTGTAGTGTAGGGCTCCCAACCGCTATAGTACTTTGTAAATTAACTCTTCCGTTTACTACTTACTTTGCCTGTTTCCCCAGCGTCCTGTACTGCCGGAAGCCGCTTCCGTGACTGGCTGCCTCTCAGCCAATCACGGATGTGGCTTCCAGTCCGGCTCCGTGCTTGCAATTTCATGCAAGCAGAGGGCCGTGACAGAACATTGGGGGAAAGAAGCAAAGTAAGTAGTGATCGGGAGAGTTATTTTACTACAGTGGTTGGGGGTGGGTGAGGGAGCCCTACACTACAGAAAAAGTTTAAAAAACGGGTGTGAACTAGGCAGTAGCGTAACTTGGAACCACTGGGGACCCCCAGCAAAACTATGGAGGAGCCCCCCTCTCTGCTTCATTAACATTGGTTTTCTGGGAAGAGGCTGTATCCTTTATAAGTAAAGTAAGAAGATAAGCCCCCCCCTGGCTTCCAGACCCCCCTTCGGTTGCAGGGTCTGCTCCCCTGGTAGTTATGCCCCTGTGAACTGGGCAGTAGCCTTCATACTCCAGAAAATTTTGTTGTAGATTAATTTATTATGCAGCATCATTGTTGGTTGTAGTATGTATTCATCATATTGAAAGTTACTTGCTATGCAGGTTAAAAGTAGTAAGGACTAGTTCAAAAGCACAAGTTCAATGTCTTATCTAGGCAAACAAATTTACTATTATTGCAGGTATCCCACCCCTCCTGGCAGTCATGGGAGTTTCCTGGATTCTTGTAAGGTCTTCTGTACTGAGACCAACTCAAACTCCCGCAACTACAAGGACCTGCAGCCTCAGCCCCCGGAACACCCTAACTCTGCTGCCACGACCCGGAACAACTCTGCCTTTGCCGACTATATCACTCTGTCCATGGCATGCCCCCTTCGACAGGGGAACAGGTTGCAGGGGGGCACTGTATTTTTATTTTTCTTATGACAAAAATATAGTTGGAAGGGTGGTCCCTATACTTCAGAAAAAAGTTGATTTTTAGGTGGACATGCCCTTTGAGGAAGGGTGAAACATTGGGGAAGGAAAAGGCAACAAGTCAGCACCATAGATTTTTGCAATAAAAAGTTTTAAGGCTGTGGACACTATCCATGGAAGGTAATGCGCTTGAAATGTGTTATTGCAATGCAGCACGTTTCATGGGCATTACCATCTGGTCGGGATACGAATCGCCCAGCATTTATTCGCATACAGTGTGTCCATCCATATGGTGATGCACCATGGCAAAATGCAATTGTAAGGGTAAGAAAAACTCACCAGTGTGGCATAGCCCTAAAGGATGCAGCCTTAGGTGAATGCCAGTGCTTCCCCACAGAGCTGAGTAAGGAATGTAACTCAGTTCCACATGGAAGTGCCATGCCTTGCATTATTTTGCCATTAGTGTCTGAGCTGGAACAGTGGCGTATCTAGTAATCACTGGGGCCCCCAGCAAAACTAATGATGGATTGCAATAAAAATGGATGGTAATGCAAGTAAATCGTGTGCCAATGTGCGCATGTTCTTCACGCACATTCCCAAGCAAAGCAAGCAAAATAATTTAACTAACAGATCACTCTTTAATTTGCACCTAAAGAATTTAAAGGGTATGTCCACCCTAAAAATTAATTTTTAATATATGATTGCCCCTGTCCCCCCAGCACCAACCGCTATATTTATTCTTTTAGAAATTGCCCCAAACTTTACTTACCTCCCCTCTTTCCTCCGCCGCGCTGCCGGCCCTCTGTTTCGGGAGCTTTCTAAAAGAATAAATATAGCGGTTGGGGCTGGGGGGACAGGGGCAATCATATAACTAAAGGGTTTTAAGCTAGGGGGAGGGAATCCTGAGAGGGAGGGGGAGGTAGGGGGAGAAGGGCTGCAGTACGCATGTCAAACTTCTCCCGGAGGCCAGGTAGCAGGCAGTGTCCTATATGGACTCTGCTATCCTCCTGGTGGGCAGTTTTTGGGACTTTGGGGGGGGGGGACTACAGGAGAACCTTATGGAGCTGGGATGTGAGGTAAGGATTAAACTACACTACATGGTGGGGCCAGTAGTGGGGGGATTATAGTTTTGGGGGAGGACATGCCCTTTAAAAGCACAAAGGCCATCTCTTTGCACATAGTGCTTTGTAGTACAAACACAGGACATGTGCATCTTCTTTAGAGCAAAGACATAAATGTCTCCGTGTTTAAAGCAAACCATCTGTTGCCTTTGATTTAGTTTATTATTTAGTTCAGAACCTTCACTAAGAAGCCAGCTAGACTCATCCTATGCAACCCAACAAACCCATCATTGTGTATATTTTACATGATATGTACTTTTACATGTAAACAAACATATATATCCATAGGGGGACTGTCTTGAAAAAGGAACACTGCCCCTGCTTGGTACTTCAAAGTAAAATATAGATGGTATTTTCATTTCAGCCTTTTCTCAGACTATTTTTATTTCTTTTTCGACATTATACTGTAAATGTATCAAATAAATATTACTGGTTTTGGGAAATGTGTTTCAACACTAATACTTTGATGATGGTTCTATGTAAATATTTAGTCCTTCCAATGAGGCCTAAAGAGACTTAGCTGGTGTTTTAGATGATACGGCTTTTAAACTAATGTGAATAATGTACCATGAAATGTACCAAGAAACAACTGTGCAACTGTGGGAAAATAGACTGAACAATGCTTTTTATAGACACATTTACTCACTATGAAATTGAAATTCAGACTCGCTTTATATGGGGGCATTAAAGAAACACTGAGATTGGCTCAACTTTCTCTCTTGAGAAACAGTAAAATCTTTGTGTGAAAAATATCTGAATGGGGATCTGAAAGCTCGGTACATTTATGGAGACTAACATGGCGATGCAGTGTTTTAATGGAGTGCAGCTCGTAGGCACTTGTTTCTGTGATGTATAAACAATTTTGTAACAGTTCGTGGGAACAAAGAAGGTATGTTGGACTTCTTGCAGGGCATTTACACCTCAGTTAAAAACATATTTGGTGCTAAATAGAAGCACAGAACGTTAGCAAACGTTTTTTAAAGTGGTGCAGGCCCTAAAAAAACGATAGAAAGAGAATTAGTAGGAGTTAACCCCACAAAGTTACAGTTTAAAGGGCATTCTTAAATAACACTACCAATTGATAAATAACACTACTTATTCCTTACTACAATTAGGGAAATCAGTATTTCTGAATACTGATCTTTAAATAGGAATACCTCTACCTAAACTAGAATACAGTACCTATCCTTAAATAATACTACAGATTCTTAAATAATAATACCTAAGTAACGGTACTTAAAGAGGAACTGTGGTCTCTTTCATAAATTAAAATTTCTTCAGGATCATGCTTCTAGCTGTAGGCTATCCAAACTTGTAGCAGTATAAAGGGTGATGTTTCCTGCTGGTACTGTGAGCTGTGACATCACCAGCACCACTGCTTTGCTCCCAAGTCTCAGATTTGAGCTGCATCATAAGCTCTCGAACTTCTTAAACATTTTAGCTAGCTACAAGCAGTAACTAGTTTCAGAAGAGATTTTTGATGGGCGGTACTTTTTACACAGCTCATCAAGTGCCTGTCACAGAGACTCAGAGACAGGGAGACCAGGAACTGTAACATTACAACTAAAGATACACATAAGGTAGAAATGTCACCCTAGGTTTGTTTGAAATTTATAAGAGAAATCTTTGCAATAGACACTTGTATCGAGACCACAGTTACCCTTTAAACAATGATCCTTAAATAAGAATACTGATCCATGAATAATGATGAATAGCTGTATCTGTTGTATTCAATTAGATCAACTGGACTTGAAGTTTAGTTCTTGAAGACGTTTCGCTAGTCATCCGACTGGCTTTCTCAATTCAGAATGACTTGTACAAGAATCTGTGGCAATTATGTACCCTGGAAAATCCCAGTTAGCATGTCACAGCCAGGTGTTAAGGGCGTGATTAGATAGTGGCTAAGAGGTGTTATAGGAACGCCCAGAGTTCCAAGGTGTCAAAACAGCATTGTACATGGCAGACAGATGGTGTCGAACCCCCCCACCTCTATTTAGGCTTGGTTTCTTTATTTTCACATAAATGGCCTCCTTAACACCTCTCTTGAACCAGTCACGTTCCTTTGCCAATATGTTAACATTACAATCTTCAAAGGTATGTCCTTTATCCTTAAGATGCAGGTACACGGCTGAGTCCTGACCCGAGGAATTGGCTCTTCTGTGCTGGGCCATACGTTGATGCAGTTGTTGTTTGGTCTCCCCCACATACAAATCAGAGCATTCTTCACTGCACTGCACTGCGTATATGATATCGCTTTTCTTGTGTTTCGGTATTGGGTCTTTCGGATGTTTAAAGCAGACAGGGATACGGTGTTTTTTGAAAACTCTTCTTAATTTCTCGGAGACCCCTGCTACATATGGGATGACCATGTTCTTTCTCCTGTCTTGCTTTTCCCCTTCATTGTTGGTATTCGTGTTCTTTTCTTTCCTTCTGCTTCTTTTGACAAAGGCCCAGTCTGGATATCCACAAGTTTTAAGGGCTCCTCTGAGATGTTTCATTTCTTTAGCCTTCGCCTCTGTGCTAGTGGGGATGTTCTCAGCTCTGTGTTGCAGGGTTCTGATGACCCCCAGCTTGTGATCTAAAGGGTGGTGGGAGTCAAACATCAAATACTGATCTGTGTGTGTTGGTTTTCTGTAAACCTCTACTTCCATTTTACCATTCTCCCTGACTTCTACCAAGCAGTCCAAGAAAGCCAGTTTGTTGTTTTGTACCTCTTCCCTTGTAAATTTGATGTTTTGGTCTACCGCATTAATGTGTTCTGTGAAAGCTTGTACTTCCTTCTGGTGGATTTTAACCCAGGTGTCATCCACATATCTGAACCAGTGGCTGGGTGCTATGCCCTTAAAGGTATTAAGCGCCAGTTTTTCTACCTCCTCCATGTAAAGGTTGGCTACAATGGGTGAAACTGGAGATCCCATAGCACATCCGTGTTTTTGCTTATAGAACTTATCCCTGTATTTGAAATAGGTGGTATTCAGGCACAAGTCCAGTAAGGCACACACCTGTTCTGGGTTGAGATCAGTTCTGCTGGTGAGAGTGCTGTCTTGGCCTAGCCATTTTCTCACCAAAAAAACACCGTATCCCTGTCTGCTTTAAACCGAGCAACACGCTGAGGCAGCAATTGGTACATCCGAAAGACCCAATACCGAAACACAAGAAAAGCGACATCATATATGCAGTGCAGTGCAGTGAAGAATGCTCTGATTTGTATGTGGGGGAGACCAAACAACAACTGCATCAACGTATGGCCCAGCACAGAAGAGCCAATTCCTCGGGTCAGGACTCAGCCGTGTACCTGCATCTTAAGGATAAAGGACATACCTTTGAAGATTGTAATGTTAACATATTGGCAAAGGAACGTGACTGGTTCAAGAGAGGTGTTAAGGAGGCCATTTATGTGAAAATAAAGAAACCAAGCCTAAATAGAGGTGGGGGGGGTTCGACACCGTCTGTCTGCCATGTACAATGCTGTTTTGACACCTTACTCTGGGCGTTCCTATAACACCTCTTAGCCACTATCTAATCACACCCTTAACACCTGGCTGTGATATGCTAATTGGGATATTCCAGGGTACATAATTGCCACAGATTCTTGTACAAGTCATTCTGAATTGAGAAAGCCAGTCGGATGACTAGCGAAACGTCTTCAAGAACTAAACTTCAAGTCCAGTTGATCTAATTGAATACAACAGATATACCATGACCTGGATAAATGAGAACCTTCACAAGCGATAAGTAGCTGTATTTTACAATGGGAGTTATTTAAGGATACACCTGCTTAAAAACAACCCTTAAAGCCAGTCGGCAGGAGACTTACAGAGATTGGATAACATTATTGGATAGCAATTTTTGAACACAGAGGAAATTTTCAATCCCAATTTAAATACTGAGTATCATTTTACTACCACATGGTATTGGGCCATTGACGCCACAGGTGTTATTTTACGACAATAAGTATTTTGCAACCACATCATTAGTATATGATATGCCCACAATGCAAATTAATGCTGTGGCCAGAAAAAAGGGTTCATATCATAATTAAGCGACATTGTTTCTTTGAAAATATGGCCCATTGTGTCTGCTTATTCCCTTCACGTGCTACATAAATGCTGCAAAACTGCATACCGTAAATGTCTAACTTGGTTTCTAATGCCTTTTATCTTTATCCACCGTTAAGGAAGCAGTTATCTAATTTCTGATTTTACTGTCTAGTACTGGCTGGTGGGTTAGAAAGATGTGAATTCTGATTCCTTTTGCAGCTGGAAAGGGACAGTGATCATCTGATCTAATGGTGGTACATACTAAACGCATATAAAGCTGAGTATGTCAGTTACTAAAAGGGGCCTAAAGTGGACACACCTTAGACAAATGCAACTATCTTAAATGTCTCTCTAATGTCACATATACAACATGGAAATTGTCAAGGAACACAATGCAGTCAGTTTTTCTTGAAATGATGAATATTCATCCAATGTGATATTCCCTGGGCTCAAATCCAGGTTGAAAATTTAAGGTGAGGTTTTGGCTTGTTTTTCTTGCGTTTTTAAAAGAAACTGCCCCTACCCTATGTGTTAAATAACTCCGGATTCAAAGATAAATTATGTTTTGATAATAACGTGGTTCTTAACTGTGTAATCTATTAATACATGACTATCAGAAACTTTTGTGATATAGGAAGTAATGTACCTCCTACTTTAAAATATAATATCACCACAGACTTTCATGATTGAAATAACAGAAGGTCGCATTATGTAGCCATGAAACTCTTAGGTGGCCTGCAGCTTTGCGCTTTTGTATGGTCATGGAACTGATTATTTCCTTACATTTTATGAAATGGGGTGCATCAATAAATATTTGTGCCATTCATTTAGATCTACTGAGCTTACAGTTTAATTCTTTGGCCAAGATATTAACATTACAGTCTTCAAACGTATGTCAACATCTTGGCCAAAGAACAGGACCGGTTCAAATGAGTCATCAAGGAGGCCATTTATTTTGAAATAAAGAAAGCAAGCCTGAATAGAGATGGTGTGTGTATGTGTGACCCCAATTGTCTGCCACGTACAATGCTGTTTTGATGCTTTACCCTGCGCAGTTTTAATAACACCTTTTAGCTACTATACAATTAACCAATACATATAGGAGTTCCTGGCCCCTTTGCGGTTATATGCTTATTAGGACACATTCCAGTGTATTTATAGTCAACAGATTTTTATACAAATCTTTCTGAAGCCAGTGATGACTAGTGAAACGTCTCAAGAATTTCATTTAAGGTGCAATTGGACCAAATAGAATACAACAGATATACCATGACCTGGATTATTGAGAACCTTCACAAGCATGGTACATGAATAACTATATATTTTGCTGAAGAAGGAGCATGTTGCAGAAAGGAGTTAAGGAGTGTTATGTTTCCTTGGCCACTACTTAGTGCAGCATTATTTTTACATATTTTGAGCCATATTTATTAACCCGCAGTATTGGAAACTTCTGATACTGCGGGTTACCGTGAAAGTACTATTGCGTCCGTAAACGTACATTTTTGAATGAATGTACATAAATTTATGTACCTTTGTTAACAAAATACCGTAATGGTATTGTATGGGCGATCAAAGATTTCTGTTCGTTATCATAAATGTATAATTGCACCAATGATCGCTAAAGACACGGTATGGCAAAACAGCGATGCTGAACCTTTATAAATATGGCCTTATATTTGGGTATAGAATGGCCTTCTCTCATACGCCTGCACACAAATGGTCACAGGGGTGTTGTAACCAATAATAAACCCTGTAGATAACGTTTCTACAATTTAGGCGATTTAATGCTTAAATATTGTTTTAAGCTTACTATCTTTGTATTGTATATAGATTGCAGGTATCCAGTCCATTGTACTTCATGTTGCTTATTTGATAGGTTTAAGATAGATAGAATGATACTTTGGCAACAGAAAGGCTGAGTTGCCTGAAATAGACTTGACTGATATTTGTAATTACTATCTCACATTCAAATTTGTGTCCATTAATATAAAAACACTCCCAAATCTAGATAAACTGAATGGGTTCCCACCTCCAATCTCCCAGATTCAAGTGTG
The DNA here is from genome assembly GCA_019447015.1 of Hymenochirus boettgeri. NCBI lineage: Eukaryota > Metazoa > Chordata > Amphibia > Anura > Pipidae > Hymenochirus > Hymenochirus boettgeri. Next base: position 325,688,527 of record CM033469.1, read on the forward strand.
ACAAATTTCCATTGGCGAGAAGCCGTCAGTCAATGCCATGCAGGAGCTCAGCCTTAAATCTCTCTTTGTTACCCAGACACTTTTCAGGTTGAAACAAATTGTGAGAGCAGAGACTGGTGCACTGACTTGCAGACTTTTCATTCTCTTTATAAACAGAAAATAATTTGGATATTTATTTATATTTCTTAATGGAAAATGAAAGTGCAAAACAAGCAAACTAGAAGTGGTTTTGTTTATTACATGCCAAAGCCACAGTGTCCAATGACAGTGAAAACCGATCTATAAGTTGTTCACAGGGTAGTGATTTTGATCCAAATTTCTGTCTTTTAGGGCTCGATATAGTTTGTTTTATGGTTTGCAACTGGAAAGCTAAGCTTAAAGGAGAAAGTGTTATGGTTTAAATGTGTATATAAATAATGTAATGTGTATATAATATTTACAGTATGTCTGCCTCTTTGTTTATGTTACTGTACAGGGCATAACTACCAGGGGAGCAGGGGGGCCAAATCTTCTAATTTTTCCTCCCAGAAAACCACTGTCGATAAAGCACGGATAGGGGCCCCATCATAGTTTTGCTGGAGGGCCCAGTAATTCCTAGTTACGCCACTGCTTAGTACCCTCTATACCCTCAGTTTTCATGTGTTCTAATAGCCTACACATGGGGGAATCCCCATAATTTCAAGGCACGAGCTGCTGTTAACCAAAGCTTGATGCCAGATTTAGAGGACACAGAGAGAAGATCCAAGGAGGAAGAGTTAAGTATTATAATAAACAAAACTTAGACCATGGCACTTGGGTGTCGGCATCTGAATCAAATCTTATTTATAACATTAGAAAATGAATGTTTGTTTTAAGCATTTCAATGATTTGATTCTTTTATTGTGTGTGTATATATTGGATTAGTGGATTCCATAAAACCCCCTGTACTGCACATAAATCCGAGCATTTCTTATATATTTGTAGTCCGAAGGCTTGTAATAAAGTTTAACTCATCCCTTTTATATCAGCAATACATGCTATTCTTATTCTGCAAAACTAGGGGCACGGCCACACTGCAACGCAAACGCATGCGATTTCATGTGCAATTTTTTTGCATTTGCGCTTGCCATTTCTTCAATAAGTATAGGAAAACGCATGCGATTGCGATTAAAAATGCAGAACGCAAAACGCAATTGCACCGAAAAACGTGCGGTTTTTTTGCGTTGCCGCGTTTTCAATGATTTTGTAAAAACGCGACCGCAAACGCAAACAAAACGCAGCAGTGTGGCCTAGCTCTTAGATTTAATCCAAGCTACAAAGAGGAATCTTCATTTTCTATCTTATGCCACTTTTCTAGATAAAACCTTGTATTTCTTACACCATAAGGAATTTTTCATTTCCTAAACGTATCCCTTAACGTATCCCACAGTACAGAGTACCATAACCTTGCAAATTACTCATAGTTAATTTGATATTGTATTCACTGTGCTATGGGTATAACTCAAATTTTTTTCCCCAGTCTTCAATCAATGTATTAAAGGAATAGTTCACTTTTCCAATAAACTATTACTTTAAAAGGCAAGTAACAATAATGCCCCTTTAACCTAGTCTTAAAACACCACTGATATTGGTATTTTGTGACACCATCTGTATTTTGTTCCAGGTACCCCTCCAGCTGCATATTAAAATGCGGTTAAAAAATACTAATAGCGATTGTTATTTTACACAACTCGGTTATAAAAGAACGATCAATGCAATAAAGGATCAATTTTGGTATTTTCCAAGTGTCCTGAAACTTACCATTAAAATCAAATGTTTAGCTTAGCCAACTATAAACTAAAATGACATTACTATTAATGTAAGAAAACCATTGACCATCAATAATCGATAGTCTAAAAATACTTTAATCCTTAAAGGACCACTATACTCATGCATAAACTGGCTCCCTATTGGCTCTGCCATACTTCTTTATTAACATATACTCGCTTATGTCAAAGATGGGAGAAGTTTCAGTGAAACTGACTAGGGGAGGAGCCAGAGAGCAGTCAGTTACTGCATGAGTATATTGTCTTTTTAACTTTGCGATAGATTATTTATACCATTAGATCTGAAAAACACATACATTCGAAAACATAATATTTTACAATCCCTTTTTAAAACGTTAAAACATTTATTTAGTACTCATAAATAAACACTGCTGGAATTTCAATATTCATTTGTTTAGTTACTCATTGTCAATTCTTTTGTTTTTAATAACAGACAAGGCTTTCTGATGCCAAGGCAAAAGGTCCAACTTTGTTGTCAATAATAAATACAATACAAACTAATTTAAACAAAATCAATATACAAAAATTGCATCTAACTGTCTACATATCTTTTCAAGCAATCAGTCTAGATCATGCAATAATTACAATTAGAAAAAAAACGTTTGCTGTCCGTAATAAAGGTTTTTCCATTTTATAAGAAAAGTTCCCAAAGGGAGCGCAGCTGCTTATTTCATCAGATTCACAAAAAATGCAGTACAAATGTAAGGCATCGCAATGACGTGGTTTGCTGGTAAATTCCTGCAATACAAGCTTGACATTTCTAACACTGACAATTAGAGGAAGTATTCCTTCAGCTCATCTTCTTCTCCATTACCTTCTTCAAACAGAACCTTCATGGTTCTTTCTAGTACATCATGCCTGAAATGGAGAACAATCATATAAGTGAGACTGTTTTATAATCCATAACACACCATATTAGTCACACATTAGTCTTCCCTAGAAATATGGGATATACCATGCTGTATGGCAGTGGGCTGGAGTGATGACTCATGGGAGCCTGTCCTGTTTACAGGACAGCACAGTGGCAAGCGCAGGATGTTCACTACTTTACCATTAGTGCACATGTGGAACTGACTGTGACTCTGACGGTGGATCTGACAGAATTTGCAGTAGAAGCCGATAACATTGGACCATGTATGGGCACATTGAGCAATCATTCTTTATAAACAATATATGGAACAATCATTCCTGTGTATGTATGTATATACAAATAGAGTACCACATACACAATCGGAGATCGCACACCGGAACAACAACTGGAGCCGAAATCTGCTAGAAAATTATTTTAATGAAGAACAAACCGCTTGACGTTTTGACCGTCACGGCCCTTATCATAAGCTTATGATTAAGGGCCGTGACGGTCCAAAACGTGTCAAGCGGTTTGTTCTTCATTAAAATAATTTTCTAGCAGATTTCGGCTCCAGTTGTTCCGGTGTGCGATCTCTGATTGTGTATGTGGTTTTCTGAGTATCAAGCCTAGCGACGGGCCTGGGGCGATCTGCACCTGGGCCACTCATAGATGTTGGTGAGTGCCTTTATATATGTGGAACGATCTTTTTTGTAGCTGATACGAGTGTACCGTTTGGTTCGTTTGCGACGGATCCGGAGCTTTACAGCACCCGGACCACATTTATAAATGAGTTTTATTAGCATTTTCACTCACCCTTCATGAAATTGGTGATGTTTAGAGGGGTCAGAGCCCATACAGATTTTATATATATATACAAATAGAGTATCACCGCACTCCACCAATGGCGTAGTCTTGGTGCTAGTGTAAGGGGACCTGGCTGGATTGTCCCATAAAACATCGTCGAGACACGCCTCAAGGCATATCAGAATGTTTATTAACTAGTACAGCATGTACAAAATTCACAACGTTTCGGGGAAATACAGCTATTTTTTGTCCTGTTTCCTCGAGACAAATTTTTACATGCTGTACTAGTTAATAAACATTCTGATATGCATTGAGTGCAGTGTCGTCGTACGATTATATATATATATATATATTATAATGCAATGTTGACAATCAGCTATACAACCACCTCCAGGATTTCTTAATGTCCCTATTCCTGCTCACTAAGCTCCATCACAGTGTAGTAGGTACAGTAAGTTCTGTATATAAACCCAGTGTCAGCAATCACCCCAGGCAGCTGCAGGGTTAATATTGATACAGATCTCTATGCTGCTGTCAATCACAGGGCAGACTGGATACATTTTTGAAACAAACAAATGCTGCTTCTTACAATTTAACAATCTATGTAACAATCTATGTAACAGTCTATATAACAGTCTATGGACACCAGGAGTAGTGGAACAGCAGACTGCACTAAGCAAGCAGAAAGGGGGGATTCCAGGCACCAGGAATCCCCCCTAAACACACCCATGGGACAGCACTTTAGGCTCAGTACCAGTCTATGTTTTCTGTATGTGTTCTTGGTGTTTTAACAAGGGGATTTTTAGCTGTGACTCTCCAGAGATTAAATTACAATCTACAAGGTACAATATATATATAATGACATGGTACAATTTAGTATACCCTTCATTTTAAAATAGTTTCATTTTTTCCAAGTCTTTTTACTGTCTGGTTGAATTTGCCTACCCTATTTCCTTTTGTATAATATTGGGTAGGTGCATGAACTTTTTAATAATGCAATTTTTTTTCCATTATATATTCTCTGTTGGACATCATGACAACCCTACATGAAAATACTGCACATGGCACAAAACCAAAATGTAATGCCATAACATTTATTACAGTAAATATGGTGTTGCCCTTTTACTTATAACCTTATACATATAGATGTAAAGCTACTTACTTACAGCTGCTATTATCTCCTGCTTGAAGCTGCAGTACCATTTGTACATAGGCTGCAGGTGTAGACATGGGCTTTAGGGCTAGGCCCCAGTAGGCAGCGTGCATGAATCGTGTGCCGCAGCAAAATCACAACGTTGCACAATGCATGTGTGCTACCCTGCGCGTGCGCTGCAATACCTTTAATAATACCCTATTGTAGCACATGCGATATGCACCAAAAATGGTGATCGCATGGGCCGCGAAAATGGTCGGCAGCGCAGCGAAGGTAACGGGGCCACCCCCCAGTTATAGTAACACATTCTATCTGACTTATGCCTAACAAGAAACTGCTACTTAAAATAAAGTATCATTTACATTTCAGTTTTCATCCTAATCAGGTAATATATACCTGTGTGAAATAAATTAAAATGTTTATCAAAATATGTCATGGCTGCAAGTTGGATAAATGGGTAAACTTGGCCCATAATGGGGGCTACACCAGAGGCACCCCAAGCTCTGGCCGACACCTACATGCCCATTTCATGCCCCCTCGCCGTGCCTACCCACAGGTCTGTGCTGGCTGGGCATCACTGCTTTATACCATTAGGCTGTATTGCATGTTATTATGCCAGCGGTTCTTTGCATGTCTCTTCCCATTTCTCGGGAAAAAGAGAAATTGCTTCTTGTTTCTTAGCTTATGTGGGCAATGCTATTCTTATAGTAAGAGGATGTAAAGTATATTCTGTTTTAAGAAGGCTCTATTTCATTTTATGGCTTTTGCTCCTTTAAGCCTACCTCACATTAGGCTATAGCAACCTGGTATTACACCCACCAGTACCATTTACTCTCACTACCCCACCCTACATGAAAATGCAAAGAATACGTGTCATGGAAAGGATGATTAAAAGTGACTGGATGGCTTGACTTTACACAAATGTTTCTCTGGTTTGGAATTAACTTAGAAAGGCAAATGATACATTAATTTAGCAAGCTATAAACAGGGAAATTTTGTTTAGGCTTAACTTTTCCTTTTACTCTTCTGTTTCCACCCACATTGTTCCCTCTCCGGTATGCACTAAAGTTAAATACAGACACATGTTGTACACACTGACAATCCAAGTGTGCATATAATGGTTATAACCCCACACTAAACACCGATTTCCCATATACAATATTGGATCCAGAATGAAAATATTTGGCAGGTGTCGGTAAGCCCGATTAGAACACAGTATCACTAAGCTAGGATTCTCCATCAGCTTTATGGAATTCACTATTAAAATTCAATCAATGTTGTTAATTTTTTAATATCAGTGTTTAAATTAAAAGCTTCACAGTTCACAGAAATGATTTCTATTATTTTCCAACAATAAATATGCTGTCCTGAACTTTGTGTATCATTTAATAACTAACAATATGTACGGCACATGCATTTTTCATTTAGACTTGGCTAGCTGGAAATATATATACAGATGTCTATTTCGATTTTCCCAAACCGTGATGGATTGTGCATTGAAAGTACACCAAGCCCATTAAAATGTCACTTTCTCATACGGTTTGATCAGTTCCCAAATATCCAGCACGGTCCAGAGGTTGTTTGCAAGAAAAAACATTCTGGGCAAGTTTCAGATATAAATATGCAGAACTGAGATGGTGAGTGAAGAATTCACAAAGGAAAGACATTTGGTTTGAGGGCCAACCTCAGACTAGAAGTACTAGAGTCTTATTACCAAATGTTAGTTTCTTCATAGTGTGGTGTTCAGCCAATTTGTGAACTATTCAGAAACTAAAAACACCCAGACAGCAGTTTATATATCATGAATGTGTGATAACCAAGTCAGCTATGGTTTTAAGCCCTCATTTTCAAATGCTAGAAAAAATGTAAATGATGTGAAATGGATAAAATGTGCCTCTTAAGTAATCCTTAGTTACACTTTCTAGGAAAGCGGTCATTTCAGGTTCTGCTGCCTGAGGGATCTAGGGCATACCCAGGGATTAAGTCCTTACCCTGGGTACCTTTAGGGTGGGGGTATTATAGTTGCACTTTAATAATTTTGTTCCCCTTTTGGTACAAACTAGATATTGGCCTACATCTAGAGCAGTTTACCACAACTAACAGGGGAGAGTAGCACACTAATAAGGATATTCAATAAAAGTTGTTATTGTTAAAAATATTGCTAATTTTGCCCCAACCAATCAGATCTTATTTAACATTTGAAAGCTAACATCTGATAGGTTGGGGCCAAATTAGTACCATATTTAACGATAAGAACTTTTATTGAAACTCTCTATAATATTAGTCTATAACTTTTCATTCACCACATATCATTTCACATCACAATATTTCTGGGGGACATCACCCTTCATCAGACATTCGTCGGGAGTTGGGCATTCGTACACAGATCATTGTGCCTGTATGAGCCTTTAGACTGACCTACCTCTAGAGCAGATCTTTTGCCACCTTTACACAAACAACACTCTGACATTGTGCCAGGATTTACCGATTGGTACCAGAAGTTTGCCACCAGAAAAATGCTACATGTAATATCTCATTAGCAGCAGCCAACCAGTAACCAAGCTGGAAACGCAGATACAGCGTAAACATGCTGATCATGTGAATGTATAGAATGAAACTGTGGGAAAGCAAAAGGGTTGGGAAGAGGTAGGGTGAACAATTGAACCATTGCTATGTGAGAAGTAGGGAAATAGGGTTTTATTCTTAGAGGTGAGGGGGAAAGTAAGGGGGGCATTTGGGTCAGGGACAGGATAGTTGGTTTTGGGGTTGTAAACAGAAGGTTCAGTGTATGCAGTTCCACTGCACATGTTTGTAAACTACAACTCCCAGCAACTAAAGCATGCTGGGAGATGTAATTTCCAAACATCTGGAGTGCCAAGGAATTAGGGATTACTGTTAATTTAAAGGGCAACTAATGCCTGAAAACAATACTGAATCAGGAGGATGGTACTTATTGTTAAATAGATTGCCTTCTGATTCTGTATTGTTTTGAGGCTTTAGTTGCCCTTAAAATGGACAGCAGAATTCCCATACAGTAGTCCCTTACAGTAATAGCCATACTGGATTTGGCTATTACTGTATGGGACTAATGTATGGGAATGCTGCTATCCATTTAAAGGGCAACTAAACCCTCAAAACTACAGAATCAGAAGGCAGTAGTAGTCATATTTTCTGCCCTCGACTTATACTCAAGTCGATCAGTATTTACTAATTTTTTTAGGGAAAAATAGGTACCTCGACTTATACTCGGATCGACTTATATTTGAGTATTTACAGGTATTCCACATATACGGCACAAAATTATCAAAATAATAATATTATTATATATATACCACGTAAACGGCACAAAATTACCATAATAATAATGTTATATATACCACATATAAGCCACAAAATTGCCATAATATTATTAGATATACCATGTTTACTGCACAAAATTACCATAGTAATAATATTATTTATACCATGTATACAGCACAAAATTACCATAATATTATTATATATACAACGTATACGGCACAAAATTACCATAATAATATTATTATATATACCACGTATAGGGCACTAAATTACACCAACCATTACAATAATATCCTATATATATACCATGTATATGGCACAAAATTAAACCAACCATAAAATTATCATAAATACCATGTATATGGCACAAAATTATACCAACCATAATTATATCATATACATAAACATAATAATGATAATATCATATATGCCATGTATATGGCATAAAATTGCACCAACCATAACAATATCATAAATACCACTTATACAGCATAAAATTACACAACCTATAATAATATTATCATATATGGGCCACGTATACGGCCCCAAATTACACCAACAAAAATAAAAATACAGTACTATCACATGTACCACATACATGGCCCAAAATTACCCGACTATAATAATAATAATTTTATCTGTGTAACTAGCAGTTTACTACTGAATACCATTAAGTGTACATTAAAAACACATGCTTATTTCAAATGATTATATTTCCATAATATGTTATAGAGAGCATAACTATTTAACGCCAGATGATAGCTGTGTGTGCGGCTCTGGGTAAACCTTCCAGATTTACTAGAGGCTGTGCGGCCCTGGTGAATCTCACCCACATGTAAGTATTTACATGTGGCATACGACTTAAATACTATCAGCTGGCATTAAATACTTATGTGTACACAGCTGTGCATTCTCTGGTAAACAGTCTTGCGGCAGCTGCACAGGTGTGCCTTCCCAAACTATGCCCTTAAGAGAGCTCCGCAGCTCCTGGGCGCCTGCCCTGTTTGTGTGGGTTATAACCAGATTTTCGGTTTTAAACAAACTGATTTGAATTCTAACAATGGCGTAAACATTTGCAGGATAAACCATCTGGGTGTTCCCAGACTCTTGTCTTGACATACTCCAATCAAGGCTTTGTGTTTCTTTTTAATTATATTTTATAAGTACTGCATGGTGGGAAAAGATGTAGACTTGAATTGTTACATGACCTCAGAGTAAAATACAAGGCCAAATCTGATTCAGAAGGAAAACATCTTAGTTTTTCATGAAAACCGCATGACAGACCTACAGAAGTCTGGAGGGATATTTTCTCATTGAACTGAATCTGGTCCATTCACAAAGATTCTCTTTCCTCATTATAGTCTAATCTAAATATTTAAAATAATGCAGCCACACAGCCATACATTTTAATGATACTCCTAAAAAGTACACTTGTGACCTGTAGTGGGTACTGATGTGAATATTGAAGATCTCCTCGCACTCCTGGTTCTGTAGCTCTTTGGGTGGTGCTAGGTCCTCAAAACTGCTTAACCACCAGCAGGTATATAGAATCATAAATAATGTGAAGCGAGGACCGCACTCACTTGGTGAGTATAAACTTTATTTTGACATAGGTCTGTGCACAATGTTTCGGGGGTTACCCCCTTCCTCAGGTGCATAACTAACCAATCAGTGTACTGGTTTAAATACTATGTGTTATAACAGGGAAGTAAATAAAGTCTGTCACAGGGGGCAGGCAGGGTGTACGCCCACCCTGCCCTCCACGGCGGCGACCACCCGCAAGGGCCCTGATAGGGCCAAGGAAGAGGGATCCCAGTTTGAGCTGCAGGACCCCTTAAGCCCCAAAGGGGGCAAGGGCCCTGATAGGGCTGGGCAGGGGGGTCCCACGGGACCCCCTAAGCCCCAAATGGCACTTGTAAGTGCCCCCACTGGAGGGTCCCTCCCTTCCCCTCCCCACCAGAGTACGGGCAGGGGTCTGGGAAGGGCTGCTGGGAAGGGGTCTTGCGGCGGGGTGTACCTCCCATGGTGGGTGCGTAGAAACCTGTACTGAGTCTGGGCATGCTCAGAAGAGGCAGATAGGGGATTAACATTCAGTCATTGGCTGTATATCATACTTTGTCCTATGAATTAATTACTGTATGCCTGCTATGCTTCTGGATGCCTCATGGAAACCGAGCAATTTAAAAACCTGTTCTGAACCTGTACTGACCATGGGCATGCTCAGAAGAGGAAGATAGGGGATTAACATTCAGTCATTGGCTGTGATGTCAACTGTCAAATCCATAAATGACAGTTGCTAACTGGAAGAACCAGGAAGCAGAAACAGGGGGAACAGGACATTGTGCAGGATTTCAGGTTAGATTTATATATTTCAGATTTCAAGCTATTACCGTTTAGGGTTTTGGGGGGTCATTTAACTGTATGTAAGTTTTCATTTTAGGGCTGGACTTGCCCTTTAAGCATGTTTGTACTTAACTAAAGGTATCCATTTTAACCTCAGTGTAAGTGATTAGCCATCATTGCCTGAATATATGTTTCACTCTTATATCTAATGCATTTATGATTGTGTAGTTGAGTGCTGGGGTCTCTTATGTTATGTATATATCTGCTTAGAAAAAGGTGGATTACTAAAACGAGAAAAACAGAGTAATCCAGCTAACTAGCTCCTCTGGTTCCTGCCAGTTGGACAGCAGAGGCATTTTCCAAGGCAGGAAGAGATTTTGGTATATTAAAGAGAATTCAAATTACATTCTTGCTATACATGGAATGACTTAAGAACTATTTTGCCTGTTTTCTGTATTAAACTGAATAATTAAGAATGAAGTGAATGCTGATGCTGAGAAGTAAAATTGTTATGAAGGCAGGGCATATTGATGTTCACTTGGTTAGCATCTGTATAAACACTGGAACACTTATATATCAAAGATATAAATAATATATCTAAGATGGCTATAAGGGCTGCTAGTAGCCAGTAGTTAGGCATAAATTACTGATTAAACTATTTCAGCTTTCAGTCACCCTTTGGGGTGAGCAACACCTTTATGGCAGAGCCACCATTGGGGGTTACAGGAAATACTGCTATATCAGGTTTTTTCACTAAATCTGAGACTGGTGCAGCTATTGCTTTTGGGAGGGTAATTACAGGACAAATGGGCAATGCTGCAGGGATAATCCTTGCGGCAGCTGCATGAGTAAAGCGGAAGTTAACCATGCTGGTCCCGCAAACAATGTTATATGCAGACAGCTTATAGCTATCATTAAAAATCCCACAATGGTTAACAGCAGTTCGGCGAGAGCCACTATCTGCATATAACATCACCGGCAACACCAGGGAGCTGATAATGGGTGTTGGTGCATCACCCTGCTAGTATGGCCCCCAGCTTTAAGGCCAGGAACAGCAAACTCAGTGTGGCCCTCTCACAATAATAATGATGGCACATGATGACCTAAACTGCAAGGGTTTAGAAAGCAGCTGGGATGATTGAATGATTAGTAATTATTAACAATGACACCTGCATTTTATAATTACGTGATTTGCAACAGAATCTTTTATACAGTTTTGTATTCTAGAGATTTATAGATTATTCCATTACTTGTTCTGCTCAGGGGGGATCTCATGAGAATCCTAAAGAGAGTCTGGATTTACCACTTGTACATACAGTAAGTTATATACACAAGAATCCTATGTACCTGCATCTATATTGATTGTCTTTTCCTGAATGGAAACCAAACAGAAAAAACCTGTAACTTAGAGAACACTGACTTGATAATGTGGCAGTGACTTTCTCACACATGGCAGGAAATTTAATTTCCATTCACATCATCTGCTAAATGACTTCTGCTCAGCAGAGACCTAAAGTGATGCCAAGATGTACTATACTGCAAGTCCGATTTATGAGTCGGACTTCCCCTTTATATGAAAATAGCAGCTTTAGCCAAGTCTGCACTGTTAGAGCTGTCATCAATGAAAAAAACAACAAAAATATGTTTTTAATTGAAACAGACAAATTCAGCTTTAAAACAAAAAGCATGCACATAATGTAAATGTAAGAAAATCCTATAATCAAGCAAGCACGTACCATGCATTATTACTGAGAAGGTCCTCAAGCACCGCCCTACAGGAAAGATTGCCACAGGTACAAGATTCCTGGGGATTGTAACACAGATAAAGTTCATGCAACATGCAGCATGCATTTCATACCAGATACAGTACATGCAATATTACTCCCCAAGGTGGCCTTCAAATAAAAACAATGATATATAGGAAAAAGTATGTTTATCCTGATTACTAGGTATGAATCAGTTTAAATTATAGTGTTGAGAACGCTAAAAAAAATAATTATAGGTGTTTCAAACAAGATGCAACATGTTCATAATGATTGGCATTTTATAATATGTAATAACAGTCACCTGATCAAGGAATATATTCCATTGGTGGACATTAGACTGAACTCTACACTGTATTAGAATTGCTGACTATATATGCTGATTAATATTCAATATAAATATCTGCCGAAAATAATTGAAATAAAATACAGAATGGGGAATTGTGGGGAATGGCTATTTTAGTGAGGGTATATTCATATTTATATAGTTTTTGCATTCCAGAAAATGTTTTAGTAATTTACTTTAATTAGAACTAGCAGTGCAGTTTTAGGCTCTTAAAGTCCCGTTAACTGATTTATTATCTACTATTTACAATCGCCTGTTTGTCCCTTTTCAGGAACTGTGAGATGTCAAAAGGCCAACAGCTCACTGCTCGCTTCAGTACAACCCCCAGCATGGCTAGCTCCTGTATCTCTCACATATCATTTCTACCAACACTCTAATGTTCATGCTGGATCCTGTGGTTATCGTTTAGTGATCCCTGCTGGTTGGTTAACCTCGTCTGGGAGTCGTGTGTTGGTTTGCAAATTGAAGATGCTCCCCTCCCTATAGAACAGAATAGGCTGCTTAGCTAATGCTGAGCAGCCTGTTCCTACAGTTGTGTACTGAAAAACCGATCCAGTCACTTAACAATCAGTCTTAACAATCATATCTAGTAAAAGCCTTTTATGTGTACAAAGAGAATACAAGCAGCGAGAGAACATCTAGACAGACAAACCAGGAAGACGTCCTAAAATATATATACAAATTTTCATAGGGAAGAAAGCCAAACATCACAAAGAAACAGAAAAAATATAAAAAAAAACCGTAAGATTTTAATATATAGAGGGGCAATCAGCCTATTTTTAAACAGACTGAAATGGAAAATACCTGTTTTTGTGTTTACAGCAAAATTTATTACTGGTATTTGGTGTATTTTTAAAAGACACATTTTTTGGGCACAATACTGAGCCATTAGGTATGTTTGCTGAAGATCAAGTCCAGTTGATCTTGCTTGACAGGTTTGACATTTGAGGTACAGTCAGTGTATTACCGGTACATTATAAAGATGTCACTGTGGTCACCAACTAGATTCTACTATACACAATACATATACATTCAGTAACATTTACATTGTGTTTTTTTCTTACTTACTGTTTTATTCTTTGGCTTTGTTGTGCCTGGAGGACTGGACTTTGCATCTGATGACTTTCGCCCCAGTGAGGTAAATTGTAACGAGGATGAAACTTTGTTTGCCGAATGGTAATTGTTATTGTTATTTTGGTTGCCACTTAAAGTCTCCATAATGGACCGCAGTGCCCCAAAAGGCCTTTTTTGCTGCTCCCCTGAATCACAATTAGTTGGGATCCTCTGAAGACCTTTATTTCCATCACTTTCTTCATTAGATTCCTCCTCAATCTGTTCAACCTGCACTATAGGTTCATCAAAAGTCACTCTGAGTTTTAAATTTTGTGACGTCCTTCTTTTTGAAGATGGGGATTTTAGGGCACTTTTTGGACTAGTAGTCTTCTGGGCAGAATTGCTATTTGTGGAAGAATTAGATTCTGTTAATCCTAAACCCTGAGAAATGCTTGAAATCTGGTAATGCTGCTCATAGTCAGGATCACTGCTTTCAGATGTTGGGGATGGACTATGTCCATCTAAAGATTTGGAGGACTTTAACAATGAAGAGAACTTCCGGCTTGTGCTGTTTGACTGAGAATGCTTTTTTATAAATAACTGTAAATTTTCAGAGTTTTCTACATTTTCTACTATAGGTTGTGGCCTTGGCTTGTCCATTTTTCTGCCTGTAGTATTCTTCTGATCTTCTGAATTATTGGAGTCTGTGTCAGACTCGCTGAGTGATCGCTGCATAAGCTGCCGTAAGCGTGCAAGTTTATATTCTTTCTTTTCTGGTGGGTTTCTTTTCCCAATTTGAGATGTTTGCCCATCTTGAAATTCCAGTGACAACTTTTCTGGGCTAGAGACATTCTCAGAGATATCTTTTCCGAGTAATTGCCGCAAGATTTTATCAGATTCATCATCTAGTACCCTGCAACGCAATCGACTAGGAATATGTGTATTCAAGGATTGATAACTTTCCTGATAACCATTAAGTTTGCTTTTTTGCCCCAAATCATCTGATTCAGTTGATTTCCACTGGAGACTGCCAGATGCAGGGGATGATGGTGAGCTGTAATGAAAGCAATTATGTTGGTAAAAAAAAACCCACAGAACTGAAAGATGCATAGGTTTTTATTACTGTACCTAAGGCCCGTACACATGCTATATAATTGTCGGCCGACAAATGATCATCACATTCAACAATCTAGCACATGTAGATACTTTTCCTGACACCATTTAATGATCCATTCTGACGGATTAATAAATGGTCTTGTGGAGTGATTGCACTAATGAGCATACCTGACATGTGTACATGATGAAAAGGTTCCAAAATCTGTCTGCATATCAGATATGTTTCTCTGGAGTTTTGCATCAGAAAATTCAGTTTGAAAGTCCTGTTTTTCTTTTAAGCTATACCTGTTAATACTAACTACTGTATATTACAGAGTTAGAAAAATCTATCTAAAGAGTGTTTACACAATTACATTAATGTACTTGGAGAGAACTGCGTTACTAAAAACTGCGGTACTAAAAGCACTTTTGTTCAGTCTACATACTCATATTACTCATTGCTAACTACCTCCTTCCCTTCAAAAAATGACTGATAGGAAACACATATTTAGCAGGCTGTAGGAACTTCAGTACCTTACTTATTATATTTCACTGCAGCATTTCATAGGACGCGCAGAGACTATTGAAACATTAAATGGTGTGCTAGACTTCATCATTCTCACTGCGTGAAACAAATACCCTCAGAACACAAATCCTTTAAGTGAATTTCAAGATATGAAATTTTAGCTAGTGAAAATGTACACATAATCCTCAAGATTTTTAGACTGAATCAGAAAGAACAATAAATGTTTTTTTATAACACATTCATGTTTTAATGTATTATACCACAGCAGCATTTGTCCCCCTTTTATTGTTACTGTTACAGAACTTCAAATTTCTGTTAAGGGAGGTTTATTTGGTCACAGCTAGACAGACATAGGTTAAAATCCATGATGCAAGTATTTAAAGGCATAGTACTGTTTTAAAATACTAGTATATAGCATGCACAAAGATTCCAGAAGTAACTCTCTCTGCTTGCCTGTTTTATTTAAAGACCCAGATCAACTTTTTCTAGTTGAAATATCTAAGAATATTTCAGTAGAGCAGGTTCCACTTGAACATCATGCATGCTATATACAGTATCAATGAGCAATTCTGCAATCTAAACTATGATCACAGATCTCAGTAATTCATGGAAAATACACTGTTGTAACAGGCTTCATGATCACTTAAGCAAAAATGTTTCAGGCCAAAGCCATCCCAGGCCTAATATAAGTTTGATAGTAGATAGCAGACTTTACTGTATAAAATCTTTGAGGCAGAACCTAATCATAGCTTTAGTCTATTATTTGATTTATTATCCCATTCTCTTCCTTTCCAGCATTCCACACTTTCCTGTGTTACTTCATCTGTTGGCAAGGTATAAAAAGGACACATTATATTACCTGGGGGATGTTGGAAGCGACCTGCCCTCAGCTCTGTGCACTTCCAGTAGCTGCTGAAGGTGCGTTTGTAAATTGATACGCTCAGCCGTCTGCCTGTAAAAATGAAAACATATTTTAAGTTTCATGTGTCTGAAAACGTCTTCTCTTTGTACCTCAATGCCAGAAATCTGTTAATCGGACTTTTTGCTATTATTAGCATGGTTTTTCCCTTCATGCAAATAAGATCATGTGAAGCAGGGGAACTGTATATCTTTAGCCTTTTACATCACATAACTGTTACACAATATATGATGCAATGTGTGAAAATAATATTGTATTCATTGTTTACCAGACAACTCCTAAATGAATGAAATACCAAGAGACAATGGATAAAAACTAAATAAATTGTGGACTTAACTGTTAAAGGCATAAAGTATAATTTAGCTTCATAACGTTATCCTTCTAGTGTCCTATCCTAGCAGGAATTTAGCCAATCAAATCAAAAATGTTTTGAGCATTTATATATATAAATTCTAAATATAATGGGCCAATAGCAGTAGAAACCTCTAATTACATCTAATGATATCTGGGGGAATGTACCAAGAGTTTCAACTGCAACTTTCTGCACCAATCACTTATTACCTATTTATCCTTGTATGTATTTGCAACCCAGTCATCTGATTGTGTTAAAATGTTAAGCTAGTCATACATACCGTAAGCTGATTTTGTTTCAACCGGATTTTTGATCTTTTCAACTAATTGAAAATTTGATCAGAAGAACCAATCAAATTTCCCACCTTGTGCCAACAATCTTATGTACAGCTTGGAAAACTCTAAGATGGGGGTCAACGGAAATTTTTGTTGGTCTTAATTATTTTCGATAAATTGATCAATATTGTTGAGAGATAAGCATAAAAAAATTGGCATAAAAAATTCGGTCATTTAAACTGAATTTGCTGAATCAGTCGAAATATCGTGCAGTGTATATGGCTATAAACTTTCTAACATTGCAAATGCATTTTAAACACATGCTTATCCCTGGTACGTTGCTGAAAAGGGCTATGTTCCACAACTGTTCTAGTCACCAAGCCCATGGTGGGAACTAGTGAATCATTTTATCAAATGCCATCAATATTAACTAAAAACTATTAAAACCAGGTTTACTAGGCTGTTCTAATTGCCTGACTCCTGACTATGGAAATACCTGTAAAAATGGCAGGCTGAAAATTCTATGGCTGTGTACACACGGTCAGATATTTCTCCCAAAAGTTTGCCGCAAAGTTTTGAAAGGAATTTTTTCCCCCCGACTGACCAAATGTAAGTATAATCAAAACTGAATCAGACATGGACCTCAAAATCTGTCACACCTAAATTTTTGGCATGGTCTGTTTGGGGCCAACCAACGATATTTTGAAAGCAGCAATCAGGCTGTAGATTTGCAATGTAGACCTAATGGTGACCATAGATGCTTAGATCCTGCTCGTACAATATCGGGATATCGTATGTGGACAATTATTGAAAGATCTTTCAATGATCTTCCAAAAATTTCCCCTTCGGGCCATTTTGGCCAAACGGCAATCCAATCCTATGACCCACAGATTGTACGATCGGACAGTAGCGTCTATGGCCACCATAAGCTATCTATTAACATTTTTAAATATACAAAACAAAGTAATGATACTCTTAGTATTAAACAATTAAACATTTCTGCTAAATCAGAGTTAAACACAAAGTTTAACACATGACCCAAAAGCTGTGACCTCCAGAATGCTCCGCACATGCTACATACATTTATTTTAAAATAATTTTAATAATCTTTCTGCATTTAGGTTTTAACCATGTTGTTGATAAATACATTGACAATGTTGATCCTGAAAGAATAAGCTGGATCTGCAATTTAACACTTACTCTTTCAGCTGTTTAGTGAGTTTTACAACTTGAGATGCCAATGACATGCAAGTTTCCACAACCACTAGGTATCTTGAACACATTGTGTGGCCTTGGCGCTCAGCACTTTGGGAAGGCTTTTCCCCAGCATGATTTTGCATTGTCACATTTGCTCCATATTCAACTAGTGTCTGAAAAAAAAATGAAAATATGAAAAATAAACAAATTATGCTTTACATTATGTGAAGTCACGTGGAATGTTCAACTAACAGTTTAAAAAATTAGTTGTATGTCCAAACAACCACTAGGGCCAAATATTTTGTAATCAACATTATATCCTTAATGTGAACCATAAATAATGATCCGGGTGGGAATATTTTGCAGGAATGTCTCACGGTAGAGCCAGTGTATGGCCAGCATATCTTTTTACTTATAGCAGGGGTGTAAACTATATTAGTGGAATAACTAGCAGAAGTAAAGAGTGACTGCAGCTTTTGGACCATCAATCTGTAAGCCTTTCAGAACAGGAATTCCTGCAGTTACTGCCCTTTTCTCTGGCTTAATGAGATCAGGCACGCTCAGTGTGATTTACTCTTGGAGACTGATGAGTTTTCCAATCACTCATTTTGTATCTTGCTGTGCAGGAAAGAGGAGGGAGTGAAGGCTTTTCATTTCAAGCAGGTATATCTCTATTTATATATATCTATAAATGACCAAGAAATATAAGTGATAAACCATTTTAGCTTTTGTAGCTATAAGGGTCCCAGCTCCCTTGTACTTGCAACTTTATCTGTGTGTTTTCTTATTTCTTTTCTTCTTATATTTCTTATATAGCGCTACATATTCAGCTTTACAATTCTTATCTTAATTTACAGCAGGCCCTGTCCCGAAGAGCTTACAATCTAATCACTTTATGTACACATGCAACCAATCAGTATGTCTTTATATGTATGTGTGCAATTTCTCACTAAAGTATAGCACTGACCTATATTAGGTAGAATACAAAATATATAAAGTTGTAAACATAGTTACAGAGTTGAGACCCCTATTTAAAAAGGAAAGTCAAAATGGAAGGTTTCACCACAACACTGTCACAGCAAAAAAGGTCTGTATGTGTTTACAGCATTGAAAACTGAAAGAAATAAATGTCCCTTAGGTTTGACTATAACATTTAACTTTGTGCTGATTTAAAAACACATGGCAATCAAAAAAAACCCTAGTGTATAGTAGGCACTGTACAAGAGCTCTACGATACTTCAGTCCTATAGCTTTCTAAAGAAGGAGAGGTCTGTGCACTAGAAAGGCAGCAGTTAGTGCAGATCACGGAAAAAAATGCTCCACACTAGCTGAACCCTTAACAGTGAGTTCATGCAGACACTCAGGCCCTGCTCTACTCATCATGGGGTAATTGACTGGGGGCAATGCTTATTTACAACTTAGTCTGTGTAAGTTGGGCATGGGGGCATCTTATATGTACCAATCTGTGTGAGCTGGATATAAGGGCATCTTATATGTACCTATCTGAGCTGGGCATGAGGGCATAATATATGTACCTATCTGTGTGAGCTGGGCACGAGGACATCTTATATGTACCGATCTGTGTTAACTGGGCACACAGACATCTTATATGTACCATTACAGTATGTAAAATACTAAGATTTTTTCATACAGTACTTTGTGTGTCTTTTTTTGTTTTTATCTGCAGGTTATTTAGCGAACTATTACACATTAGCAGTTGTGCTAAAAGGCCAGTCCAGCCCAAAATAAAGTTTACTTAGGAATGTTTAACACCCCCCAAACCTAGGGTTTGCATTATCCATAAGTTCTAAAGATTCCCCTGGAGTGGCTTCTGCGATAACAGCTGCTCTACTTCCTGGTTGCAGCTGTCAGGCAATTAGGAGTGAAGTCACGTCACGCCTTTACTGACAGCCACAACCAGCAAGTGGAGCGGCTATCAGCCTCCGAGCAGAGGAAGAGTGGCGAGGGACCGGGTTAGGCAAGACACTTCAGGGGCATCTTTGAAACTTATGGATAATGCAAAATCTAGGTTAGGGGGGTGATAAACTGATAAACATTTCTAAGCTAACTTTATTTGTGGCTGGACATGCTCGTTAATGTCATTTTATGAGTAATTGTATTCAGGTAGTATATATGAAAAGTATTTGTGTTTATGTAATTACTCATATAAAATAAAATATATAAAATCAAATATATCTATACACATAATTCTCACTGTCACACTTTTGCTAGTTTAAATTAAAAACAAACTCAGACACTCTAAACACAATTTAAAGGAGAAGTTTGGGTATGAGCAGTAGCAGGCATTCCATTGTTCCAATACGTCATACTCAGACTGTGGCCACAGCTGGAAAGGGATATTGGGCTTAATGAATGGTGCCATAAACAGAAGTGGGTTTCCAATTGGTAAACGCCAGAAAAAGATTGAAATTGAGTCAGCAATATGTTTATTATTCAGTAGGGAAATATGTCAGCCATTTCTCATTTGACTTTTATTCTTATTGGATGGTTTATATTCCTTGCCATTCATACTGAAAACAAATTAACAGTCGGGTTTTCACTGAAGTTTGCTATCTTCCTTATTTCTTACACAGCAAAATAGTTTATGATATTTGGCATAATGCTGAACATATTTGGAATGTTGGCCTTTCTATTTTAAACCAATGTATATTGTTATTGAGGATTGTTAATTTATTTGACATTGCCAAAACTTGACTCATTCCATTCAGACAACCTATTGGCATTTGTTTTAGAACATCAAGGTAAACTGTCCTGGCTATAGTTTCAATTTTCATCCAGGGTCAAAGGGGCTGGTTAACTGAAGTTATTGCATTATGCTTTGAAGCAGAACCCAATCTAGAGTCTGGACCCATCTCCTTGAGTCCTCTCTGTGTTACAGATTAAAATACTCTTAGCGCAAACAACTGTTAGCAATCATGCCTAAAATCAAAATGTACTTTATCCTTAACTAACCTAATTGCAATACATCCAAACTGAGTTTATATTATTGGCTGTAAATATAAAAATCATTCAACCTTCCTTCCAGTAGAGGGCGCTGCGCTAATAGCCATTGAATTGAGGGAAACGTGCTGAAATCTGTTAAATAAATGCATTGTGGTATCACTAATATTTTTCAGTGAACCGAAAATGATAAAAGGAAAACAATTTGCTCTCTTTACTAAAATGTATGTAGTCACCCAATAGTTACTTGACAGCTCTGGCAAGGAAGTAGAGGGGGTTGGGGGGAGGCAGATAAATTACTAAGCATTATTATTATTATGAATTTATATAGCGCCAGCATCTTCCGTAGCGCTTTTCAATTACACTATACATTCATATCAATGTATACATGTAACCATGTCATGATATGCATGTTGTATGTGACTCACTCTGGAAAATCTAGAAACCTGCAGCATTAAAGCATTAATGATTTCTCTGCATTGCTATTAATTTCAAACGGAAGATACAGATATCTATATTTTATCTTTAGTTTTCCTTTAAATGAATAATACCTGCAAAAACAGGGTTGAATATGGCAACTGCCTTTACAAACTTACAGGGAGATGCAATATCCCGCACTAACGAGAAAATAAGCGATAAAATTACGCTAACCTATGTACTAACATGTTAGCGAAGGTTTTGCCCTGCCTGCACCATGTCGCCGTTTTTTGCACTAATTAACGCTTCTTCAATGGTGTCTTTAAAATATGCGCAAAAGGTCGCAACTTACCGCTAGCGTTTTCGCAATGTATTAACGGTCGCAAAGTGGTTAATACATAGCGGAAACGAGTGCACGTAGGTTGCGATAGCGAAATATATTGCATCTCCGCCATAGTATTGGAAGTTGAATAGACATCTGTCCACCTAGTTCAAACTTTTTGAGTCTGTATACTGTATGACAAGGAAATTACCTGTATGCAGCCGAGATAGCCTTGCTGTGATGCAATGTGAACAGCACTGTTTCCACATTTGTCAACTTCATCCAATGAAATCCCTTGTTCTTGCATAAACTGAAGAAGCCACAGCAGGATTTTTTCCTGAATAGAAAAAAAATTGCTTATTACAGCTCTATGGACCAATCCCAAATCTTCCCATAAAAAGCAATACAGGTAACGTTACATAAATCAGTGTTCGGTGTTTGTGTTTACTGCAGAACTAAAAAAATTAATTAATGGGAAAATATGATCTCAATGAAAGGGTCCTCCATTTAAAAGAACCCTTTCTTACCTTTCAATGAGCATGAGTCATGTCTGTAATTGCAGTCTATCCAGAGGCAAACACACACTGTACCAGGTGTCTGTGTTTTTATAAAATCATATTGAGAATGAATAATTAGTAGCTATCAGTGAAGAGTAGAGATGGACGAACTCACTGAAATCTGTTCTGCTTGCAGATTCTACAAAATCTGAAAATCTGCATGCAGACCCCACTGAAATCAATGGGAGTTCAAAAATTCCAAAGTTCTGCCTAAAATTAGGATATAAATAGCAATGGTAACTTACTATAAAAGGCTTAGGGGCCTGGTCAATATGGAAGGTGTTTTTTTAAAGGTGCCCAAAATCTTAAAAAAACCCCAAACCTTCCAGTTCCGGAAACGCTATAAGCTTCCTGTTTAGCATTCCACATAGTATTTTTGAAAATATTAGAAATTTCAAAATTTTTTGAAAATAGTTCCGCGGTTCGGAAAAATCCAAAAAAGTCAGAAATCTGCAGTGCTGTACAGTAACATTGATCTGCCCCCTATTTCTTAACATATCAGATCTGAAACATCTTACATTTTCAGCCATCAATCAAGTATCTTTTCTGTTATGTATAGTTGTTCTGTAGCTGGAATGTTGAAAGTTGGTTGCATGGTGGGAAATTCCCTCCCCAAATTCTGCCTCATAGGGATTACTGAGCATGCTTGCCCTCAGAGAGAAACAGATAGCCTGGCAGGGTTCTGGGGGACTGAGCTTGAGCAAACCAAGTACTAGATTGAAGTCATGCAGCAACACACACACATCAGGGTAAGTGCTGCTTGCATGTATTCATTAATTGATTGAGGCAAAGTCATTTTTTCAGTGTACAATTCCTTTAAGCCTCCTTTATTTTTCAATACTATCAACGTGAGGGAAAGTATATAGGTAAACTACTTTGTCACCCTGAACAAATGTTTCCAGATATACAATTTATTCATGGAATACAAATTATTTATTTTAGCTTTCTGGAAATATAACATACTTTAAAAACAGACAGACTAAAATGACACACACATCAAAGTATATTCAGTTAAAAAACATTGATTAATATATGAGAATTTTGCTTA
Organism: Hymenochirus boettgeri; assembly: GCA_019447015.1. Lineage (NCBI taxonomy): Eukaryota > Metazoa > Chordata > Amphibia > Anura > Pipidae > Hymenochirus > Hymenochirus boettgeri. The sequence goes on from CM033469.1 coordinate 325,711,613, forward strand.
CTTATCAATCTGATCATTTATTAGAAAATATACGGATTCTAAAGTATGGTTTACCTGACAAAGATTGCTAGGACAATTGATTAGATATAAATAATTACATATCGTTTTATATAAACTATATAATGTTATATAAAGTATATAATGTAGTACAAAAGTAATTGCTGGGCACACTGATTACTTTGGTTCCAAAAAATATACTTTATTATTGTCCTGATGAAGATGAACTAAGTGTCCTCGGAATGTCGAAATAAAGTATATTTTTTTGAATTAAAGAAATCAGTGTGCTCGGAAATTACCTATGTACTGTTTTCTGATATGTTGTAATTGATGGAATTGCATTACCAGGAGAATTCGCTGGATGAGTGCAGAAGTCCTACATGATATGTCTAATGTAATTAATATAAATATATAATTACATAAGTTTAAATTCATAGAATATCAATAAAGAATTCACCAAGCAGTGTAAATATAACAAATTATAAATCAAGTTAGAATGAAATAACCATGTGATTAATTTAATTACAGGGGGTGTTGAATTTACAGAAGTATTTGGCAGGCAAGGATTTATATGGGTGAAAATAGGCGCAGAGATTAGGAAACCTTGCTGTTATATGCTGATAGAGCCACATTCCATAGAATTTATACAAAGATATACCTTGAACTCAGGGCTGCTCTGAGCAAGCCAAAAACCTCTAAAAGGAAGCCGCAGAGGCAGAAACAAGTTCCCTCCCTGCAGTGCTCCTGGTGGCCAGTTTTCTAGACTTTGGGGGGGCGTTACAGGAGAACCATTAGGAGCTGGGATGTAAGGTAAGGATTTTTATACACTACACAGTGGGGCCAGTAGTTGGTTAAATGAAAATTTTGGGGGTGGACATGCCCTTTAATGGATGTTGGAGAGCTTTTCCCCCCTTTAAGCCCACCTCACATTAAGCTATACAGCTGACTATCATCTTGTGCTCCCAAGTCCTATCCCATAGAAGTCACAAACCTGTATCCTGTACTGATAATATCTAATAAGATTGAAACATAGCAGGATAGTCTGGGTTTTTTATAGGATCTCAGATTTACCAATAGTGATCCCTCTCTAACGTACTCCCTGGTGACAACTATGAGTTAATGGGGAGGGTAAGTACTGAAAAACAGATTGATAACTTTAATTATAGAAATTGGATCTCCTATTGATCTATTATTGGTTTGAAATTTGATGGGGAAGATTCATTTAAGCTCTATACAATGTTACAATAAATATATTAAAGGGCATGTCCACCCAGAAATATATCTTTTTATATAAGGTAGGTAGAAACTGCCCACCCCCATCCGCCATAATATATTTTTTAAAATATGCCCCGATAGTTACATACAGCCCCTTCTCGCATACGCCGTCTTCTATCCAGCTCCCTGCTTGCAGAAGTTGCAAGTAGGGGCTGGTCCACCATCCGCCTCTGCGATTGGCTAAGACACGGCCAATCAAAGACGCGGCTGACGCCATCGAAGACGCCACGGGAGAGAAGGGTCTGTAAGTAACTATCAGGGCATTTTAAAAAAAAAATGGCGGTTAGGGTTGGGCAGCTGTTACTTACCTTCCATAAAGAGGATTTCACGCTAGGTGCCAGGGCCTCAGAGGATGGATCTGGATGGTGGGAGGGCTCCCCTGCGCATGCCTCAGACCTTGATGAGGTTGAGGCAGAGAGAGGCACCGGATGAGTCACTGACAGCTTCTACACTGCAGTTTCCCGGACTTTGAAAAGGCACAGCAGGAGAACAATTTGGAGCAGAAATGTCAGGTAAGGATTTTTTTAAACTACAGAATGTGGCCAGTATGGGGTTAAATTTCAATTTTGGGGGTGGACATGCCCTTTAAGAAAAGACAAAACCCTGGATTTAAATATCTTATACAGATTTATCAAAACAAATGGATAAAGAAAACAGAAAAAAGTACAATCCAAAAAATGGCAGATATATAGATATACATATATATATATCCTCTGATACCTATTGGGGTTCCTCTCTGGTACAACCAATAGGTTCCCTTCTGTATATTGTGTAAAATATTCATTTAGGGGATGTGACACTAATAGAACCAGGATTTAATAGGATTTCTTTATTAACCTTTTCTTTATTTTTAATTTATTGCCTTTTGTTCTTTTTTTACTGTACAAAACCCTGAAATTTTAGTAGTGAGTATAAAGGTTTTATATCATCTGTATCCACATATAGCTAAACATACACCCACATAATTCCCACTGTGCACCAATGGGCACACTTTTGCTAGCCTTGGGACATGGAGGAGGACTTTGGCCTTGGGACACTAAGGGGGCACTCTGTGCTTCTAGCGCCAATTATTGTAGCGGGCTTAATGTCTAGTAATATATATACATAAATACAGGTAATGTAGCGGTAAGCACTCCACTCACTTTTTAATTGCCTGGGTGCGTGTCACAAGATTCTACATCAAAGGAAAAACAATTACACTCTCAGGTCTTGTTACAATATATCAAATAGAAATTTTATTCTTACAGATTCCCATCGATGCGTTTTAACCTGAAACAGGACGTCATCAGGATGTTACATCACAATACCCATTACCCAAATTTATCAGCACCCATGGTGTCAAACCCCAACCACCAAGGAAATCCATGTGACCATATCTAAATATTAGTCGTGCAGTTAAAACAACAAAAATCTACAAATTCTAAAAACAAACAGACGTGTACAACTGTCATATACCAAAGGCACACATATATATTATTTCCTTCAATATATCTATATATATAAAGCAAGAAGCATGAATTAATTGTGCATCTCAGTTCTGCAGTTTTACATCTTTATTACAGACATATTTCTAATGTTTAGGTTAATTACTGATGTGTATTCAGGATTACAAATTCTCAGCATTAAATTTGCATTATCAGTTGAGCATATTGCTTACCTGACCATAACCAGCTGCATAATGTATAAGACTTGGGTGATCTTTAGAGCAGCTTAGCTCGGCAATGGCTTCTGTTTCACTTACCATCCATCGGACACACTCTAGCTGACCTCTCTGCATTTAAAGGTACAAAATAATTATTTAGTCACCATACCTTGCTTAATAAATAATCACATGAGGCAGGGCTATTGTAAGTCTGTTAATTCATCATTTACTGGTTCTGGGAAAAGCATACTGCCAGACAGAAACCATGATATCATACAGTCCCTGAAGACTTTATCCTCAAGGCTTGTGATAAGAACCATGTATTTGTATGAGAAAACATTATGTAGTTTGCACAAAATTAATACCTAGATTCTATTTTACAAGGTATATACAATCTTCCTTTACTGTATTGTGTGCAACATGAGCTAGATAAAGTCACTATTCAAAAACTGTATTTAAACAAGTGTTCCCCATAAAAGAATTACTGTATGGATAAAGATTTTTTGACCATCGCCTGACAGATTATATTCCTCCTCATATACTGTACATATAACCTCCTGATTGTATTTTATTGAATTGCCACAAAGGATAAGGCATTATTTATGGCTGCAAGGTGTGTTACGCAATTCCCTCTATGCTCTTTTTCCAAATGTATTATAACGTTTGCTGAACCTGACAGACATGACTTTGGAAATTGTCCAAAAAACTAAAGTTAACTACAATAGTGACTTATGGTAAAAACATTTAACAGCCTGTCGATTTTAATACACTAGAGGTTATGAATCAAACTACAGCAGTAGACCTTTCTTCGTTAAATTACTCAAAGCATAATTTAAAATCAAAACACTTTCCTTCTGTTCAGAAGAAAAAACATTTTTTTAATATTTGCTGTGAATGCACATATTTTATTTGTTAAGCCTGCAGTTAAAGGGAAACTAAAAGAACAACTTGAGCAAGAAACATTCAGGGAGATTCAATAAAAGTTCTTAACGTTGAAAATGGTGCTAATTTTTTCAGAACTTTTATCGAATCTCCCTAAATATGCATAGTAAATGGTACATACCACACCAGGGTCACATTAGGCGGATGGCAGCAAACATACACAGTTTTAATGTTGTCCGTTGGGGGCTGCCATCTTTGCTTCTTCTATTGCACCAATATTGCATATGCCTATTAGCTTTGACTTAAATGGCAAGTCCAGCTTAAAGTATTACCCCCCAAAAGCCTACTTTCGACTATTTTTACCTTCACTTGATGCTCCCACATTGACGTAAGAGAACATACGGAACCACATTCCCTTGCCTCCTCTGCTCCTGTTATAAGCGCGTTCAGGAGTGCTCCATCGGTAATGGCAGTCAGCCATTGGCCTTGACATCACCATCGTGGACATGAATCAATTACATTAAGTGAGTTCTAATTCTTCAGCGTGGGATTGTCGAGTAAAGGTAAGAAAAGAACTAAAGTGGTGATACTTCAAACTATATAGTTTTTTTGAGGATGGAGTTACCTTTTAAGCTTGATTTGTAAAAAGCATCGTTTTTTTTTCTAGGTAAGCTGAACAAATCAATCTTTTTCTAACAATATTCAGTAACCTCAGGAAAACAGCAGTCTCTGGTAATTGTTAGTTAGGGATTATTTAATTCATTTTGGATTCATTTTTCAAAACTGAAGGAGAATGATGGGGGATTTATTATATAATTAAACTTGAATAGTATTTCCTCTAAAAAGAGGAAAGGAAGATTATAATGTGAAAGAATATATTGCAAATACACACTGTATGTTTATATATCAGCTTTATGACTTAAGCACGTAGAGCAATATGCAGGTAGAGTATTGTATTTCAGTTTAGTAATATTTCTTCTACAGAAAGAAAGAAATTGCTGCAAATTCCTGCCTACGGTGAAGGCAACGGTCCCTTAATAAACTGAATCCATGTGAACTTCCTTTCATCCTATTTCTTGAACTGCGATCTATAAAAAATCGCATTAAAAATGGTGATCGCATGTGTTTCGATAATCAGATCGCAGCATACCTAGTGTGGCCAGTCCAACTGGCCAACACTAGTGTGTCCTTTTTAAAACATGTTGGTGTGGCCTAGCCCTAAGGGCGATTTAAATACACGAGAGCCAAGTGTCTATTAGATGCAAGGTATACATGTAAATAAGGGGTCTGTATGGGGAATGATTTGTGGGCTTTAGTTGCATCTGATTGTGGACTGTGTTATTAGCATTACAAGGTAAGGTGTTAGTGTATTTGAAATGGTGCCCAATTGTGATTGAAGCAATTATTTATAATATGGCAAGACTTCTATTTGAGATTTTTGTGGTCCTTTCTAATTTTTTAAGTTATTTCCTGCATTTGCAATGCAGGAATAAAATGGAAAAAGCTGATGGATCCTGGCAGAGGAGGCATATCATACTGTTTTCCCATTGAAGTGAATGGTGTTTTTGTATGACATGTTGCGTGAGGATACATATAGTAAAAACTGCTCCATCTGTAATAGCGGTCAGAGCAGGATGGGGAACATGGAAAGGCTCAATAAAGAGTCATCATGACTGTATATTTACTGTATAACTGGCAAAATACTTACAGGGAGATTCAATAAAAGTTCTTATCGTTTAAAATGGTGCTAATTTTGCACCAACCAATCAGAACTTATTTAACATTTGAAAGCTAACAACTGATTGGTTGGGGCAAAATTAGCACCATTTTAAACGATAAGAACTTTTATTGAATAACCCTGTTAATCTGTTATATCTTTTGTATTCAATTAGATCAACTGGACTTGAAGTTTAGTTCTTGAAGACGTTTCGCTAGTCATCCGACTGGCTTTCTCAATTCAGAATGACTTGTACAAGAATTTGTGGCAATTATGTACCCTGGAAAGTCCCAATTAGCATATCACAGCCAGGTGTTAAGGGCGTTATTGCATAGTGGCTAAGAGGTGTTATAGGAACGCCCAGAGTAAGATGTCAAAACAGCATTGTACATGGCAGACAGTTGGTGTCGAACCCCCACCACCTCTATTTAGGCTTGGTTTCTTTATTTTCACATAAATGGCCTCCTTAACACCTCTCTTGAACCAGTCACGTTTCTTTGCCAATATATTAACATTACAATCTTCAAAGGTATGTCCTTTATCCTTTGTCAAAAGAAGTAGAAGGAAAGAAAAGAACACGTATAACAACAGTGAAGGGGAAAAGCAAGACAGGAGAAAGAACATGGTCATCCGATATGTAGCAGGAGTCTCTGGGAAATTAAGATGAATTTTCAAAAAACACCATATCCCTGTCTGCTTTAAACCGAACAACACACTGAGGCAGCAATTGGTAAATCCGAAAGACCCAATACCGAAACATAATAAACGCAGTGCAGTGCAGTGAAGAATGCTCTGATTTGTATGTGGGGGAGACCAAACAGCAACTGCATCAACGTATGGCCCAGCACAGAAGAACCAATTTCTTGGGTCAGGACTCAGCCGTGTACCTGCATCTTAAGGATAAAGGACATACCTTTGAAGATTGTAATGTTAACATATTGGCAAAGGAACATGACTGGTTCAAGAGAGGTGTTAAGGAGGCCGTTTATGTGAAAATAAAGAAACCAAGCCTAAATAGAGGTGAGGGGGTTCGACTAGCGAAACGTCTTGAAGTACTAAACTTCAAGTCCAGTTGATCTAATTGAATACAACAGATATACCATGACCTGGATGAATGAGAACCTTCACAAGCATACTTAATCTGTTCACTTTCTGCTCCCATTAACCCTACATGTTTAGAGAATTATTGATTTGTTTAATGGGTTCCCCCAGTTTATGTCACAGTTGTAGTACTGTATAATTGGAATGACCTGTATTGCTAAGCCAGCTGGAGTAAGCATCTCTTCATTCCTTTCACTTAAGCAGTCTTCACCCATTAGAGATATAAGGTGCTGAAGGCATTCAGCGTGTCCCTGGGATGCAGCCATGTGCAATAGATTGCTCCCATTATCGTCATGAATCTGATCTAAATTATCGACAGCAATGTGAGGCTGGAAAACAAATACACACATTACAGAACAGTTAAAACCCATTAACTAATCTCTACAAATTTCAATTTAAATTCATTGTTTCAACAAAACCATCATTTTCTTATGTACATGAAAAGTATCACTATAAAGATTCTTTTTTGGACATTACCTGTAACAAACCTTTATTAATCTATATCCAAATATTAAAGTGAACAAGAAAGCAAAGGTTGAAATATGAGTGTAAAAGGATAATAAATGGATTTCCTCAAATTGTAAATTGTTTAAACATTAGCATTTCTCCAGAGATCAGTAACAACTTTATTTCTGAGAAACACTAAAATCAGGTAGATCTAGTTCTACTTCCCTGGCAATGGACGGTCACCTGATCAGTTGATTTCTCCATGTACCATTTAGACATAACAGAAAGGGAAACTGAGCTGTCAGGGGGACATGAGTGAGAATAAAGCCTGGGGAATCCAGCTGCTCTCCAAAAATAATTTTAACTGGTAAAATGCTGTACCATTTGGGATATACATATAATGTAGAGCAACAAAACAAACACTACAGTTTTCCTTAGGACAACTCCCCCCCCCCCGTAAAATGTATTATAAAGCACTAGGACTCCCCAATGGTAATGAGGACACCAATGCTGCTTCCCGAACAACATCTCTGTAGATGCCAGAGATCTTAAGATCTGTCAGAGAAGGTCCCAAAAATGACGTTTGGTATTTTTTTTTTCCCCAGAATTTTTTTATTGGAAAGTTTTCAAAATTCACTGTAACAGTGATATAATACAGAAAGGAAAATAGAACATAGTCTTTATTTCACGCATTCCAATATAATTTTTTCTTTTTCTTATTAATTAAATGAAAGATACATCTTTTAGTTATGTTGTTATTTAAACAAAAAATTGTAAATAAATTAAACAGTTAGCGCTCGGGGCTTCCCTTTCTCTCCCCAAGTCCACTCCTAGTCGTGATTTTATGTTGATTGCCCTAGGGCTGTATTGCCTTGTGATCTTTGGTCTCCTCCCGTATCGGTAATAGCGTATATCCAGGGCAACCAGATTTTATCATAATGTTTCAGCGTGCCTCTCAACCTGTTGACCACCAGTTCATTATCACAAAGCCACCATGTTTTTGTTATTATTTGAGCCCTAGAGGGAGCTGGTTGTTTCCAGGTAGCTGCTATAAGAGATCTTGTGCTTGCGCAGATTAGTTTGTGTTGCTTTCTGTGGATGTCTTTGCTATGGTTTTATCGAAAAGAGCAGTCGTGATGTGACGTACCTCTTGTATTAGGGTTTCGCAAGCTTTCCATGTCTTTTGGACCTCAGCACAGTCCCACCAACAGTGTTTTATATCAGCAGGTGTTCCACATCCTCGGTAACAAAGATTGGAGGATTGGGGAAATATTTTATGCATAATTTGGGGGGACATGTACCAATGGTGTTGAATTTTGAAGGCTTTCTCTTGAACTAGTATATTTGAAGAGCATTTGCGGAGTGATTCAAATATGGACTGTCATTGGTCAGCCTCTAGTTGTGAGCCTAGCATTTTTATGACATTTGATATTCTGATAGAGAAGCTCCCAAAACCTTAAGATCGTTGTACTCACACTGCCCAGAACTGCACACAAAGCTAGTTATTTAGCACAATCCCTACATTTAATTTGCTAAGAGCAGGGATATCTAAGAGCTTTAACACATGCTTAGAGTTTTCCACTGCCCTCAATGGACAAGCCTCCAGGTAACTCATTAGTCATTGGCCGTGACATCATACATTATGGCTGTGACTCCAGTTCAACCAGGAAGTGAAAGGAGTTTGCTAGTTCGATGCAAGGATTGTGCTGTATGATTAGCTTTGTGCACTGTTTTGGGCAATGTGAGTATAATGATCTTAGGGTTTTGGGGGCTTCTCTATCAGAATATCAAATGTCATTTAGGGGGTGGTGATATTCGGTTTTGTGGGGGTCCTAGTCTTATGTCAATTTTACATTAGGGGGTGGTCTTGTCCTTTTTCAACTAGTTATGTGCAGTATTTAGCAGTGTATTTAAAAATACAGTTTATTGCACTATTTTCTTCTTGTTTCTAAAAACATGATTAAGGTTTGTTCATGTGCAACAGGAAAAGATTGAGGTGCTTGGTAACATGCCCAGTACTGGCCTGTACACAACACAACCATGGCACATAGCCAGCACAATTGAAAATCTGCAGCCAGTTCTTTGCAATCTCTAGAAAGTGGACAGGTTGGCTGTCTTTTGTCTGCCTTTCTCTTATCTCTCTTCAAAACATCTGCAGACTACAACGCCACTACAGTCAGTTATAGTATGAATACAGGAAGCCAAACTACATTATCAAGGGGAGGTTTTTTTTTTTTTTATAGAAGAAACATAATCCTTGGCATAATTTAAAAAGCCATTTCCAAACTGTTCATATTTGGGACTATCCTGGAATAATCAGGTACATAAACAGTAACTTTTCAGAAAGTAGCTTTCCTTTTAATTAATTCTAAATGTACTTTATATGGTATAAAAGTTTCCACGGTATAGTGCTGCACTTGTGCCAGCAGTGCCTAGGATATTAATGATGTCTAGAAGACTTTAGACTGTTTAATCTCATTGTTTGGCACTGAGTGTGTGTTCTAGACCTTATTGCTATCTTCTTATTGTGTATTTCTTGCCCAAAAACAATAGGGACTGACCTAGGCTGAATCCCAGTGATATTAACCAATATTCACTGGTAACATGTCTGAAATTGATGTGTTAACATTTTTGGTTATTAATTATTATTACAGGGATGTAGCACTTTTATAATTATACTGTCTAATGGACTCTTTGGCTGTTGGTTAACCAGTCGCTTTTGGGCTTTCCACCTTTGATGGAAAAAAGTTACAAACCATAATAGATGCCTCCTGAAATACTTACCTCATTACAAAATACTTACTTTACTTACATCTAACTGGACATATGTCTTTGATGCTACGGATGTTTAAAAAGACATTGTTTAAAGAGACAATGCATTTTGTATTGCATATTTCCTTTATTTGGGGAATGATGTTATTATTGCCAAATTGTTCAATGGGTTTCAAATTTGCTATTTTGTATTTACTGTTTTCCTAATCACCTTAGCTTTAGAACGGTTGCCGGACCTGTTTATCCTTACCTTTCAACAGCTGCCGGACCCGCTTATTGGTCATGAATTGCCCTTCAGTAAAATGACGTGGGTCTATGTGCGCTACGTTCTTAACTTACATTCAGACGTACTAAACAAGTATACTGTGTTCTTGTGAGAGAGAACAAGATATAAATCACTGCTTAGATCACCTATTCCTCTACTACTGACAAGGTCCCGCATGTGGGATGATACACCTCTAGTAAGTGTTTTTAATTTGCCCTGTGCTCTGCTCCTTCACTATGGACTACTGGCCTTCCAGAGTGTGCCCTTGCTTTCTACTAGTACTGTCTCTTTCCTCTTTCTCTAAGCTAGTTTGCTGTATTTAGTGGATAGGAGCACCTCTGTGACCATTATTGACTCTATATGGTTAGTGCCCTGTTAGGGGTTATCTTTTGTTTAGGACAGGGATACAGGAATGGTTAGTCCTACCTTCCAATATTATTTCTGTAAGGAAAACCAGCCCAAAGAAAACTGATTCTGCCAGTCTTCCACCTGGCTTCAGCACTATCTATAATACAGGACTAGTCCAGGACTAACTTGGCAAATTAAAAATGTTAGTGCTGTAGCTCCATAACAAAATGATATTGTGAGGTAGGAATAATCAATCCTACCTACCTGCCCCAGGTACTTTCAATTTTTAAAAAGTTAATTTTTAGAGTATAGTAATGCTTAAATCCCCTTTAATTTTAAGGGTAAATGGGTGATGAGGGACATTTAATTTCTTTTCTTAGGCAATTCAATCTTAAATTGATCCAGCATCAATGAAAAGTAACTGGAATGTTTATACTTATTATGATCACGAATCATAAAAAATATGCTAATAAATAGGGTCTAAAGAGGTGCTAAAGTTTGCCTATGTTCTTAATCTGCAGCAACCAATCAGATGTTATGAAATGTTTTCTAATTTAACATCTGATTGCTTGAGACAAATTAACAGCTCAGGCAACACTAAGCCCCCAAAAATAAGTATGTTCTATTCGTTTCTATTATTCACAGGGAGGTGAGAACGCTTATTCTCACCTCGGTGAGAACGCTTATTCTCACCTCCCTGTGAATAATAGGACGCTCGGGGGACCTGGAACTTACCTTACCTGTTGCTCCACTCGCAGCCGCTCCTGCATGGAACAGCTGTTCTGTCCCGATCGCGCGCCCTATCTTTTGTATTGGCGCGCATGCGCCTAAGATAGGGTGCGCGGTCGGGACAGAGCGGCTGTCAGTGACTGAGCGGATGCGAGTGGAGTGGCGGGTAAGGTAAGTTCCAAGTCCCCCGAGCGTCCTTTTATTCACAGGGAGGTGAGAATAAGCATTCTCACCTCCCTGTGAATAATAGAAACAAATGGCACATACTTATTTTTGGGGCTTTAGCGGAGTTTACAGGTCCTTTAATGAATAAGCCTAAAAGTACCTTGAATAACATTATTTTTTACATAATGGTCAGTAACATTAAAGGGTATATCCACCCCCCAAACAAACGATTCTACTTGCCCAACTGCCCTCTAAAACCTTGACGTTGTGAGGTTCTTAATGCTCAAATGTGCTCCTAAATCTACTTACCAGCCCTCGTTCCCTCGGCTTCCTTCTGCATAGCTTCTGTGACCCTTCCATGCACCGGCAGCAGGGCCTGTGATTGGCTGAGACATCACAGGATTGTGAGAAAGTACAGTTTATAGACTGGTCAACAAATCAGGTCTGCATATAAACTCTTAATTGCTTGCTATGGATAAGGTAATCCTAGTAATTATGACCTGCTTTAGGGTATGTCATAGTTACTGGGTTCTCTGATATGGACAACACACACAATATTTTATTTAAGTAAATTCTCTATAACAATTTTTTTCTTTTAAGGCATTGACTTTAATGGCTACAACTACAACATTTTTAGAAGAGGCAAGTAAATGATATACTTGATGTTTTAATGTTAGCTGCCCTTTAATTGCAAAGATTAAAATGTTTATCCCTAGGGTTTGCAGTTTTATGGTGATAGATGGCAGTTGATGTCTTTTGGAGAAAAATGACATTTCAGGCAAACCTAATCTCAATTTCAGAGAATCCAATCCCAATCTGTTAGCATAGATTTACACTGTTATTAAATCTGCAGCCACTGCTCTTCATGTGTTTATAGTAAACTAAATTAGCAGATCCCTCTCTTACTGGATCTTACTGGATCTCTTACAGTGTGTATAGCATGTAGTAGATGTACTGTGTTCACAAATGTAGAGCAAATGTAATTCAAAAGCTAAATAATTAATGAATGTTTTATAGTATATGAGTGAAATGAAAAAAATAATAATAATTTAAATAATAAAAATAATATAGTTGTTATTTTCTGGAAAGCACATATTGGCAAATGAATACAGGGGCATGCTAGAGGGGTTATTACTGTGCAATTACACCTCTGTAATTTCAAACTGTCCAGGACAGCCCTCTTTTTAAGGACTATTGAAAATTGTCCTGCTATCGGCACTGACATGCCCTGCCCAGTCAACTTCCAACAGTTGGAGGGTATGTACTTGCAGGGTTGTAAAGCAGTTTCTATGACACAGAGCGTTAGTATAGAACTAATAGAGTTTTAAAAGCAGAAGGGTATCAGCTCTAAAATCTTAACACTTTCACTACATTGCAATCTCACATCAAATACTTGACTTGGGAATTGCCCTACACAGCATGTGACCTTTTAACAGAAGCATTATCTGAAGATGCAAAATATCAATAGCATGTACTGTGTTTTGTATGGTCTGCTCAAAAGCTTCAATAAAATGTTGTAACTTCATCATAACGTCTGTGTCAGTTCTATAGTTCCTGTTATATTGTTTTTTTTTTACTAAAATCCCTAAAAAATAAAGGTCTCACTACTACCATTTAAAAGCTATGTTGCAGACATTCTTAAATAAAACTTGCATCAAATTTCCCCAAATACTATGGAATCCCATGAGTGCCAAAAGGGTCAACACACATTTGTCATCGGAAAGAGCACAGTGACTCATAAATATTATTTATTGCACTCAAGAAGCTGGTTAACTAATTTAATGTATTATGAGTCTTGATGTTTCTGTAAAGCATTAAAAAGTCTTTAAGCTGAGACACAATTTAACATAGTAAGTCTGCATTTATGGTGTACAACCCTTAGTTCAACCCTTTGTATATACAATTTGCCTTCAGACTATTTATGTTTAATTATCTATAAAATAAAATCTACTTGAATATGCAATGTCTGTTTATAGAAATAATTTCCTAAAAGTATTAATAATAACAACAGTTATATGCAGTTTACCACTCACCAGCAGTAATTGGCATATAAAAAGGATGGTAAAAAGACCAGGTATGCTTTATACAATGTAATTATTTACTTGGATGTATAAATATGTACCAGTGTTGCAACTAAAACATAGCAAATGCACTGGAAAGTCCCTAGGCTAAAGTAGATAAAAACTGCCAACCCATTTTGTTGTGGATTGGTCAGGTTTGCTTTAATTTGCATCTTGTTGTTGAGCTATTCAGTGTTACTTTGGTAACCAATAACAATGCTTCTATTTGACAAAGATTTTGTAGCTAAGCCTTGTCATGGGTCGGCAAAGATCTGAGGTATCTTTGTGTCCAGTTTAGCCTCTGAAGGTTTTTATTAAGATTTATAGAATACTAATGAAAGCATTCCCACGTTGAGCTAATAACAGCAGCTGAAAGAAGCCAGGGCTCAGTATAAGCGTAATGACAGATATTTCTAAAAGCCAACACAGTGCAAGTATTACTGAAAAGTAAATAAATAAACCAATCAATCATTTTGAAAACACAGTTGGTCATAGTTAACTGCCCCACCTTCAGAAATGATTGGTGACATATACACTAAATAATAAAGTAATAGATCTCTCTACTTTGTTTTTTCTTTTTATTCAATTGAGGCATTTCTGTTAAAATACTTAAAAAATAATATTGATTCTGCAGTCTATGAATGGTAATTTTCTAGCACTGTACAGTAGTTTTAAAAAGTAAAATCTTTTTTGCTTACCAGTAAAGATATTTGTCCTTCTTTAACTATGTTTATGATGCTCTTAATCTTCTTCATATCATCACTTCGTTCATCAGATACGTTCCAGTTTAAATTACCATTCATCCCATCTAACTGTGGGTCACTGGCAGCTCCCTGAAGATGGAAAGCCCTGAGCTGGCAGTTAGTCATGTTGTTTTCGAGTTTTTGTGCATGGGAATCAGACAGAGTCCTGTTTAGAAAACCCTTGTTGTATTCAGGTTCATGCATTGAACCACTTTGCATAACAGATTGAGAAAGCTCAAGGCCCCCAGATAAATGCCTGTTCTGGTCAAGGACAGTTGGCTGAATGGAGTTTTTAACAGGGGATAACACACAAAATTGTGAAGCACTTGTTGGCAAGTTTTCCAGATTCCCATTAGATCCATTCTTTCCTTTGACCATTGGGTATGTATTTGTTCGCTTCTCTGTTGCAATCTTAGAAAACAGATTGAGCTGCTGACTGGATTTGATGTAAGGCACGTCCAAAATCTCATCCATATCCAAGTCATAATGCTCAAGTTCTCCAAGCAAAACACTTGCTTCAATATTTTTATTTTTAAAACCCCCTTCATCACCAGAAAGGTTTTCTGTTGTGGAAGATTTCTCGCCATCACCATTTTTTTGATTTTCTTCTTTTATTTCTTTTTGGTCATCACTTTCATTGATTTGAGGACTTTCTGGCTGATGTTTTAATGGAGAGACTCTCTTCACAGGTCTGAATTTACTGTACACCTCTGCAATACCTGTTGGCTTTTGTGAATTTCCAATAAGTGTTGACACTCCGCAACTCCAATTTGTATTTGAAACAACTGTCAAGAAAGCAAAGAAAATATTACAATTATTTTAATATTAAATAAATAGATCAAGATATCCAGAATCCCGAATGGAAGGCTAAAGACTAAAAACAACTTAAACAATATATTTGTTATTATAAATGAAACAACAATTAATGCTTTTCTCTTCTACTAATTGTAATCTGCAGCTGGGAACATTCTACTGGATAGGTAAATAGTGGATTTTTTTGCAAGTACTCCTTTCTCCATTACCAATTTAGTCTTGTTGCCTGGTTTAACACAAAGACTAGTGGTAACTCTTGTGTTCTACCTTCCTTTGCTTCATACCCCACAGTCAGAATTAACCAAAAAGCTCAATGTGCAAACATTTTTAATTGTGACATGGTGGTTTCGGACCACAATGGGCCCTTTCCTTGTGCAAAATTTTTTAATTGTGACATTGTGGTTTCGGATCACAATGGGCCCTTTCCTTGAGAACAGACCCAGTGTGGTTCGAAACATGTCGCAATTGAAACTGTTTTGCAGACACAAACAGGGTTATTCAATAAAAATTCTTATCGTTTAAAATGGTGCTAATTTTGCCCCATCCAATTAGATGTTAGCTTACAAATGTTAAATAGGATATGATTTGTTGGGGCAAAATTAGCACCATTTTAAACTATAAGAACTTTTATTGAATAACCCTGTAAAGCAGCTTGGCGTTGTTGTTGTGGATGTACGATGTATTATGTACAGTATTATGACTTTAATATTTATAATATTACTGTATTTTAATATTTATGTTTCTCACATACACATTCTACTTCTAGTAAACTACACCATCTCATGTCTACAATTAGATTACATAATTATCTAGATGCATAAAGTGTTTATGGCTTAGCAAAAAGAAAAAAGTATCAAGCCTAAAGTTATATTAGCTGTTAAAATACTCAACTAGAACAAATCATAAAAGAAATAGGAACTTACATGCAGGCTCATTGGATAAAGGCATCAAGCCTCTATCCAATGAGCCTGTCTGTACACCATTTTATGGAGAACAGTTAAACAGTTTTGCTTTTAACCTGAAGACATAAAATTCTAATCTTATGAAACAAACATGACAAAATAGTTTATTATATGATAATATATTTATCTGCCACTCTCTTGTGCCACAGAATGACCACAACTTTGCACTAAACTCCTTTAGAGTTAGGGATACATTATAAATTGTATATATTAATAATTAAAACACCCTGAAAAGAATGATAGAGATAAAATGTGACATTGTATGACTTGTATTGTGTTTGTGTTTCTGTGATTAAGTCTCTCATGGCTAAAATGTTATGTTTCTTTTCCAATATCGAACCTATTCTATTGCCCACATCTGGAATGCATGCCTTAAAGCAGGTGGTTGCAGTTTGCAGTGACATTGGTAATATAATGGCAGAGACAAGTTAACGATTAATAAGTGATTAGTTCCTGACTTTTAAACCTCTGACCTATGAAAGCCATAATGAGGCTGATTCACTAACATGTTTCCATTCCAAATCTCATTTCATCTTGTCAACATTAGTGCTCAAAACTTACAATGTGAGAAACAAAAGGAGGCATTAATAGCTCTATAGTTCAGTATATTATCCTATACATGATATAAACCATAAAACCATTATGATAGAAGAAATTCAAATTAATGACATATGTTGCCAATACTAGCAGCCTACCAGTTTGTTGGCCATTAACAAACATTATAAAAGGTAAAATATAAACAGAATCACTCTGTACTGCTGCCTAATTCATTTCAATGGTTTCAATTTAAAGGGCATTTCAACCCTAAAATTGAAGTTTGGCGAAATGATAGAGCCCCCCTGCCCACCCCCAACTGCTGAAACATCTGATCACTACTTACAGAGTCTTCTCTCCAACGGTGTTCTGTTCCGGCTCCCTGCTTGCAAGCAGGGTCCAGACTGGCAGCCGTGTCTGTGATTGGCAGAGAGACGCTGTGGGAACGAAGGTCTGTAAGTAGCGTCCAGATGGGTTTTTTTAAGAAAATAACTTGGCAGTTAGTGGTGGCAAGGGGATATGGCCAAAGCATTTTACCCTAGGTGCAATGGCTGCAGAGGATGTATTCAGATGGTGGAAGGGAGGGGAGGAAAGGACTCCTCTGCGCATGTCCCCATCCTTTCCGGCGGCAAGACAGAAGGAAGAGAAATTTGGAAAGGAAGAAAGCCACTACTCTTCACTTTCCAGGACTTTGGACTGGCAATACAGGGGAACCATAAGGAGCAGCGATGTAAGGTAAGGATGTTTTTAAACTACACATTGGGGCCAGTATGGGGTTAAATTTTAGTTTTGGGGGTGGACATGCCCTTTAACAAATACTGTATGGAACAAATATTTCAAACTCTATAGCACTGACCTTGACAGGGGAGCTAATCTGCAAATGTGCCACCTCCCCTTGCTGCTAGCGGAGAAAGAGGCACCTGTTGGTGAGGCTGGGTGGTGTAAACCAGTAGGTTCTTTAATGGGAGAGGGGTTTTTAAACAGTATTGTTGTCTTGATTACATTTACATGTTGGATCCATCTACTAATGGATGAAATGCATTCTGGTATTTATACTTGGCCCTTACTTATTTCTGATCTACATTGTGCCATTTTCCTCCATGACCTCATTATACCCAATATCAGTTGGAGGTTAGATAGAGTATATCTTGGATAGAGGGAATGGAAAGATTACAATGCTTGATACTCATTGCTTGATACTGTCATCCCCACAGTGTACTGTGTTTTGTGAAGGCTTGTACTTCCTTCCTGGTGGATTTTAATCCAGTAAATGCAAAGATGTGCTAGAGTGACCTTTTTGCATTCTAACCCAGGTGTCATCCACGTATCTGAATTAGAGGCTGGATGCAACACCATAATGGGTGAAACTGGAGATCCCATAGCACATCCATGTTTTTATTTGTCGAACTTGTATTTATATTCAAAATAGGTGGAATTCAGGCGTAAGTCCAGTAGGGAACACACCTGTTCTGGGTTAAGTTCAGTTCTGCTGGCCAGGGTGTTGAACATGCCATTTTCTTACCATTTCAACAGCCTCTGTAGTGGGTATACAGGTGACGAAGGATGTCACATAATAGGACCCCATAGATTATTTTGAAAGTAATACATCTTAAATCTTGTTAGTGAAATCTTGGAAGTTCTGGATGAACTTAGAACTTCCAACGAAGGGCCCTAAGATGTTTTCTAGGTACATTGCCACCTTCTATGTTAAAGAGTTGATGCTGCCGACTATTTTTCTAAGTGGGGGCCCTTCCTTGTGTATCTTAGGGAGTCCATATATACATAAATGGGCCTCACCAGGGTAGAGGCAATGATACATTTCTCAATCAATGGTTTTGTCATTTTGAAGCTGTTGTAGTAAGTCTATGACCGTTTCCTTGTAGTGGCTGGTCAGATCCCTTTTTGGAGCCTCACAACTAGTTGATGTGATGGCTGGTTATAGGATGTATGCCTTTGATGGTGGTGCAAGTATGTAGGTTGATTGATGGGTGTCTATTGAGGTATGGACAAGGGCAGTATCATGGGTGAGTGCCCTGAACTGATGTCTGGCTCTGCATATAATATTAAAACAACATATGTACAAAATACGCAATGGATCCCCAACTCAAAGTGCAAAGCTAGTACATGAAGCCCACAATCTAGTCACAGTATATACTGTAGGTCACAGAATAAAAGTCATAATGTACCCAGCCAGTCAGTGTCAGAGTATAGACAGCGTACGAACGCTGTTATTATTATTATTGATTTATATAGCGCCAACATCTTCCATGGCGCTTTACAATTACATAGTCATACATTACATATTTACATACACAGGTAATAAATAATATAAGTAAACAGAGTGATGAGTTTCTTACAGCAATACCGTGATACAATAGGAAAGAGGACCCTGCCCAAAGAGCTTACAGACTAGAGAATGGGGATGAAACATTAGGTTGTGTCAGAGTATAGAGGCACAAGGGGGGTCCATGTGGGCAACAGAGAGGAGCAGGGAACACTGTTGAAAAAAATCCTTGTTACTCGTTGGGGCAAAACACGTCCGGCGGACCCTCTGTGTGATCCCTGCTTCTCTCTGTTGCCCCCATCGACCCTTCTTGTCCCTCTATACTCTGACACTGACTGGCTGGGTACAGTATGACTTTTATTCTGTGACTAGATTGTGGGCTTCAAGCACTAACTTTGCACTTTGAGTTAGGGATCCATTGTGTATTTTGTACATACTGTATGTTGTTTTAAAATGATTTTAACTTTTACGTCATGGCACTATGCCCCATTGAATTGTTGCTGTATTTAATAAAGGGCTTGAACATATTTTCAATGCTACTAGTGTGTGCAGCATTCTTCCTTTCTTTTTCTCTGTGCTGTGTAGTATATCTATTAGTCTGCGTGCACCACTACCTATTTAGGATTACACTGCAGTGTTCTCTTTGGTCCTGTTCCTCATAGTATATGTTATTACACGGCTCTGCATATAAGACTGTGATATCCAACTAATTAACCTGTTCTATTACTATTTCTGTAACCTTTACAGTGGTCCACCACAGCACCACGTGTATGTATCAGATGGTTATAGCCAAGCTCTTACTGTCACCAATTGACTGATATGGTCTATTCATCTACATTCCTACTTTTGGACTTTGCCACTTTATATGCAGTGAGAGTGCCTTGAGGACTTTGGGCCCCTAGTATAGCCTGGTCCCTTTTTGTACCCTTTCCCCCTCCTTCTACTCTTTCTATTTTTTATGGTGGCCAAAAAGTTCTCCTTTAATTCTAATCTCACATTCTCCCTCTAAGAGCACCAGCACAGTATATGATTGTTTTAACTGACAATTCTCTTCCATTTTGAAAAAACAAGTAATATCAACACCTTTTACATACCACATTTCTTGGGCGAATACATGGTAATGTTTTTGTATATGGAATAAAAAGAAAAAAATAAGACAACCAACTTAGTAAAAAGGGAAGAACACTATTTTGGGCACAAAAAACTCTGCAGATACCTGATGTGATGATGTGTTTTTTGCAATAAAGATAAATACTGTATGTGTAGGGTAAATAGTGATGTGCTTTATTTCGTAGGCTATAGGCCTTAATCTTACAAGCTTTTTACAATATAATGTCCTAGTAAAAAAAAGGCCTCATATTCATTTCTCTTCTTTAATACCAATATATAAAATGATTTTTAGTATACAAAAGTTAGATACAGCAAAATGTATTTGCAAATGTTGGGTATAATTAAAAAATAAGTATGCTCTTTCATATGTTCCAATTTCTTATTCCTCGAAAAGGCATAACCTCCATAAATTTCCCAGCAGTTCCACTGACTTTTCATTCCCTCCAATTTTCCAACTTGTTTCTTCTCACTGAAAGTCTCACAGGGTTATTCAATAAAAGTTTTTATCATTAAAAATGGTACTAATTTTCCCCCAACCAATCAGATGTTAGATTTCAAATGTTAAATAAGATCTGATTGGTTGAGGCAAAATTAGCACCATTTTAAACGATAAGAACTTTTATTGAATCTTCCTGTCAGTGTGTTAGAGGGGACATATGTATAGAAATATATATAGAAACGTTTACCAATTCCAGGATGACAGGAATATTTAGGGCAGATCAGGACAGCTGAGTGATATGGATTATAGTTGAGAGTAAATAGTGTTACCTGAAAACAAGTTAAAAATAGATGCAAATATAGTCACAAATGGATGTCCAATAAGATAATGCTGGTTTGTTGATGATCCTCTAAATTCTCAAGACAAAAGGCACGTTTGTTAGGCAGGTAAAAATTGAAATGTAAATGTAAAGCCTTAAGTGCTAAATCTTGGAACTATGGCTCACGTTATCTCAGGACAAAGGAAACTGTGGTAAGTCAGCTGTCTTATACAAAGAACACATTGTGCAGATTTATTCATGCCTTGTAAGATTTTAGGTTCAAGGGCTTCACTTTTATGTTGGTTTTATTTACATGTGAAATTTTTTCCAAGTGATACAGGGAAATGGATACCATATGTTTCCCAGCTGTTCTGTTCTGACAGGAACCATTAAATGCAGTGCATGGAAATGAATTGTCTAAACCTTATGAAAACACTTCTTTCTGCACCACGGTCTGGCAAGCAGGAAGACTCAGCTGCACTTTCAGCTTCTTGTCAGTTTTACAGACATGGCTCCTCTGTTTTGGCTTCTAACCTAAATATGAACCTCTCTACACTAGAATAGAAGTGCTACTGTTTATTTACTTTTTTGTTTATTTAAACAAAGAAATCTATCCTACTGAAAATGGCAAACTGGGTTAAGAAGTTGTTTCCAAACTGCAATCTCTTTCCATTCTGCTATTTCTCACCTTTGCTACCATTCATGAAAACTGCAAAAGCTATTGTTGTTATGTGATAGGGATCTATTAGCCCATAGGGAACACAGAGATCCATCCACTGACCTATTACTGACGAATTAGAGACATATATTAGATATAAGCTTCCCTTATCTCTACAACTATACATGATATTTATCAGAAAGCTCTTGATCCAAGGGTAAATACCATCCCTCTAATATGCTTCGATTTTAATATTTACCAATAGAGTGTTGTTTTCATTAACACTTGGACTTGCAGATATCTAATTATTAGGATTGAGCTCCCACACCATTTCTCTTGTGTTTTACCGGTTTGTGGGTGGATGCCCAGCTGCCACATGGTAGTGTGCTTCCCTTTTGCTATGGCCAGTGTAAAGGTGAGCTCCGATCTTCATATGCAATAAGGGTAAATACATACTGCACTTTTACATTTAAACATTTCTAGGTGTTGTGAGAGAAAAACTGCAATTAAGAAGTAAATGTCTCCCATTTATATTACGTTTGCTAAACTTTAACATGTTTGTGTGAAAACTAACCTTACATTAAAAACTGCCCTTGTTTAGAATGGAACCCCCTTGGGGGCTATTACTATTCCAGAGTGCAAAAACTGAGACACTCTGTCAGCACTCCGGTCCACATTTATTCACAGAAACAACATCCATGCAACGCTTACTGGGAGGGGGAGCTGGGAGGCAGGTAGCTGGCATACATATTTACAGTATATTTTGCTTGATGTAGAGAGGGGTTCACCTATACAGTCCAGTGGACAAGTGCACAGAACAAACATTAATAATTTGCACTTAATTCATTGGAAAATGTACTTAATGAGTTGCAGTAGTTAGACAAGTTAAAGTGAGAAATTACTAGAAACTGCATTTTAAAAAGACAGTAGCGTTGTGTATTACTATTGTTAATATTCTTGATTGTTATAGAAGTCATCACTGATCATTATGACTGTACTGATCATTATCATGTGCTTGATCAGAACTTAAATCAGAACTACAGTAAACTATTGGTTTGAAGGCAAGGACCCAGCTCATATGATTTCCTGCTGTAACCTTACAATATACTGCAAATTTACTGGAGGGAGGATATTGTACTTAGAAAATGTCCGATGGACAGTTGATATTACCTAACCCCAATTAGATAAGTGTCCATGTTAAAAAAAAAGCAGGGTAGCTTGGTATGTACAATACAGACCAATAAGGACCATTCAGCAATGTTGTGCTCCCTGTCCTGTCTGCTAATAAAAAAATCTCTCCTTATAGGTTAGGGGCAAGAGGGTTGGCACAATGTTGATTGGATCAGATGTAAAAGTATATATGGCATTCAGTCCTTTTATTAACTTTGTTGTATAGTCCAATATTTATTGTGATAAAAAGCCAATGCAAAACCTATGCTCAGGTAATGCACAAGACATCACTAACAAATTAAATACGATAGGAAGAGAATAAGGCTTAGCCTTCAGTATATGCAAATAAGGAATGGAGACTTTTGGATAATTCCATGGCAGCTCTCAGAAAAGCTATACTTTTAAAAAGGTTTTCACAGAATTCCACAAGGTAGATGCAAAACCGGAGCACCAACTACAGACCGGTTTCGGCTTTGTTGAGCCATCATCAGTGTAGTGCAGGCCTCTGGTTTTGCAGTACGTACAAAAGTACCTAAAAAGAAGTCACATATAAATGAACAAGATAATACATAAGGGAGATCCAGTGTCTATTTACGTCTTAAAAAAGCAAAATCTCACATTAACTGCAAAAACCTCTTTTAAAAAAAAAAGTTTAAAAAAAAAAAGCCATGAAATTGTATTAACAGTTTGCCTTTAGTTCTCCTCTAAAAGCTGTATTGGAAGGTCAGGGAAAGTGTAAGATTTGACTTAAAAGGCATACTTATTCCATACTTACCATTCCAACCCACAAAAAAACCTGACCTCACAATACTGACTTTTCCCCTCAGATATTCAGCCTGCAGTCTAACATCCTCTTTGCCAGTTGTTGTTGCCTCATCTTAAAACTGTACAAGCTTGTTAAGAGCTTGCACATGTGCAGAGAAGTTAGGCCATTCAGCATCAGTCAATCAATCATTCATGTGATTAACTGCTGTTTTGAAATTTTATAGGAGGGGTATATATGTTCTGTATCAGTGTCAGTATCAATTAAAATAACCGTGAGTTTAGCAGTAAATATACAGGGTTATTCAATAAAAGTTCTTATCGTTTAAAATGGTGCTAATTTTGCCCCAACCAATCAGATCTTATTTAGCATTTGAAAGCTGACATCTGATTGGATGGGGCAAAATTAGCACCATTTTTAACAATAGGAAATTTTATTACATCTTCCTGATAGTGTATTCAATTTGGAACATAGGAAAAGCCTAAGGAAGCAAATGATACATTGCAGGTTGATTCACATTTCTGCTTTTTTTTTAGCATAACAGCCTGATGCACCAAGAGCCACTTTCGGCAACCCGGTGCAAACACACAGGCAGTGCTATATGCTGATAGCGGCTATCGTTAAGTGCAGGTATCTATTTTGCCATTTTTAATGCCAGATACCACCTGGCGTTTAAAGTGCCGCAATAGAATGCCGCTTTTGCCACATAACATCACTTGCGGCAGTTAACTTCTGCGTTAGCCATGCAGCTTCCGCCATGATGGAGTTTAAGTCACACTAGTCGATATAACAGGAGAGGTGCGCCTCTTGGTGTTTAAATGGCCGTCTGTTTTTCAAGAAGGCTCTGCTATCTATGCATGCATTCTTTGTACTATTTCATACTGAGTGATAAACAATGAAAGGGCATGTCCACCCTCAAATATATTGTTTGCTTACCTGTTCCTGCTGCTTCATACACCCCAGAACACTACAAAGCCAGCAGAGTAAAAGATAAAAAGAAATCCATTGTATGCTCCATACCCACCACTCCTCCCAATGTTACCGTCTGTCCCTCTATGCCAATTGTGGCTGTGACTTCTAAAGTCAGGGCCAATAATTGGCTAGGCTTCTTCTTCCTTTTCAAAGCATGCCACCTCTGCACATGCTCAAGCTCTTAAAAAGAGCTTGTAAAGCATGGAGCACAGGCAGCAATATTGTGGGTACTGGGCATGGAAAATACTACATTTCTTTTAACCTCCTCTGTTGGCAGTGTAGCATTTGATGAGTATTATCTAAGTGAGTACAAATAATGTTTATGCAAAACCATTCAAGCGTAAAATGCCATATTACTTTCTTCTCATTTACAGGTTTGTGCATCAGCACTGGTCTCAGCGCTTTTTGAATACAACCCTGTAAAATATCGGTTTCCTAAGGGGACATATTTATCAATTTAAAATTGGAGAAATTTGTGTTTTCAATGGGGAAATATTCCAAAAAATAAATAAACAAAAATGGAACATTCTTTGTTTGGTATGGTACTGTCCTTAGCATGATTCTAATTTAAGGAAGTTATCAAAGGTTCAAAACACACATACACAGAGGTCAACAAGCCCCCTGCAAAAGTACACCAAGGGAGCACAACGCTGACAAACAGCTAACCTTGAAATATATAAACAGACATCCCTCCCTGCCTCTTCATTCTTCTGGGCAGGGTGGGCGAGGGGGCATGGCTACGCTGTGTGACGATATTAATGTCACTCAGTGGGCGGGGCATACACGCTAGGGGGTGTGGGAGGCAGGGTTAGGGCAGTGGCGTGGGTGGTCCAGGGGAATGGCAGACAGAAAGGGTGTGTAACGGGGAGGAGATTCTCCTCTCCATTGCGGGCAAAGGGGCAATGTGTTTTTTTCACTATAGATGCCCTTTAACACCTTTAATACTGAGGCATATGGGGGGGATTCAGAAACAAAAAACTTCCGTCTTAGGGCTAGGCCACACTAGCGCGTTTCACGCTCGCGATTGTGTCCGCGATTTTCGTTAAAATGGAAATCACGGGAACGCGAAAATTCCCGCGATTTCCAAATGCGCATGCAATTGCGCGTCCGTTTGCGTTTTGGTAACACATGCGTTCACCATTTTTGGTGCGTTAACGCATGCGTTTCCATAACGCAAAATGGCGAAAACGCATGCGCTAAATGCAAACGCAAAACGTACAAGAAAAGCACACAAAATCGCGTGCGATAACGCTCGCGATTTTGGGTGCGATTCCTGTGCGTTGCAGTGTGGCCTCAGCCTTACATAACCAGGATCCTGCAAAGCAGTAAGACTTGTAAAGGAGTTAAAAGCATTGCAGGATTGTGGTCAGCAACATACATTTTTTGGATTTGCATCTGCCCAATTGTGTTTAGTCCATATGTATCATACTATACTACATAAGATCTTTTTAAACTCATTTGGGTCAAATGGATATAGCTTTTCTTTCTTCCTGGGACCAGCTCTCAGATATGAAAAATGCCTAATCAAGTTACATTTCTTTGTTTCTTGAACTGTAATTTGTAATGTGAAAATTCATCAACCAGAAAGAACATTCAGAATGTCCTGTGCTGCAATCTACTTACTATTTACAGAAAAAGTACCTAATGTACTGCAGTACATAAATAATTAGTACAATTTTATTAAAAAAACATATTTACAAAAATAAAAATTCTCTAAGCAACATAAAAAAGAAATACAAATAATGCCCATGAAAGGCTCTGTAACAGCAAAGAATTAACTAGGAATAGGATTTGTTTATTTTGTTTAGCTGACCAATTTGGAAAAAAATAAATAATAATATTGTGCAGACAGCTGGCCATTTCTGGTATATCTATCCTGCAAACATGTAACAATATAATGAACATTACTCATTAGTTCTATGTTTGTAAATAAGGTTTTTCTTCAAACCCAAACAAGTTTTGGGAAAATTAAGACTAACTGAACATAAAAACAAATGACAATTTAAAAACTAATATTTAGATGTGAAGTGTGTCCCTGAATTAGAACACACTCCAGTGAGTAGTTCTAGGATGTTTCCCTGAACAAGGAAGCACAATCATTATTAAAGTACATATGAACTGAGGCAAATCCTTTTTTAACTAATCACACAGTAATTACGATTAATTACCACCAATCTTAAATCTGCTTTTTTTTTTTCTATCCCTTGTTTTTTTTTTTTAGCTCTGGGAGTTTTACTTTTCAAAGAGGGCGGGGCACAACTAGTCAGTAACGAAATGTCAACCACACAGCAACCTTCCCTGACACACTACATGTAGAAACTATCCGTTCTATAAAATAAAGCTTATTTCTCTGTCACTGCATAGCTAATTGATTCAGCATTAAGATCAGGAAAAGGAATAAGCATTATCTGTTGCTCTGTGCTCTTTCTGTGCAGATAAACCCAATCATGCAGTTAGCTGCTGTCTGTGTTGGTTAGGTCCCAATGTAGCACTGTACCTAAAGAAATCAATTACAAAGCCCCCCTCCAAACACACACACCTTCAAACTCCTACAGCTAAAAGAAAATCTTACTTGATTCAAGCAGTGATTACAGCTCCCAGGGCTGCTTACCTTCCCACAGCAAAGCAGTTTTACTTTCACTATAACTATAGCTTTCACTATAACACAAAATCACTGGGTGAATGCTATTGGCTGTAGTGAGGCACAGATCACCTCCACTGCACATGCTCCACACTCCATTTGTGTTTTGGGAGGGGGTGGATACATAGAGAGGAGACATGCATATTAACTAGGAGTGAGCTGAACAGGACATGAGGAGATCTAGTGATAGGGAGCACTGAGAGCAAAAAGGGATCAAGTTCCTAACAGTGCTAAAAATATAGAAAAGGATAAAGGCACGTAATTTTTTTCAGTTAAGTGTCACTTAAAATATGTAGTGTTTTTCATGACCATCTCAATAAACATTGATCAGTCTGATGTTCAATTGTTTACAAAGACCTAAATCTAAAAGAAAAATGTTCAGGATGAAAGGCAGTTATTCAAACATAGCACAAATCTTTAGACCATTAATCATGATAAGTTATAAATTAGTTGTAAATATTTAAATATGTATCAGGTTTCAATACTAATCCAACATCTAATGAAAAACTATGCTATAGAAAAAGCCTTAATGTTATGCTTAATCAATCTTAGGAATGTGGTGCTAATGAATGTAAAAATTGCACCAAAGATGTGTGATTCTGCAGTACCTCCTTGGTGGGGACCAAGACGTCTTACTTGCTTTGCATGTCTTTTGGAGTCCTCACCTTGTCTGAAATGCTGTTTTACTACATCTAGGTTCAGCTAGACCCTCAAGGACCACATGTCATTGAACACAACTGGCTTTCTACCATATCACATAGCCAGGTGACTTAATTTTGGTTAATTTAAAGGCACCCCCAAAATGAAAAATTGCCCCACTGCTGACCCAATGTATATGTTAAAAAATCTTACCTTTCTCCTTCTGCTTGTATTCAGTTGGATCAACTGGACTTAAAGTTTAGTTCTTGGAGACGTTTCGCTAGCCATCCGACTGGCTTTCTAAATTCAGAATGACTTGTACAAGAATCTGTTGGCATTTAAATACCTTGGAAAGTCCCAATCACAGGCAGGTGTTAGGGACCTTCTGAATCCAAAGCATGATTGCATTGTGAGTAAGAGGTGTTAAAGGAACTGCCCAGGGTAAGGTGTCAAAACAGCATTGTACATGGCAGGCAGTTGGTGTTGAACCCCCCACCTCTATTCAGGCTTGGTTTCTTAATTTTCACATAAATGGCCTCCTTGACACCTCTCTTGAACCAGTCATGTTCCTTTACCAATATGTTAACATTACATATGACCTGGATGAATAAGAACCTTCACAAGTATCTGCTCATTATGGTGTGCAATCTGCTCCTTATGGTGTGCAAACCATTGTCTGCTACTTCCAGGACAATGGCATGCGCAATGGAGCTCTCCTTGCTCCCTCCTCCTGATCCCTTGGCCCTGCATTCATCTTTTAAAAGAATTAAACATTCATATAATGTGGGGGACCCCCAAAACCCTAAACACTAGAAAATGCCCAGAAATAGACTTACTCAACCTTGTTCCCTTGGCAGACACTCAGTCTCTCATAGATGCGGCTGCTGGTCCAGCCTCTTCTGTTTTTTGTTCCCAGAATTAGCAGTAAAGGCAGAGGGAACAAAGGTAGGTAAGTCTATTTCTTTGCTGATTATAACCCTAGTGTTTAGGGTTGGGGGGTCCCTTGATTTGGGGGTGGAGCTACCCTTTAATAACATTTCTGTGTAATTATATATATATATTATTTTGGAATGCACCATTAGTTAAGTCACTGAACGGAAGGAGATCATTTTGAAAACCCATTACATGAAAGTGTTTAGATTTTAGAACAGTAATTACAGATTATGGAATGGTATAATATATGCAGATAGGAATATTGTACCTGATCTATCTTCATTCTGTGGATCACATCTCCGGCACAGTTCTGGTATTGATTTCAGAGAGGTGATAGAATACTAGAAAATATAAAATACATTCATTACACATACAGCTAATAATATTTTCCCTTGAGAAATTGCCAGCTTGGTTTAAATTAACAAATTTGAGGCAAAGATTTTCCAAATGAAGATCTGAGTAATGTTAAGTAAATAAACACTGTGTAAGTTGAAAAAAATAAATTACATTATAAGTTATATTTCAGAGTTAGATTTTCTTATTGTGTTTAATTCTCATATGAGAATTGCCTGAGAATGAAGCAACATAAATTATCAGTGTGAACAAATCTATAATAAGACATGAGGATATCTTTGTTTGCTATAAATGCAAAATAATATACATATAATATCTGTAGGTGCTAACAACCCCTCATAAGTTAGCACTAATTTCAGTCTGTGTGAGTATATGAGTAGCAATGCTAATACAGTTGCAATACTAATAAGACTCACTTATCTAGTAATATGGTCCGGGTGCATCAAAGCCCTGAACCCGTCACCCTAGGAATAAAGGGAAGCCCACACAGGATGCTTATCTCTACGATCCACAGGAACAATATAATAACTCACCGTTAGCCGTAAATGGCCTGGGTGCAGATTGCCCCACATAAGGACTAAAACCACACAAAAGAATTGGTGATTGCACTGACCGGAACCAAAGACACTAAAATCGAAGTCTCTTCAAGACAAATGTATTAAATAACAATCCGCTTGACATTTTTCGGACCTTCAAGGTCCTTAATTATAAGCAAAGTTCAGTATGATCACCGATTCTTTTGTGTGGTTATAAATGCAAGATATGCAAGAATCCAGGCCACAAAAACGTTGTCATATAAACAGCTTTCAGGGACCCTTGTAGCCCCAATATATGTTGCTGTATTTAGATAAACGTGTTGTGTTACCTGTCTTTTCCTCATTTTACAGCATATCTTTAAAAAAAAAAACTATTCAGGGAGATTTAATAAAAGTTCTTATCGTTTAAAATGGTGCTAATTTTGCCCCAACCAATCAGATGTTAGCTTTCAAATGTTAAATGAGATCTGATTGGTTGGGGCAAAATTAGCACCATTTTAAACGATAAGAACTATTATTGAATAACGCTAAGCAAATACACACATACATCCCACCGCATACAAAAATAACTCCCCCCCCACACACACATACATAAAGTGTCATGTTAAAGGTCTATTGAAGATAACTCCAAACCATAACTTTACTTGGATGCTGCCAATAAAAATGATCTGCCAATGAAAAAAGAGAACAGCAACAACTTGGCTAAAGGAAAAGTTAAAATATAAAAGAGCTAAATAAGTAGAGGTAAAATATTGCACTCCAAAAAAAAATTAAAAATAAGAACTCTTGGTTATGTGTGTGCCTGTGGACCCATGGTGTATTAAAATTGAATTAATAAATGTTCACCCCTCAAATGCAAAAAAAAAAATCCTCTCCCTTCCCTTTATGTCTCAAAAGTTTCCACCCCCTCTTCAAGCTCTCCAAACATTTTACATGCTCAGAGGAGTCAAACTAAGGGAATAGTATTCAGTCATTGGCTATGATGTCATCTGTTACATCCATGACTGACAGCTGCTAACTGGAAGAACCAAGAAGCAGAAATAAATGTAACAGTATTTCATGTTGGACGTACATTTCTGAGATTTGTATCTGTTGCAATTTTGGGGTCTCGGAGGTGATTGTGCACAATTTTTCATCCGAGAAGGTGAAAAGTTTTTTGGGGTTTTCTACTTCACTTAACACTTTTATAAGAAAAAGTTAAAAGAAGCTTTTTTCTACCTGGTATTGCAGTCATTTGTAAAAATGGCATACACCAAATACTAAAAAGGAAAACAATGAACAACAAAAACTGTGACACTCAGGATTCCTAAGTATTCCCTCAGTCCGAATACCCAAATCTACAACCACTATGTTCACCAATAGACAAGCCCCGTTTGCCGGGAGGCTAGATGCGCCTCATCAAACACGGTTACCCCCCTGGACTTAGAGTGCAAGGTATTCAAACTGACGCCGGGAATACTGGGGAAGTCCGAAGAGAAACAGACAGACAAGGCACAAGGAGAGATACAAAGGTCAGAGACCAAAATACGAGGTACAGACTAGGAGCAGGCAAGAGCAGAGTCAAAAACAGAGAAAGAGGTCAGAACCAGGAATCAGGCCGCCAGGAACGGTACAGAGGGTTGAGCAAGAAGCGTAGTCAGAAACAAGCAGAGGTCAGGGAAGGCAGATACAAATCAGGGTAAAAAAACAGGCAAAGGTCAGAAAGAATATATGAGATAAGCACACCACGAGCAAAATAGATAAACTAACCGCTATATTGGGAAATGACCAATGGGCTAAGGGGTGTAAAAAGGCTAAAGGGACCAATAGGATGACAAGTAAGAAGAAGAAAGGGGATTGGATAATGGGAAGATTTTAAATGGAAAAGGCGAACACACTTTCGCAGAGTATAAGAAAGCGTGTTTGTGTGCGCCCGCAAACGCAAGGATCGCCGAATCAGAAGCACGAACGCCGGTGAAGACCGAAGAGCACCGGAAGCTGCCCGGAGAAGGCCGAAGGCGTCTGGACACGGAGGACGCGCCGCGCGATCCCCGAACAGGTATGTTTTTCTTTACAGAAACAATGAAATAAAATGCCTATTTAAAAGTTGTTTAAAAAAAGTTAATTCAACCAAATCTGCTGGGCAGCTACAATAAAATTTTCAAAAAAAATGTAATTAAATGAACTGGCCACTCACTGCCACAAAGATAAGATAAGATGATTTTATTTTATAGCTTTAAAACCAACAGGTAAAACGTGATGACAGCGGATCTCATTCCTACACATGGATCGAGGGAAAAGGACTAGGAGCACCGCTAGACGCATTTCGTGACATAAGTCACTTCCTCAGAAGTGTGTAGGAATGAGATTTAAGTGTCTTCACATTTTACCGGTTTAAAAGCTATTAAATAAAATTAAGTTTCATCTTATCTTTGTGGTGGTGAGTGGCCTTTGAAAATGATTTGGAACTGGAAGAGCCTTGAACGATGTGCACCTCCTCTACAACAGACTGGGGTAAGCAGTTCCCGTGCAGTCCTACAATGAAATGTTGTTCTTTCAGGAACTGAACATTTAGCCCTGTGGGCAAGTAACTTCCTGATCTTCACAGCTAATGTCCAGCAGAAAAAAGATCATATTTCAGCTATAATTTGCAGCATATCTGTTTTAAACCTACAACATCTCTTCCTTTTTAGCTATCTCTTAATTGATACATACTGATTCCCTCCAATTTTTTATTATCTATAAATTAAAGCCCACCATGTGATTTTATTATTCCATCTATACTTCACATATGAAAGTCATGTAACTGGATAACCCACAAAATATATCCAAAAGCAAGTAAACAAATTCCTCAAACCTTGAATAGTCTCTCCATACAGATGGCCCAGCTCTCCAAAGATTTAACATTCTGTTCAAAGGCAGAACCATCTCAAGGCTGAGAACAAGAGTTAAAGCAGATATAGACACAGGAGATGGGATAATCACTTTCTAGCACTAGACTAGAATAGGTTCATTATTAGACTTACACAAAAATGCATGTAATGGAATGCCAAAGTAATTGACTCATTAGAATGTAACAGGATTAAGGTGAATTCTGACCTATTCCTTCTATGCAGGTGGATCTTCAACATTATAAATAGCCCATGACGATTGCCATGGTGATGACCATGCTGTCAAAGTGGCCCAGCCAATAATAAAGCACTGTTAGACAAAGACAGAATAAAGGTGGCCACACACACTTGCCAGTGTGTAGGGGCAGAAACTGACCGACCATAATGCTGCCGAACGACCATAGACAGCATTACGGTCGGCCGGGAAAGAAGGAAAACTTCTGTTGCTCGGTATTGGCTATCTTAACTTTAAGTAAAGAGAGCTGATACTACCGGCCCCTGTATGGCCACATGGATGACTGATCTCCATGCCGCATATAGGTGATCTCTAGGGTCCATGTGTGCGGTTCCCATCACATTGTGCCGACAGATACCAATGTATTCTGTCTGCACAATGCAATTGAAATTGCACCACCTTTACATATAAACACACCCTAGAATACATTTCAATTTCCTGTAGGAAGTCAGAAATCTTCCTGTCAAACTATGAAAGACCTATTGATAATACTACACAAGTGTTGCAATAAAAGGCTCCCACAATGAAGTCAATAGCATTGTTTGTTATTTATCACGCTTTCATCTTTTCCTTTGCATGTGTTTAAGACCAGTCACTTGCGGAAGTTACCCTAAATGTTATATTGCATCACTTGTGCCTCAGAGATTTGGATTTGGTTGTAGCTACCTTCTTATTCCTTATCAATCACACCCCCTATGTTCCTAAAGCTGTCCACACACATGCTATTTGTATAGCATGTGTACCGACAGATCACATTGGTATCTATCGGCACACATGCTGTGGGAACGCATACATAAGCGGTATGGGGATCGGTCGGTTGTGCGGCCATACACGGTACGACCGTATCGGCTCACTTTACTAAAGTAAAGGGAGCCAACAATGGACGACAGAAATTTTGTGTCTTTCCCAACTGACCGTAGTGGCGACTACGGTAATTTGTCAGCACTCCGGAAAAGCCTATACACATGAATAATAATGGGTAAATCCCATTGTGGAACAACAGAATTTACCCATTATCGTTCGTATGTATGGCCACCTTAACCTACATTTTTAAAGTAACCTCATTTTCTGCGGCTTATTTAACAGGTAATGGAAATTAATTTAAGCAAATGGTTGTGGTTGTTTGTTTGCTACTAAAAAAGAACTCTGCGATATGCATCGAGATTAGATAACCATGACAGTATTTCAATAGAAAACAATTGGCAGTGGAAAAGAAATGCTGTAAAATGTTTATTTACTTTGTTGGCTTTATTTGACTGCAAATAATGTATACAGCATTGGATTTTTGGCAAAGATTACGGGTACATCTATGTGACTGGCTTTAGTGAAACAAAAATTTCAAGAGGCGTATCTGGTTGCAGCTGGATATTCCTCATTTTAATTGGCAGACATCTGCCTAGCATTACATACAGTTATGATAGAACCGTGTTATGCTGTGGTTGTGCCATTTTTAAACAGCTTTGCGGTTCTAATTCCTGGAGGTATTTCCTTTTGGTCCCATGGTTTTAGTGTTAACAGGAGTGGGCAAACATACACAAACATTGCTTGTGAAGGTTCTCATTCATCCAGGTCATGGTATATCTGTTGTATTCAGTTAGAACAACTGGACTTAAAGTTTAGTTCTTGAAGATGTTTCGCTAGTCATCCGACTGGCTTTCTCAATTCAGAATGACTTGTACAAGAATCTGTGGCAATTATGTTCCCTGAAAAATCCCAATTAGCATATCACAGCCAGGTGTTAAGGGCGGGATTGCATAGTGGCTAAGAGCTGTTATAGGAACGCCCAGGGTAATGTGTCAAAACAGCATTGTACATGGCAGACAGTTGGTGTCGAACCCCCCCACCTCTATTTGAGGCAGCAATTGGTACATCCGATAGACCCAATACCGAAACACAGGAAAAGCAACATCATATACGCAGTGCAGTGCAGCGAAGAATGCTCTGATTTGTATGTGGGGGAGACCAAACAGCAACTGCATCAACGTATGGCCCAGCACAGAAGAGCCAATTCCTCGGGTCAGGACTCAGCCGTGTACCTGCATCTTAAGGATAAAGGACATACCTTTGAAGATTGCAATGTGTTAACATATTGACAAAGGAACGTGACTGGTTCCAGAGAGGCCATTTATGTGAAAATAAAGAAACCAAGCCTAAATAGAGATGGGGGGGGGTTGACACCAACTGTCTGCCATGTACAATGATGTTTTGACGCCTTACTCTGGGCGTTCCTATAACACCTCTTAGCCACTATGCAATCACGCCCTTAACACCTGGCTGTGATATGCTAATTGGGATTTTCCAGGGTAAATAATTGTCACAGATTCTTGTACAAGTCATTCTGAATTGAGAAAGCCAGTCGGATGACTAGCGAAACATCTTCAAGAACTAAACCTCAAGTCCAGTTGATCTAATTGAATACAACAGATATACACAAACATTGGAGGTATCAGGAAGGAATAAAAGGTGTAATAAAGTCTTTATAACATTAAAGGTGCCATTAATGCAAAAGGTAACAAGCCAATAAAATATTATACTGGTTTATTACAAGTAATATTTAAGATTTAAGTCTAAAACATATATCATCAGAGCTCAATAGAGAAACTTAACCAGAGCTTAGGTTCCTCTGCTACCAGTACCAGAATGTCTATAAATATACAGTATGAATTCTTTAAATAGTGAGCAGTAGATATATGAAACGGACAACAAAGGTGCAAACACAGACAACAAAGTAGCAACAGCAAAACTCAACACAACCATCTAAATTTAATAGAAATATAATTATTTAGGTTAGGGAAGTCACTGTAATTATATAATTTAGGTTATGAACAGGTTTTAAAGGGTATTTCCACACCCAAAACAAATTCCTGTAAAGTTAGGGTATCCCCCAAACCTAGAAAAAGAAAAATCCAAACTCGCCCCCTAAAGGTACTTACCGGAACTCATTCCCAGACCCTTCTGCTGCTCTTCCACACAGATCAGCAAAAGTGGCTGGACCAGCAGCCGCGTCGGTGATTGGCTGAGGAAACTAGGTCTAGTAAGTACTGTACCTTAAGCAGAAGATTTTGGATTTTTCAACATAGCGTCTAGGGTTTTCTTACCTTGATTTTTGTTTTTTCTCAGACGTGATGCAGCCAACAATGGTATCTGGAGGGAAAAGGAACTCTACTGTGTATGCCACAGACCTCTCAAAAGAGTAGGAAGAGGCAAATACGGATTACATACAGAGAGGTTTCCTACTCTTCAGTTTCCTTGTCTTTCATCATGCCCTGCAGGACAACCATATGGAGCAGAAGAGAAAGGTAGGGGTATTTTAACACTAAACAATGGGCATAACAGTGGGGAAAATTGTAGTTGGGGGGGCAGACATGTCCTTATAATATCATTATTAAAAGAAAAGCTTTAAGGGACAGTTCAGTGGAAACTATCAATATTTGTTAAATTGTTAGTTTGTGTAAAGCCATCTTAGTTATTCTACATATTATCTCCCATTTTGAAAAATCAGTTGATTTCATACCCTTTGCTGTTCCTTGCTGTTGCCATTAGTGAGCTGCCATTTCAGGTTCTAACAGTCCTTCTTCTTCCCAGGATGCACCACATCCATGGAATGTTCCTAACAGTAATTTCTACTGATTGGCTTTTGGATGGGTCAAAGATGCTCAGATTTCTACTGAGCAACTGAATCAACCCAGGCACTGGGTCAAGGACAAGACCATAACGGTCTCTACTAGGGGTCCTGCAAACAGGAAGTCAGTATTTTGGTTGCATTTATTTATACACAGACAAAATGCAGAATGGGAAGTTTAAGATCATTGGGATGGAAAAATACTGCCCTTTTTTTCTGAAAAGTACATGTATTTGCACTGAACTTCCCCTTTAAAACTTCAGCACATGCAGCTCTTTTACGTAGAATTGACCCGCATGGATAGCACACCAGCAGCCTATTCTAATTCTATGTCCTAAATTACAAAATTCCCACCAAGGCAATTCCCTCCCCTTTGCACAGAAGATATAAAGTAATGCATTGGACAGCATTTTACTTGCTCATGAGGGGAAGCACATTTAACACGCTCAAGCCAGTGGATTGATGAGGAAGTGTTAGAAGTAACTGAATGGCTTAACAGCATCAAAGGAGAAAAACTTAATTTTTTAAAATCCTAATGTGAAAGCTTTTCTCCCCAGAATACCTATACATTGAAAGATTCTTTTCTAGTTATCTGCATTTAGTATATATAAGTAATAGATTCTGCAACAAAGGAGGCTTCCATGTTGTAGCCAGTACAACTCATAGCCCATGTTGGCTTCAAAGAGCCATGCCCACTGACCCCAGGATTCATTGTCTCTATGCACAATGTTTCTAGCTTCTCTTTCTAGCCAAAGATAACATTTCTAAATGAGTTGCTGGTGGTGCACCACGTAAATGCTGTGTTTTTAGGAACAAACTGACGACAAGAAGTTCTAATCCCCTAGTTTACTTATGTAACAATATAACATAGTCTACTGCCTGAGTTTGTTGCTTTTTTGTTTGTTTGTTTCCATGTTTTTAGAAAAATATAAAGTTTTCTACATATGTACAAACTTTATCTATAGCAGCTCTGTTATTTATTTACCAACCAGCGTGAATTGCTGACAGTCTTCCAGTAGCAATACAAGATAGTAAACTGATTTTACTGACATTTACTGAAATGTACATCTATCTATTGCAAGTTCACTGGTGGTTATAGATAGAAGTACTGGGTGCTGGGTTAAGAAAAAAATCAACCTACTGGGACACAGGGTTGGGATTCCCCGTGCTCCCTTTTTAAAATTCTTTTATTTTTATTATGTGTCTAGCAAAAGATAAAGATTCTACATGTACTAGATATCTACTTATTAGCCCTTGAGGCATAGAGGTAGAAAGCATTATTTTTAGAAAGACACAGTATAGAAAGTTGCTGGTTCGATTCCCCATACTTACTTTTATTTTTTGCTGAAATGTTAAATGTTCTGTTTCTTTCATCCATGCTAGCAAAGACATACACTGCAAAGATAACTTTTCTTTTTTGTATGAAAAAGGAATTATCATTGTTAGGGATAGGAGCATTTGTAATGTGTTTACATAAAAAACTGCTCTGAAATCTGTGTTCTGTGTCAGAGGGAGGGATTTCTGAGCTGTAACATGATTGGCTGTCAAGATTGCAGTTTCCTGTGAAGTGTACTGTGTACACTTAGCTGGGTGTTCCCAGATAAGGTGAATTATGGGAGCTGACCCCTAGTACCCACAGGTTATTTTCATAAATCACTCAGCATCCACAGCAAAGGGACAGATGAGACACAGCTAGTTGTGTGTTTGTGAATGTGCTCTGTATATTTAGAGCTTAATAGCCATAGCAAACATTAAACATATCTTCCACTCTCCATATGTTAAACTATGGGGAAAATGTACATCCACATAAAACCGCAGCACCAGGCACCTATTGCAAAAACCTTAGAGTTGAATTTTGAGCTTATAAGTATCTTGATATTTCACGCTTTTAAACAGGAGGCATTAGAAACTCCACTACTTGCCTGACCCATTCCGCAATGCAGTACTTGTGAACAATGGTTACTGCATTGCAGTGTGGTCATGCACGTAGCGCCTCCTGTCAATATTACATCTCCCTGATTGTTTCTAAAAAGATGAAAAAAGAACAATTTTGCGCACAGCACTAAAGCAACACTAACTCGATATTACACAAATTCAATCCGAGTTGAACGTCAAATCAATCGGAATGTTTAGTAGAACAGCATTTTTACCTGCCGAAATTCTCATTGCATTTCCTGGACAGATCATGTTTGAGTCCATTATTACGGCTAGCTTTAGGTAAGAGAAAATATATTGATGAAGTAAATACTTGACAATCTGCATATTTCCGCACACAATGATTCAAGTGTTTACAAATATAAAGGCACAGAAGTTTCTAAAACGAACAGTGAATTATTCATTTGGTGGAGTACAATGACTTGCTATTGGCTAAAACGGGGAGAGAAGGTATTTAGTGCCCACAAGAAAGAGATTATTTTCAAAGCCGTACAGCCAAACAGGCATAAAAGGAACAAAGAAACCAATAATGTTGCAATCAGGCATCTTGTAACCCCATATTTTCACTCTCATCACCATTTTACCATTCTGTAAACATTAGGCTTATTATGGATTTAATTTAAAATTCCTTAATGACCTCATAATTGGTTAATCAAGTACCAGTAATGTTTTCCTTTCATATATCGTTTCAAATATAGTAACTAACAATAATCTGGAAAACAAAAAAAAACTATTTTAAAAATGCACAGACGTCACAAAGCTTTTTTTTTAAAAAAGAAAGGGTTGTGAAGGGAATAACTGCAGCTCTAACCACAACACAGATTAGTTTATTTATAGTTTGGTTCCTTTTTCCATTACGGGGTAAAACTTTGTTTTTCAGCCCTATTATTGTTCATGTTATTATTGTCCAAAAATCTTTGGATATTAAAATAAGACTACGGTTTCTCCTTGTTATGTTATGATCTGCCAAAATGGGTCTCACTGTCCTATGGCCCCATTTACAGTTTACTTTGTATTACTTGGACTATTTGAACATTTTGGAATGAATTTTAATTCTTGGCCACCTTAAAGCTCTTTTTCTGGAAAAGAATTTGGGTGAGGTCACAGAGAAAGTAGATACAGATCCTTCCTAACATAGGAGTAGGATTATAAACACACATAATTCTAAATATGTGAGTATTAAATATAGTGTCTCTAATCAACATGTATTAAGATAACTAATTACGCCCTTTCATGTTTAATCCTTTGGGATAGGAGGCATCTGCCCTCTCAACAAAAATGTCCAACACACAGACATATAAGCTGTAGTCAATCTGTCTGAACTTGCACACAAGGAAACCACAATAACTCAACATTAGGGCAAGGTCCCACTAATTGCGTTGCAAAAAGTTTCCATTTTCGGAATTGCAATCTATACTAATAAAAGGCAAAGCCCTCACTCACTCACTCACTCATCACTAATTCTCCAACTTGCCGTGGAGGCAGACGGCTTAAATTTGGCAGGCTCATTCATTGCAACTTACTTACAAAAGTTAAGCAGGTTTTGTTTCGAAAAGGCAAAGCCCTCACTCATTCACTCACTCACTCACTCATCACTAACTCATCACTAATTCTCCAAATTGCCATGGAGGCAGACGGCTTAAATTTGGCAGGCTCATTCATTGCACCTTACTTACAAAAGTTAAGCAGGTTTCGTTTCGAAAAGGCAAAGCCCTCACTCACTCACTCACTCATCACTAACTCATCACTAATTCTCCAACTTGCCGTGGAGGCAGACGGCTTAAATTTGGCAGGCTCATTCATTGCACCTTACTTACAAAAGTTAAGCAGGATTCGTTTCGAAAAGGCAAAGCCCTCACTCACTCACTCACTCATCACTAATTCTCCAACTTGCCTCACTCATCACTAATTCTCCAACTTGCCGTGGAGGCAGACGGCTTAAATTTGGCAGGCTCATTCATTGCACCTTACTTACAAAAGTTAAGCAGGTTTCGTTTTGAAAAGGCAAAGCCCTCACTCACTCACTCACTCATCACTAACTCATCACTAATTCTCCAATTTGCCGTGGAGGCAGACGGCTTAAATTTGGCAGGCTCATTCATTGCACCTTACTT
This sequence comes from Hymenochirus boettgeri, assembly GCA_019447015.1. NCBI lineage: Eukaryota > Metazoa > Chordata > Amphibia > Anura > Pipidae > Hymenochirus > Hymenochirus boettgeri. The sequence goes on from CM033469.1 coordinate 325,751,659, forward strand.
ACAAAAGTTAAGCAGGTTTCGTTTCGAAAAGGCAAAGCCCTCACTCACTCACTCATCACTAATTCTCCAACTTGCCTCATCACTAATTCTCCAACTTGCCGTGCAGGCAGACGGCTTAAATTTGGCAGGCTCATTCATTGCACCTTACTTACAAAAGTTAAGCAGGTTTCGTTTCGAAAAGGCAAAGCCCTCACTCACTCATCACTAATTCTCCAACTTGCCTCACTCATCACTAATTCTCCAACTTGCCGTGGAGGCAGACGGCTTAAATTTGGCAGGCTCATTCATTGCACCTTACTTACAAAAGTTAAGCATGTTTTGTTTCGAAAAGGCAAAGCCCTCACTCACTCACCCAGTCACCACTAATTCTCCAACTTGCCGTGGAGGCAGATGGCTTAAATTTGGCAGGCTCATTCATTGCACCTTACTTACAAAAGTTAAGCAGGTTTTGTTTCGATACTAATACAAGGCAAAGCCCTCACTCACTCACCACTAATTCTCCAACTTGCCGTGGAGGCAGACAGCTTAAATTTGGCAGGCTCATTCATTGCACCTTACTTACAAAAGTTAAGCAGGTTTCGTTTCGATACTAATACAAGGCAAAGCCCTCACTCACTCACTCACTCACCACTAATTCTCCAACTTGCCGTGGAGGCAGACGGCTTAAATTTGGCAGGCTCATTCATTGCACCTTACTTACAAAAGTTAAGCAGGTTTCGTTCGAAAAGGCAAAGCCCTCACTCACTCACTCATCCACTAATTCTCCAACTTGCCGTGAGGCAGAGCTTAAATTTGGCAGGCTCATTCATTGCACCTTACTTACAAAAGTTAAGCAGGTTTCGTTTCGAAAAGGCAAAGCCCTCACTCACTCACTCACTCATCACTAATTCTCCAACTTGCCGTGGAGGCACACGGCTTAAATTTGGCAGGCTCATTCATTGCACCTTACTTACAAAAATTAAGCAGGTTTCGTTTCGAAATTCCACCTGTAACGGTGAGTATCTGACATTGCACTTGTAACGGTGAGTATCTGACATTGCACAGACTGGTTGGTCCAATTTCAACCAAATTTGGTATGCATATACTCCTTTACCAGTAAAAGGTTAACACATTGTCCGAAGTGCACTCAAAACAGCCTGCACAGCGCAACGCATATAGTGGGACCTCTCTCTAAATTGAAATGACAAATCAGAGTGCACTGTGATGCATACAGCCAAAATGCAATAAGTTCCTTGCTAACCCTTTTACAAGGATGTACATGTGGGTTACTATGGGATAAAGTCTTAAAGGAGCAAACAATACAATCAAATTTAAGATATAAACAGCATGAATTTGGAGTGATTTTTTGGTGCCAAAAATGGACAGTCTTCAACCCATACAAAGCATTAGATGGAATTGAAAGTAATATGAAGTGCTCAGCATTGCGCATTGAACTAAATCTAAAATTATTTAGCCCCATGCATCGCAATTAGATCCCTACTGTGATTATTTTGACCTGAACCTATAGCAACTTGACCCAAGACAATCAAGCAAACAAACAAACGGCATAAATTACTTTAAATGTTTTGTCCCTAGAAGCCTTTACAGTGTTCGTAAATGTCACGTCTGCCAGGTTATCAGATTTCCCGTCCCAAGGTTGTTAGTGAAAGCTGTAAACATTGTGACAAGTGTGCTGTTAATAAAACAACGTAAGCAATTAAATGCACACCATGGCCAATTCTGCTGCACACTTGTGTTGTTCTGGTTCGCTGACATGCCAATCCCATATTAAAAGGAAACTTGTTAAAAGTTTATAAAGCTCTGAACTAGCTGATCCAGTGAATGGCGAAGGGAAATACTGAATGGCTTGTAACAGGAGACGTACAGTATTAAATTATGGGCACCATTCATCCAACCATAAATGAAATACTTCAAAATGGCATTAGTAGTGCTGCTAGTGAAGTTAATTTCCATGGTACGCTAAACATTTTTCTTAATTAAACGGTGGTATTTTCTTCAAGTTAGGGACAGGCACAAATTGTAATTTTTTAATGCTAAACAACCTAAATTGAAATAAAATAATAATAATAAAAGTAATCACAGAAGTGATGCTGGATGAGTTTTATATCCTAAATACAATCTCTTCTATTACACAAACAGACTAACTAATCTAGGTTTCCTTTCAGACACGCCTAGAACTAGACAACTTTATTACCATTTGTTTTAGGATTTGTTAGGATTTAGTAATCCTTTTAAAGCAGATCACAAGATTATATTTAAAATGAAATACATCAATTAGTTTGAGGTTACAATGAAAAAAAAGTCCAATATTTAAAAAAAAAAAAAAAAAAAATAGTCCAATATTTGATTTAAGAAGTCTTTAATAAGTCTTTAATACAACCACTGTGTTATGTTAATGAAGAACCAGCATTGGTTTTGTTTCTTTGGATTATAAATATTGGCTGATATAGACACAGTGTCTGCGCCTTACAAACTGTTTTATAAACATTTAGTGATTGGGCTACAAAGTGGTAAGTGAAGTTTAATGTTGAGAAATATAAAGTTATGCAAAAACAACATCAAGGTTAGTTATACGTAAATGGCATAATGTTAGGAGTTGACTCAATAAAAAAGGACTTGGCAGTTATTGTGGACAATAGACTTAAAGGGCATGTCCACCCCTTTTTCTTACTTTTGTTATACTGTATAGTAGGGCTTCCTCCCCCAGCCCCAACCGATATAATACTTTTGTCAGAAACTCCCCCGAACTCTACTTACCTTCCCTCTTTCCTCCGACGCACTGTCCTGGCCCTCTGCTTGCAGCCAATCATGGACTCCGGCAGTGGAGAACGCAGGGGGAGAGAGGTATGGTAAGTAGAGTTCAGGGGAGTTTTTGACAAAAGTATTATAGCAGTTGGGGCTGGAGAGTAAGCCCTACTATACCACAAAGGGGTTTTATGCTAGGGGGAGGGAGAGCAAAACGGGTGGGAGAGGGAGGGAGAGGGGAGGGCTGCACTGAGCATGTACTATATGGACTCTGCCATGTACTATATGGACTCTCCTGGTGGACAGTTTTTGGGACTTTGGAGAGACATAGCAGGGCAGCCATTTGGAGGTGGGATGTAAGGTAAAGATTTTATTACACTACAGAGTGGGGCCAGTAGTGGGTAAAATTATAGTTTTGGGGGTGGACATGCCCTTTAATAGCTCTAAGCAGTGCCATGCAGTATCTGCTAGAGCAAATTCAATTCTTTACTGTATAAAAGGAGCATAGCGGCAAAGGATCAGGGCATACATCTGCCTCTGTGTAGAGCCCTTGTAAGGCCTCATCTTGAGTATGCAGTGCAGTTTTGGGCACCAGTCCACAGAAAGGATATAAATAAATTAGAGTACCTAGACAGGCAAGTAAACTTATAAAAGCAATCACAATTTTTTTTTATGAAGACAGAGTTGGGTTGGGGGAGCTGGGATTTTTATGGGGGGGGTTGAAGTTGATGGACTGTTGGCTTTTTTCAAACCATAATTAACTACGTGAATAGTTAAAAAGTCAAAACGTCAGGGTGGTTTCACTGTGGCATCTGTAAATGAGTTTGACAGACAGAATACAAATGGCATTGTTATGAACGTGTAGAACCTTTTTGCCTTGTAGGGGAAAACATGATACATGTATGTGTATGTTATTTTAAAAGCAGGGTTGTGTTGCAGTGCATATAATGGAACAGTGATATAGTGTGCTGTATTGAGGCATCTGGATTTAGATAAGGTTACATTTTTGGATGGCAAATATTTCAGGTATTTTTAGTTGATAAGAAGGAATTTAAAGCATCCAATGAGAGTGCTCTAAGACACTTCACAGCATAACAAACAAATTGGTGACTAGGTTATCAGGAAGCATAACATATGGAAGATGAATTGGGATTACTGGGTTTAAAAGATTGTTTCAGAGATAGAAACAATAGTAACTTTACCACTGGTGTTCAGTGGCGGATTTTCCTTCTGGAACCTTGTGCATTAGCTGCAAATCATTTTTCATTCAAAAGGGGAACAATTATAAAAAAAACTCACAATTTATTAGCAAGTAAGGAACGGAGGCTTCTGGGTAATTTCCATGTTTCCATGGTAGCCCTTTTGGTAACGCCACACCTTCTAAGAGCATTCCACAAGCTAATTACAAAACCAGAGCGCCAACTACAGACCAGTTTTGGCTTTATTGAGCCATCATCATTGTATTGTAGAGGCCTCTGTTTTGCAATGTGAAGTGTCTATGGACAGACGTCAGTAAGAAACTAAATAAGATGGGAAAATTATAAGGCATTAGCGCTACCCTTATTCATGTGTAAAAAGAAATGTATGCTTCTGGGTAATTTCCATGTTTCCATTGTGGCCCTTTGGGAAATGCTACACCTTCTAAGAGACTTTAACAGCATTCCATGAGCTAAATGAAAAACCAGAGTACCAATTACAGACCGGTTTGTGCTTTATTGAGCCATCAGCAGTGTAGCGTAGGCCTCTCATAAAGCACCTACGGACAGATATAAGGCATTCGATTTTCCCTTAGTCATATGCAAATAAGGAACGGAGACTTCTGGGTAATTTCCATGTTTCCATGGCAGCGCTTTGGGAAATGCTACACCTTCTAAGAGGCTTTAACAGCATTTGATTAACAAGTTCATAATGTCTAAGTTCCTGGTTCTGCTCAGCTAGAGATCTTTAGGAGATTACAGAGAACATTACTACCATCACGGTTTCAAGACCTGAAATTGTTAATTTTTTCTGGATCCAGAGACAGTTTTCCAGGAACATTTGCCTCACATTCAGCAACCTGGACTTTAATGGTTCCAAGTTTGCTGTTATAACTTAAGAAGAGAGAAAGCGGGAATTACGTGAGAAGGTTATTGAGCTAATAACGTTTTTTTTTTTTTTTTTTACAAAGTGTCTGTTTCTACTGGCATTGCACATTGTTTTAGATCCGTATATTTACATTATTTCAGTACCAAATAAATCTATTGCCTGAAAACAATAGAAGTTAAAAAAGAAGTTTTAGAAAGTAAAGTGTCAATTGAAGGAAAAAGGAAACTGTTTAATACTCTGAAAAGTTATTTCCTGAAAAAAATCTTTATGGGAATCATGAAATGTTTTCAGCCCTTTTAACAGATGTAGACGGCAAAGTTAATCTAAATAGAGTTGGTGAACAATGCACAGTTTTCTTTTTTTTGAGCTTTATTGTGTTGAAAACTGTATTAAAGCGCATGTCCACCCCCCAAACTAAATTTTCCCCCACTGTTGGCCCCACTGTGTAGTGTTAAAAAATCCTTACCTTTTTCCTCTGCTCCTTATGGTTGTCCTGCAAAGCCTGATGAAAGTCCATAAAAGTGATGAAAGTCTCTGTGTGTAATCCAGCATCTGCCTCTATCTTGCCCTCCTTGAGGACTCTAGCATGTGCAAGGGAGCTCTCCCCCCTCCTGATCACTCAATGCTTCAGTAAGTTTTTAAAAAAATTTAACCTTTATATACTGTAGGGGACCTCCCTCACCCTAAACACTAGGGTTATAACTTAAAAACTGCTCAGAAATAGACTTACCAGGGCTTGTTCCCTCGTCTCTCTCTACTAACCTGCAGCCACGTCTGTGATTGTCTGACTCTCAGCCAATCACAGACACAGCTGCTGATCCGGCCCCTACTGCTCTTCTGTTCCTGGAAGTAGCAGGCTGAGTCTATTTCTGGGAAGTTTTTAAAGTTAAATCCCTAGCGTTTAGGGTTGGGGAGGGTCCCCTTCACTATATTAATATTATATATTAATATTAAAATTTGTGATTGGGGGTGGAGATACCCTTTAAACTTTATTTACTCGGAGTGTTTGAATTTAGCACTTCCCCAAAATATCATTGGCAACTCTGTGAAACTGGTATTGTAGTGATGTATGTATGTATAGTATAACACAGAATTGTACAATATAAAAGTTATATATTAGATATATATATATTTTATATTATATAAGAGTTTGTTGAAAAGGAACATTTTATGTGGGTCATAGTTCTCTATACAGATGTGGCCAGTTTCTACATGGAACTGCATGGTATCTTGAGACTAACTCCAAAGTTTGTAAATGAGCATTGTATTAGTCCTGTTATGATAAAGTTTCTTACTAAATACCAAGCCCATCATCTTTACCAGCAAACAAATATAAAAATATGTACAGAAATGCAATTAAACTTTGATATGCAGTTATTGAATATAGAATAACAGATTGGACTTTCCAGGTTTCCAAAAGATGGGACTATTCCGATTCCAAAAAGTGGGGGCACATTATAAACAGAAAATTCCCAATATTTGAAACAGGATTGGTATATAACAAATTCATGCATAGATATATAAAAGGTCAATCGTTTAATGCTGCACTATCAGAGTTTCGTCTTTTGGTAGAATATAAAGCAAGGACCGCACTCACAAATAACTTCAAACTTTTATTGTGACATAGTTATGTGCACGACGTTTCAGGGATCTCCCCCTTCCTCCCGTCTTTTAGGAGCATGGAAAGTCTGGTGTTTGTTATTTATGCTACCCCCAGCATCGACACGAAAGTGCCGTCTTTATTTTCTCCCCTCGATTCATTGACCCACCCTTATAGTGTCTAACATCACGAACATGTATACTAATGAATACAGAATACTTTTATACTTGTAAAAATGTTCTTCCCAATCTAATAAGACTGTTATATGTTTTAATTTACATTTATGATTCCCTTCACCAATCTCGGTTACGAAATAAATTATATTGTTTGTATGTGACACAAATTTAAGTACAGATACTCTTTCCGTGTATATTTAAATCAATAAAAAATAACAAAAAGAAAATATATGCCTAAGAAAGAAGAATGCCCACCTCATTTGCATTTTTACACAAAAAAAATCTATCTATCTATCTATCTATCTATCTATCTATCTATTCCAGGTAAGCTGATGCAATGTGGTTGGTTTGCAGTACATGATCCTTCTATTCATAAGCATATGGATCTAAACCATGTGCCAATTCTCCTAGTCACCTACTTCCTTCTTTTTTTCCAGGTCAGGCCCTGGTCTCTCCGATTTCCTATATCTTTCTTCATTTAAGAAGAATGCATTTCCCTTTTGTATTTATTCTTCTTTCTCTATCTAACACTCTAAACACCATTATATATTATTACATTTAGGTAGGTAAGAAAGGAATATAATAATAAAAATGCAGAAAAAACACGGTGTGCTTATTATAATCTAAACACATAAGCTTGTAAAGGTTCTCATTCATCCAGGTCATATCTGTTATATTCAGTTAGATCAACTGGACTTAAAGTTTAGTTCTTGAAGACGTTATGCTTACCCTGGGCACCTCTTAGCCTCAATCCATCCACACCTTGCATTCAGAAGGTCCCTAACACCTGGCTGTCATATGCTAATTGGGACTTTCAAGGGTAATTTAGAAAGTTCTTGTCTTCAAGAACTAAACTTTAAGTCCAGTTGATGTAACTGAATACAACAGATACTAAACCCATAACTCCCAAAATTTAGTCGGCTAAGGCCAAGGTCTGTGAAACCGTTTTGGGGGGTATGTAAACCCAATTTGCTTTGTGTAAATAATACTCTACTTTTATTAATTTCAGGAGTAATAATGATTTTGAATGATTGTATGTAAACTGTATAAATAAAAATGATCTTGAAAGCACTGTAATATATACTCACAGATATGTCATCACTGAAATCAATTTCGTCCAAGTCAAGGTATTCAGGTGCTTCCATTATTTTTCCATGTACATTTTTATGTAGCCACCAAAGAGTTGCACAAGCCTAAGAAAACAAAATGAAGGCCAATAAGCAAAACAACAAACTTTAATATTCTGTAGTAAAATGACATTAGCATTTACTGTTTTTCTAATGCGACTTAACTGCAGTTCTGTATCTTGGTGGTGGTGGTTGGGGCGGGGGAACCAAATTTCTATAAAAAAACCTTGTTTTTCTAAATAGATATATTAATCATGCACAGAGTTATTTCAACCTGATAAGTCTTCCTGGAATTTTTTCATATACCTGTCTACAGAAGATCTACAAGTCTGGGCATGCTGATACCTGTTATTGTTTACCTTCAATAACATCATCATACACAGACACTTTACTGCTTCTAGAGATTCATGGACTCATCCTGGACACAAGAAAGTGTGAAATGTTGCCCTAGATTTAGCACTGTAGATATTCGTATATCAAACAATGAATAAAGAGCATCATGCTCTGCTCATGTATCAATCTTCTCAATCTTCTAAGGATAAGTGTGCTGAAATAAGATCTAGTGACAAAGGTTAATATACATTAGTATTTCTAATATAATGCTTAAACATTTAAACTAGTAAAACATTACTGGAAGCCTCAAATACAGAACATACTAGAGTGTTCTCCAGTGCTGTTATGAAATTTTGCATAACTAAATCTATTCAGGGTTGTCTGCCCCAGTGAAAAGCTTAAGTTCACTTTTTTCTAACAAACAAATGCCCAGCCATTGCCTATAAACCTTAAAGAATGTTTCCTGATACACATATGAGGATTAGTATTCTAAGTCTATGGATTTTGTCAGTAAACCATTTTTCAAGTAAAACCATCATGTGTACCTGTGTTCAAGCATGGAAACCTGAGAAAGGAACTTCTTGTCAAAATAACATTTTTAATGATCCAAATCCTTAGGAAGGGTAACTCAAATTTAACTTGTCAATATGTCACAATCAATTTATTTAAACGGTTAATTAACAGAATGTTACAAGTTTTCTGAGTCACCAAAAGATCAATTTGCATTCTTAGCTCAAATGTAGTCAGCAAGTATTCCCAACGGACCAGTATAACGAAAAGAGTGGTTTAGTTGATTGTGTACGCGCATACTGTTAAATATATTCTTGCAGATGTATTAAAATGCTTGCAGCATAAATTAACTATTACATGACATCTTTATTGAGCAATGATACTTTGGTCATCAAGGACTTTGCTGACATTGCCTTCTCTTCAAAGTGAAACAATTACTTTGGCAACAATATTGGACATGTAATAAGATAAAATGAATGGAGTTTTAGATTTAAAAAGCGTGAATGAGGATAACAAAATACCTCATCTCCTATTCAAACAAAAAAGTGGAGTTTTTATATAAGAGTAAGCTACTGTATCTGCTTCTAAGACCTTGCAGACAGTAACATTCATGTAAAAATTGAACGCAAAGAACACCCATATATTTTTAATTTAAGAGATATTTTTTAGTACACTAACTGGTCCCTAGTCTTACTATTGTGGATGTCAATTTACAAATTAGATTCAAGCATCCAGATAGACTTGACTGTTGATGCAGTATAGGCTTCTCACATTTGTATAGTCCTGGAGGTCCATACTTACCTATCCAGATTTATGTGGACTTTTTCAGTAGTCTGTGGATGCCCAGTGTGGGATTGGTGCTATGGGTATTGTGCTTTTTGATGTTACAACTAAAGTATTGCTTTTTTGCACGTGGTGTGGTATTCCTTTATCTATTGAAGGGTAGTGTAAATGGTGGGTAAGGTGGCCATACACATTACCGATATAAGGTAAATCTCATTGGTCCACTATCAGCAGTGTGTAGGGGCTAAAGCCGATGGAAAACTTTCCGTCTTTTCTGACCGACTGTAATGGCGACTACGGGCGTTCATCAGCATTACAGTCAGTCAGAAAAGACAAAGTTTATGTCTGTCGGTATTGGCTCTCTTTACTTCAAAGTAAAGAATGCCAATACCATCAGCACCTATATGGCCAACTGATCCCCATACCACATATGGGTGATCGGTTGGATCCATGTGTGCGGTTCACATCGCAATGTGCCAATAGATACCAATGTGATCTGACAGCACAATGTGATGGAAATTGCATATGTATGGCCACCTTAAGATAAGCCCAGGGGTGAGGGTGTGGACAGTTGTCTAGAGAGATTTAACCATAAGTGTTATTAATTCAACAAGCTATTGTCTATCAAATGTTGTTTGCTCTGTAACCAAGAGTGAATTTAGCAGCATAAAATATCAACTTTCATTGGCTGCATATAGTAGAAATATTAACATGTATCTGTGCTCTAAACACAATAATGTTTCCCTAGTTGTATTTTGGGAACTACAGTATTATATAATTAATGAAATGCCAACATATGTGTTACAGCTGCATTAAACTACAATTCCCTAAAACCTCAGCCAACAAACAGCAGGATATTGTACTTTAATGTGAAATAGCATTAACTCGTTACCGTATATTTGGTTCTTATAACACTGTATTGCATATATTCAGTTTCTATAGCACTGTATTTCATATGTTCAGTTCTTATAACACTGTCAGGGAGATTCAATAAAAGTTCTTATCGTTAAAAATTGTACTAATTTTGCCCCAGCCAATCAGATGTTAGCTTTCAAACATTAAATAATATCTGGTTGGGACAGAATTAGCACCATTTTTAACAATAAGAACTTTTATTGAATCTCCCTGTGTATTTCTTATATTCAGTTCTTATAACACTGTATTTCTTATATTCAGTGCTTATAACACTGTATTTCATATATTTGTTTCTTATAACACTGTATTTCATATATTCAGTTCTTATAACACTGTATTTAATATATTCAGTTCTTGTAGCACTGTATTTCATACGACAGATCATTCTTGCAGGTGAAATAATGTCGCAGATATTTCTATGCTTTTGCTTATTAAAAGATTGATATCCAGATGTTTTTTACATTGACCAAGTCATCTGTCAGCTATGTCTTTTCTCTCAAAATGTATAACTCTGTGGTTAACTGGTGTGCTAATGTGCCTGGCAAGCAGTATACACCCAGAACATTAATGGATGGAACAAAACAATATACAAAAGAGAAACTTCACAAATGAAACAAAGATAATTCCAGGTGAGGAATACATCATTTAGATTAGAAAAACATCATTAACATGTTTGAAAAATTAACATTGCCTGCTTTACTCTTCATACAGGTGAATTAAAGCACAGTTCTGTTGTTTAGACTGGAGGAAAAACTGTGCAGGTCATATTTCTGGAAGAAATGAAGAGGAACTATTTGTGGCTGAAATAGAGAAGCAAGACCCATATGAGTAATGATTTTAGATCTTTAATCCTCTTGTAGATTAAAGGAGTCATATGGCCAAAATGGTCAGGAAACAGCAGTAACAGTAATCAAATTAAAGTATGCACTATTATATAAATAAATCTGCATTAAAACCAGGGAAATAAAAAAAATCTATGGTGAAAACAATGGTTCTTTGTAGAAATTTAGAAATAAATGTATTTACAACTTTATGGATAAATATGTAAGAGATTAGGAAAGTGTCAATGCCCCAGACTTGAGCAGTAGCAGAAGAGGTTGTGTCTTTAATGATTAAAAAGGGAGATGGGAGAACTGCCTTCTAGTGATATACAGAACGATCAATGTTTAAGGGCCTGAAGAATATCTGCCCCCCCAATCACATCTAATACAGTCCATACATTTACCTAAAATAATAATGTTTCTACTTTTAGCTGCTGAGTGCTATATCTATTATAATAAGGATAGACTTTTTTCCCTACAAATATTTATTGCTATGATATAGAGCATACCTGATGCAAACAATATCATTAAGATGTTTTGCATAACAAAACCCCAGTTACATAAGAATTGTGGGTAGTGGGGCTTGCAGAAAAAATAGCTGCACTGAAGTCTTCAAAAGAGAACAGATCCTGCAAATAATCCACACAGGGAAGGGAATATTCCAGGATTGTTTTAACAACCACACCATGATATATTACTATTATTATTATTGTGGATTTATATAGCTCCAACATCTTCCATAGCAATTTACAATTTCATGTATACACTCACATCAGGCCCTGCCCCTAAGAGCTTACAATCTAAGCAATATATATACCTGACAAAGAATAAATAAGAAAGTACCGTAAGAATCGTTAGTGATAAAGTATATTGATTATAACATCCGCTGCACAGCTCTCAGGGTTATCTAATTTTGTCCTGTTCTATTTTACTTTTGCTGAAATATACTTGCCAGATATTTTTATTGTTCTTTGAGCCCTGCAATGAGAGTAGCTTGATGTCATCAACAACTACATTTCAGCTCCTGCAGCTTCCGTACTGCTGATCTTTGGTTGCTATATGATATGTCCCAGCAGACGCGCAAATGAATCCATTCGGGTCAGTAAAGGCACAGCCAGCATTACTTTACTACTAATCTTTTTTTTTTAAAGCACACATTTTTTGACTGTAAAGAAATAAAGTTATGTACTACAATATAGAGAATATTATAATTATAAACGATAGCACTTTATGACATTATACCATGAAATATTTTGTTCTCACTGGTATGTCTCATATTCTGTATGGAAATTGGTTGGCGAAGAAAATTGTTTGGGGTTGTGGATTAATTGGGCTGTACAGCATATGAGTCCTATGGATTTTTTTTACTAAAGGGTACAATGTTAGTGTTTCCTGGGGGTGGGAATAAAGCTATTAAATGACAATTATATTATTTTTCCTCACCTCCTTCCAATATAATTACCAAAAGGGTGACAAGCTAAAATGCAAGGTCCTCACCCCTCAGCTGATCTTAGCACTTCTGCAGTAAGTTGATGAAGTCACAATTGCCAGCTTGCCACCCGGCATCAGCCTGGGACTTGGGCAATCGGAAGACAGTCTTTGCAAAAAGCGTGTGTTATAATTAGCCAGGTTCTGGACACAAGCCAGAAAGCTGGAGCACACTAAACAATGTAAGGAAGCATTTTGCTTTGCTCTCATTTATTGCTGAGGGTCTCTCAGTCAGTGCCCTACCCATAGAATAGAACAAGTTGGTCTGACAAATAGTCAACAATTGGTCTAAACAATCAAATAATTAATTACTGAACAGAATAGGTTTAATGATGCCCCTAATTATGAAAAAAAAAGAGTGGGAACATGATAATAAAAAACTGTAATTGGTTATAGCAGAATATTAGTAGTAGCTAATAAACTCTATTTCCTTGATGCAATTATGCTCTGATGCTATGCGCCACTGAAGACTATACAGGGCACCATCACTAACAAGTGGTTTGTTAGCCAAAATTCTATTGAGCTTGTCAAGCTAATTACTAAAACACATGCTATGACAGCATTAATGCAGGGTTAATAAAAATGTTGTGTCTTTTTAGTATAAATTTCCTTTAGAACTTTTGTTCTTGGATTTATGTAAATTTTTTCCTTACAGGGCAAGTCCATCCCCAAAATGAAAACTTACATACAGGTAAATCACCCCCAAAACCCTAAATGGTAATAGTTTGAAATCTGAAATATATACCTCTAACCTGAAATCCTGCACAATGTCCTGTTTCCCGTTTCTACTTCCTGGTTCTTCCAGTTAGCAACTGTCAGTTATGGATTTGACAGTTGACATCACAACCAATGACTGAATGTTAATCCCCTATCTGCTTCTTCTGAGCATGCCCAGGCTCAATACAGGCTCAGTACAGGTTTCTAAATTGCTCCGTTTCCATGAGGCATACAGAAGCATAGTAGGCATACAGTAATGAATTCATAGGACAAACTACGATATATCAACATATTTTAAAGAGGCCATTCTTTCTAAAAGATGTTCTTATGAGGGTGAAGTTGTCCTTTAAAAACGTTATGCCGTAAGATTGAGATAACTTTATAGTTAATATTGATTCCAAAATTAATCTCTCAGCGCCAAATGGTGTGATAAAGTCCAGGGTAATTTATATTTGAGTTTCAGCAAACCAGGCTAGAAAAGTCACTCAAAGTCCCAATGTTAAAAATACAGTATACAGGTTGCGCACTCATATACATGTAATAAAAACAGATAAATGACTTGTCAAAACCAAGGTAAGTATCTTGCTCAAATCAACAAAAATTATCTGATATATTAAAAGTAAAACTTACACTTCGCAGTGAAGACTGGGTTTAAAATCATCAGTGTGTTCCTATTATTCCCATCAACAGTTGCTTCAACTTGGCACAAAGTTCTGGTTCACACAGAAATAAACTTAAAAAGCTTTATATTATTTCTAACTTTAAAACTTGTTATCAAGAAAGTTTAAAAACAATATAAAAGCAATGTAAAAGTAGATCTACGCGTTTCACCTATAAAAGTCTTCCTCAGGATCATATATTTTTAAAACACATGTGAGTGACTGCTATATATACCCTTAAATCGTGGGAGAAATCAAAAACCGGAAGTGGCTAGACCGACAATGCCTATGCGTTCCACCATTGGAACACATAGCTATTTTTATCTCTATCTACACAAAGTATTTTTTAGTGTGTAATATACTAGCTTTTCAGCATCCTGGAAGGTCTATTCCTGTCAACTGCCAAGTTAGCCGTGAGCTGTGGAGCTGGCCATAAGCGCGGCATGTTGGGGCTGTAAATGGCAAAAAACGTAAATTCATGTGTTCCACCTGTGGGATGCACCCGGCAAAGTCCACTAAAATTATTTGAAGAAATGTGCTATGTTGGCTAAAAATACCACTATTGGTTATATTAGATTGGGTTTCTTGTGAGCCTCTATGGCTCCTCTATATTAAGGGCATTATGTATATATAATTATTGACATGGGCTGCTCCCTCTATAGGTGAGGTCCTCTATTACATGTGACAAAGTATAAAAGAAGTAGGGATATAAATGTTCTATGGGGTATCTATCAATTTGTGGGGATATGATAGAAGGCATATGATAAAATGGCATAAAAGAAGGCATATAAAAAGCATATAACAAAGCTTATAAAAGATATCATATAAAATTCATGTAATAATCATATAAAAAAACAAAAACATTAAATACAAAAAACCAAAAACATTATGACTTTATTAAAGGAAACACCAAAGGTCGTTTTCTTTAAGTCCTTTTGGTATTAAGGTATTCAATTCATAGATCCATTTGGTTTCTCTCCTAGATAAGCATGTCTGTAGATTTCCCCCTCTATCAGTTGTATTAACAATGTCTAGTGGCCAAAAAGTAAAATCCAGATTCCCCTCAGTTTTGCATGTATTGAAGTGTAGGGGTAGTGTGAGATTCTTCTTCTTTTTGATGTTGTTCAGATGTTCCCTAAGTTGGGTTTTTAGGCATCTACCCATTCGGCCCACATATTGTTTACCACAAGCACATTGTATTAAATATACTACATTTTTTGTGGTGCAAGTTACTAGGTTTTTAATGGTATATTTCCTTTGAGTTGTGTTGCTTTTAAATGATTTCATTCGTTTTGCCTTTGATACTACACATCTCTTACATTTCCCACATGGATAAAAACCTTGTAATCCATTGCTGAGCCAATTTGTATTTTTATTGGTACCATTCGCGTCTCTAAGATGGCTCGGAGCTACAATTTCCTTTATATTCTTATTCCAATGGAATAGGAACTGTGGCTTCTCAGGGATAAGGGGGTATAGAGTAGCGTCTTGTTGCAGTGTTTGCTAATTATTCTTTATATATCTTTTTCAATCCATCGTAGATTGTTTTGAATGCAAATTCATAGGGGTTCAGTGTTTTCTTAGATTTCTGTATGAAAAGGTCATTTCTCTTTAGTTTCTTCACTTTCTGTTCTACTTCTTTTAGTTCCTTTGCTTCATATCCTTTGTCCAAGAATTTGTTAGTCAATGTTGTGGCTTGTTGTTTGTGTCGCTACAATTTCTCCTTAATCTTAAACTTTATAGTTAATATGATTTCTTTGTTATAAACAGTCACACTGAAAACTTCTTTTGAGCTACTTTAGCTTACAATATATTTTTTAAAAAACTATTCATTCCTGCACTTTAATTTCTTCTGACTAGTAAATGAAAACGAGACAGATTTATAAAGGAGTGGAAATTCTTTTTTTACTATATTGTTTTTATGTAATTTTATGTAAGGGACAATTTTCGATGCTTCACAATAAGTAGTTTTTTCTCATTAATTTTAATGAGAAATAGGTAAAATGGCATCTTTTTTTAACATTGGGAAAAAATCGTAAACCTTGTGGTTGGGTGAACCAAGGGCTCTTCAAATCAAAGGTCAGAATGAATGCTAACATAGAATAAATAACACAGCAAGTGATTATTCTAAATGAATGTAAAAGGATTGTTAAACGATTGTAGTTATGATAACATGAAAAATTTCAGCATAAAAAAACTTAAAAAACTTACAGGGAGATTCAATTAAGGTTCTTATAGTTTAAAATGGTGCTAATTTTGCCCCAACCAATCAGATTCTATTTAACATTTGAAAGCTAACATCTGATTGGTTGGGGCAAAATTAGCACCATTTTAAACGATAAGAACTTTTATTGAATAACCCTGTTAATCTCAACAGTACAAAAATACTTTATATTAATATTAATGTTTATGCCACCTTGAAGTTGATGAATTATTTTGCAATATATTATGTCAAAAAATGCTTTTCAAGGCTTTATAAATAAAAACAAGAACAGGGTCATGTCTTACTGTCTTACATAAGGAAATGCAGCATAAATGAAATTCAGCTTCAAAATTCCCCCCCCCCCCACTTTCTAAATATGAAAATTCTGCCTTGATGTCTATTTGACCCTTTGTAAACATGCCCCTATATATTTTTTAATTAACTTAATACTTACCTGTTAACTTAAATCTTAAAAGATTTCTGATGAAAAATGTAACCCAAATTTACAGCTGCCGATAGGAACTGTGTGGCCACTTATTTCAATGGTTTCCCATGTTTTTCTACGTTTTATAACTAGATCTCTAATCCTCAATTCTTTAGGAGACTTTATAATCGTCACAGATGAGACATATTCTTACAGGGTTATTGAAAAATGGTGGTAATTTTGCCCCAACCAATCAGATGTTAGCTTTCAAATGTTAAATAATATCTGATTGGTTAGGGCAAAATTACCACCATTTTTAACAATAAGAACTTTTATTGAATCTCCCTGTTAGACTTTTACATTTCTACATAGAAACATGCAACACGTGAATTTTCTCTTACATAACAATACGTTCAACGTATAAATATCCTCTTTATTGTTTTTTGTGTGAGCAAAATGTTTTTTGTTTTTTTTTAATGTAGCAGAAAACTAGACTATACACACTATCAGGTATCATTTAACTGGACTTGTTTTTGATAAAGAACTTTTGACATTTTGGCTGTCGAAACCCAGCTTTGATGGCCGAAATTTTGAGCCGAAACTTACTACCAATGCGCACACACACGTGGTATGTTTACTCGTAATTATAACATGTTTGAAGAAACAGTGCAAGATATGCAATAACGCAGGCCTGGGCAAAGTAAGGCCCAGGGGCCACACACGGTCTCTTGGCTGCCCCTGACTGGCCCCTCAATACTAAACCTGTACACAAAAAAATATTAATTGATTGTCTTAGGCTGGAAAATTTACTTATTTTTATTAAGTTTATTTTACAAAAAATGTATTAAATTTGATGAAATGGATTTAAAATATTACACAACTTCTATTAAAAATTGCAACTAATAATAAAAAAAATCCAATGAACCAGGTATATTTATTAAATCTTTTTATAAAATCCAGTTTTACAATCTCTATTATGAAAAGTGAGTTGAACTCATTGGTCCAGCCTTTCACGACAATCTAAGTTTCTCATGCGGCCCCATGTGAAATTTAACTGCCCACCCTTGGAATAATGGTTTCTACTAACTGGTAGAACTAGTAAACATAGGATACCCACCCAGTATTTATAAAGCAGTTAATAAACCTTTAGCTCAATATAAAATGAATTAGAGCCCTCTAAAAAGAGTGGAGATGAGGGCCTTTTACCTTCTTCCATGTCTCTTTAAACATGTTTCTCTGCTTTCCATGTAGTGTCACTTATTAAACACATCATGGTATGTGGCAATAACTGCACATGGGAGTAGAAAGAATTTACTGCTCTAGTTAACTGCTTCGAGTATTGGGTTACATCATTCAGTCTTGATAGTACACAACAATAACAGATAGAATAACTTAACTTGATATAAACTGGGCAGCACAGTGGCTCAGTTTTTAGCACTGAATTCCTGAGTTCGATTCCACCCTTGAAAACATCTGCAAGGAGTTTGTATGTTCTCCCTGTGCTTGCGTGGGTTTCCTCCGGGCACTCCGGTTTCCCCCACAATTATAAAGACATACTGATAGGTTGTATGTGTCAAATAAATGTGTTTATATTATAAGCTCTTCGGGGCAGGGCCTGATATGAATGTATACATGTAATTGTAAAGCGCTACGGAAGATGTTGGCACTATATAAATCCATAATAATAATAATAATAATAAACCACTGTAAAATGATAAAACCTGGGAAACTTCATGACATCAAGAAAATCACAACCATGTGCCATCATTTAGAGCTTAGGTTTGCCACACCCTAAGTTACCTAAATTCAACCTAAAAGCCCTAGTTTAAACAGCAGAATAAGTAGGGCACCAGGTACACACCACAAGGTCTATCCAAATAAAAAAACACAATAATTTGTAATTCGTAAATGTCCATTAACCAGAAAGTAGGAAAGAAGGCTTATTTGAGTGTAATGGAAAGGTGAAAACCCAGCCAGCACAATGAGTATGGAAACCATAGTGGGGCTGAAGAAGTCCTAGTAATTTTAGTTAGGGAAACTGTTAGTTAGGGAAGTGACCCTGAAGGGTAACTCAGCACATTTGCACCAGGTTTAAAATGTCATATAATGGGCAGTTATTTTAGACATCTCCTCAACCTCAAGAATCCTATGTAACCAGGAGATACAACAAAACATATACGTAGACCATTATTGGTCTAATTATGTAGACTTATTAATGTATACATATGGTTTATATACTGTTTATTACAATTAAAACACACATCTTCATAATTGGGCCCATTTTAGATTTGTTTTTTTGTACCAAGAGCAGTGCATATTTATCTGAACACAGAGAAAGTGAATGGAAGAATTCAAATACATTTTATTTCTTTGTCTGTAAAAAATTTCAGAAAACGATTCCAGATTATATACTGCCACTGGATTCTGAAAAAAAGGACTTGCACTGATGGTAATAACTTTTCCATGAGAAGTACATTAAATATAGCCCTGCTTTATAATCAAGGATTCTTGCATTGGCGCAATTTATAGTTTAAGAAAAAAGGCTTTAAATGGAAACAAATTTTTTTTTCTTAAAACCCCTTTTGTAACTGTGACAAGATAAATGAATAATTAAATATTGTACAAACAACCTTTACTTTACTGTATTTACACATTGTAAGCTATGGTTCATACAGTATAACGGAAGTAGTTAAATAGCAGCTTCCAACGTTTAACAGTGACTAAAGCTGAGAGATGGTTTTATTAAGCTGATGGCAATTATCTTTCAATTCAAAGACTTTAGCTTCTGCTATTTGCTGCAATATCAGTCCATTACCTCTTGTGAACTCCAGTTCCCAGAATCCTTAGCTAATTGCATACATCATGCATTAAGCAGTCTTTACAAAAAAGGGTCAATTTAATCCTATATTTTTAAATATTTATTGTGGAGATCTGTATCTTACCCTTTGATTTATATGCCCCCATGAAATCATATAATGTTACAATAACCTAAAGGATAATGTTTTCCCACACATCTTATGGGTCTTTATGATTTAGTTGCAAATACTTTCCAGTACAGCACAGTCCCAAATTTATGAAAGACCACATAGTGTTTTATATAAATCAGATCTATGTGGTTTCAAAGATTTTTATACAGCACCTCTACACAATTTTAATGTGAGTCCAATAAACTGTGCAGCCTAAAAATTATTCAGTTTAAACAAGTTCAATTAATGCTAATATGAAAGGTCTGGCCATAGTCAACATTTAACCTAGGAAAATGCAACAACTTGCCAAAAAAAGAAAATATCATTTTATTATTAGAACATTCACCCCTTTTTGTATCTTGGAAATGTTCATAGACAGTGAGTAGATTTACAGTAGATAAACAGTCCACAAAACCTAAAAAGGTTTTCTGAAGTTAAGTAAACTGTTCATAAACTTACAGTGGGACCAGCTTAGAAATGAGCGTCTTCTAGTTAACTTTGTTTTCTGAAATTAAGAGAACTGTTCATAAACATAACACTGGGACCAGCTTAGAAATGAGCATCTTCTAGTTAACTTTATTCAAAATCAGCTTCCAGAAATGCTGAACATATTAAAACGAGAAGCTTCAGGGCAAAAGAATGACACTGTGCCCTCTCCATCCTTGCTTTGAGCCTTGCTAATTGATTGGTATGTTGATAATTATCCTCTGTCATGGAAAAAACAACAAATATACTAAGCATTATTCAATTTTGGTAATCCTTAACTGTAAAACAAGAAGATGGGGGTCTGCATACAATCCATATATGCATTGTACATGCTGTGCTGCAAATCAGGAATCCAGGATGTATTTTTAGTTGGCAAGCTTAAAGGTCTGTAAAATAAAGAGAACTATTCCTCAGTTTTCAACAATGGTACATTCCAGTTGAACTTTTGGGCTGTCAGAGAGCTTGTTTGTTTCTACATTTTTACTACAGAAACTTACAGATCTCATCTCAAAACTGAATTTATAATTAATTAGAATAAGTAAATGGGGGCTAACACTAGAATATCCAGAAAACAAAACAGAGAGGACAGATCTATTTGAAAAACAGCTGTTCCCATTTTTTTGAAAATAGGTAACAATAAAATGTGAAACCCATAGACTAGTAACCAAGTAAGTTAAAAGGACTATTAGGATTGATGCTCGCAATACCTCTGTTACGGAAGTATCATGGCCAATCCAAATATTCCTATAAGCTGACTTTTTTTGCTCAAGAAAAAGAAAAATGATGCAAAAACTGACCATAACTAATATTACTAATGGTAGAAGTTCAATTATAACCATAAATATCTGTTCGTAGAAAAACAGCACATTGTCATCATAAAACAGAATGATGCATTCTTCATTGAGAATACTGTGGTTAAATAAGTCTGAAGTATTCACTGATTCAGTCCTTTCCATACTTTCACCAAATATTAGATATGGGCAGCAGAATGCAAAAGCAATAATCCACAGGGCAAAGAGACATATCAGGTGAGGTGTACGCCACTTGCCATTTGGTGGTGATCCTTCTGGATGGACAATTCGATTGAGTTTAATGCAATAGAATATAGCCAAGTAGAGGGTAAACCAGATTTCAAGCACTGTGGTCACTGATCCAGTAAACATTCCAATTTTGCAAGCAACAGAGTTCGTAGAAATTCCAGCACTAGAAACAATAGTTATAGTATTGATGACCAAATTCTTGACTAGATGTGCTATTGCAAGGCTGAATATTACAGCAAAGGATGTTGGCAGACGTCTTGCAATGCATCTCCAGGTACAGTAAATCAATACAGTATTCCCAACAATGCTTGCAAAGATTAGAATACAGCAGACAATTATATCTATGCTGTTTGCTGAAAGCATCTTTTTTTCTTCACTTCACTGGAGCTTGGTAGAAAAAGCTGTCACTTTACTGATTTAAAGTGGTCTGCAAAAGGGTTTTGGCTTGTGGTCATCTTGAAACCGCTGCCCAGATAAAGCAGAAACAACTGAAATGTTGCAACCAGTAAAACTGTTTACATGATTTTCTGAAGAATTCAGTGCTGCTACAGTTCAAATAATTATATATTGTCGTGGGACCAAGTGATGGAAAAGAAAATGCATGTGCACCTGACAATTAAATCACCTAGAAACTGTAGCAATATATTATTATTTCCTAGGAGATTTATACTGTAATATTAAATCTAACCCAACCTATGGAAGTAAACGCAATTGATTTACTGAATAATTTAAAATGTAATTTACTTGCATGGAAATAATTTAAAGCTCATTGTTAGAAAATATTGTACCCAGATTACAAGCAGATGGTTGTTGTAAGCATTTAAGTTTTATTGATATAATTGATTTGAGACTTGTGACACTTACACTTTGCAATTCAGCTTAACTGCAGTATGAAATATACTCCAATTTTTTGCAAATGACATAATGTGGAACATCAAACATGCCCTACAAAAATCAAGGTCCATTGTAAATAAACAAAATCTATTTATTACAGTTTATATTGTAAAACATGTTCCTATACACCTGAAGGTTCTCATTCATCCAGGTCATGGTATATCTGTTGTAGTCAGTTAGATCAACTGGATTTAAAGTTAAGTTCTTTCAAGAACTAAACATTAAGTCCAGTTGATCTAACTGTCTACAACATATATGTTCCTATACAAATACTTGTTTAAATTGGTAGCTTTTTATATCAATTAACAAACTTCAAGACAAACAAGACCTGAGTTACCTCTTAAGGAGCTACCTGTTAAAGGACAATTATACCCACCTCCCCCTCGCTCCACTCCTTCCACAAAGGATTAGTACCCAGGGTGAAGTCTTGAACCGCTAGGTGCTCACCTCTAGGTACTTTAAATAGCATCTGTAATACTTACTTAAAGCTTCCTTCGTCAGCTGGCTCCTCTTCCGTCTTCTGTCTGCAGTCAATGATGTGGCCAATGGGAAGATGAGCTCTGTGAGAAATGCATCTTCCTATTAGCCCCATCCCGAACTGTCAGTGATAGAATGCTAGAGGTAGAGCGGACCGGTGCGAACACTCCAAATAAGTATAACAAATGATGAAAGTAGAGTGGTAGTGAATCGCAGGTTAGGTGAGTATAATTGTTCTTTAGACAGTCTTAAAATGGACTTGAATCTCAATATCATGAAAATATTTTCAACTTTCTTGGTACTCTAATAAAATCAGAAATAAAAAAAAAACAAAAATAATGCAAATACAGTACCTTATGCCTTATTGTGCCTTGGGGAAAAAATACTTCACCTACACAAAATGCAGCATTTCAAGCAAAATTTTATACTTACTTTTCCTTTCTAGTTTACTTTAATGCTTTAAAGTATCTAACTGATACTGTAGGACCAATAAAGTTAAATATGTTTCAGATTCACTTTGGTCTGGGGATGTGCCTCTGAATTGGAAAAAAGCCAATAAGGTAATCGTTCACAACCTGGTAACTATAGACCTGTAAGCCTAACATCAGTGGTAGGAAAGGTGCTGGAAACTTTGTTACGGGATCATATCCTTGTTTCCAGAACTGATCTTAGTAGTAGTCAGCATGGATTTATGAGAAAGAGATTATGCAAGACAAATGTAATTGTTTTTTATGAAGAAGTGAGTAAGAATTTAGATTCAGGCACAGCAGTGGATGTGGTATACTTGGATTTTGCGAAAGCTTTGATACTGTGCCACAAAGGCGACTAATGTATAAACTGAGGACTGTTGGCCTAGAAGAAAATATTTGTTCATGGATAGAGAATTGGTTATTGGATTGCAAACAGAGAGTGGTGGTAAATGGAGATACATCTATGTGGGATAAATTTCTAAGCAGAGTGCCTCAGGGCTTTGTACTGGGGCCACTTCTTTTTAATCTGTTTATAAATGACTTAGAAGGGGGCATTGAGAGCAAGGTCTCTGTGTTTGCTGATGACATAAACTATGCAGAGCTTTGGAAACTTCAAATGATGTGCAAGTGCTGCAAGCAGACCTAGGTAGCTTATCAAAATGGGCAGCAGAATGGCAGATGAGATTTAATGTTGATAAATGTAAGGGGATGCATTTGGGATTTAATAATCCCTGTGCCACCTACACCATAAATAACTCTGTGTTAAGTGAATTTGTAATGGAAAAAGATTTGGGGGTTCTGGTAGATAACTGACTTCGCTATAGCAAACAATGCCAGACAGCCACCGCTAGAGCTAGCAAGATATTGTCTTGTATAAAGAGAGGAATAGATTCAAGAGAGAAAAATATTACTCTCCCTCTTTACAAGGCACTGGTAAGGCCTCATTTGGAATATGCGGTGCAGTTTTGGAATCCCATAAAATAATAAAGGGAATGGAGGGACTTGACTATGCAGCCAGATTAGACAAGTTAGGGCTGTTTACATTGGAAAAGTGACATTTGCATGGGGATATGATCACTTTATACAAATATATTAATGGGCCATACAACAAACTCTCTGGTGCATTGTTTACTAATAGGTCATATCAGAGGACTCATGGACATCCTTTAAGGTAGGAAGAAAAGAAGTTTCATCTTCAGGTTAGGAAAGGTTTCTTTACAGTGAGAACGGTGAAACTGTCTTCCAGCAGATGTGGTAATAGCAAATTCATTGAATAGCTTTAAAAATAGCCTGGATAAGTTTCTAAAACTAAAAAATATTAAGAACTACTGGAGGAATTCCCCCGCCCCCCCATTTTTTTTAGCTGTTTGGGGTTTTTTTTGCCTTCCTCTGGATCAACTGTTAGGAAGGGTTAAAAAAAAACAAAAAACGTGAATAGGTTGGACTTGATGGACGTATGTCTTTATTCAACCTTAATTACTATGTTACTATGTTCTCCCAGTACTTGGGTTTCTTCTGGGCACTCCAGTTTCTACCACAATCATAAAAACATACTGATAGGTTGTATGTGTCAAATAAATGTCCTTAGATTGTAAGCTCTTCGGGGCAGGGCGAAATGTTAATGTATACATGTAATTGTAAAACACTATGGAAGATGTGGCACTATATAAATCCACAATAATAATAATATTCTACATCATACTGCTAAGCAGTATTTTTAATAACCTATATTTACATACTTTAAGCAATGGATAGTATTTATATATTGGATTATTTTAAAGAGCAGAAAACCTATATCTTAGTCTGTTGCTAAGGATCAGCAAAATGCATGAGGTTGTATCAGAATATTCATTCATTAAAGAGGCTAAAATAAGCAGAAATCCATGGACAAGTGCCAGGTCACAGGACACTTTTATAGACATGGGATACATTACTGTAATTCACAGGTTTAGAATTTTGTTAGAACATTTTTGCAGGACTACTTGTTTGCCAAGTAAATGAAAATTATTAAATGTCTTATAATATATGGCAATAAGTTAGCTTTAGATTTGTCCCTGCTAGAGATGGCCGAACTTCCTGAAGTTCAGTTCCTATCCACAGTTCAGTAAACGTTCTAAAGTTCTATAGTTCGGAAACAAACCCATTAATGTCAATAGAAGAAAATATTTCAAAAAATTCTAGTAAATTACAGTGTAAATAGCAATGGTATCTTACTGTAAAATGGCTCTGGCATCTGGGAAATGGTCTGGGAAACACATATATATCACCAAAGCTTGTTTAATTGCTAACTTTCCCCATGATCAGGCAATTGTCGGGTTCCCACATACTTCATTCGAAGGTCACAAATAATACATTTGAGGGTTACCAAAAATCGAGCGATACATTCGAGGGATATCGCAGAAATGACACATTCAAGGGTTACGGCCAAAACAGTACATTGGGGGGTTATCACCAAAATGGTACATTCGAGGGTTATTGCTGAAATGCCACATTCGAGGGTTATCGCGGAAACGGTACGTTCGAGGATTGGAAGGTTAGAAAACGGTATGCAAATTCGATAACTATTAAATTTTTGATTATTATCGAAAATATGTCCGCAAGTTCAGAAAACCCAAACTAGTTTGTAGTTCAGGAAGTTCTAAAAGTCCAAGTTTGTCCAAACTATTAAACTTCATATAGATGATAGATAGATAGATGATAGATAGACGATAGATAGATAGATAGATAGGTAGATAGATGATAGGTAGGTAGGTAGGTAGATAGATGATAGATAGGTAGATTGATAGATTATAGATATATGATAGATAGATACAGTAGATAGATAGATGATAGATATATGATAGATAGATAGATAGATAGCTCGTGTGTCCTATATCTATATCCTAACCCCTAGCTTAGCTCGTAGGTAGGTAGTTAGATGATAGATAGATACAGTAGATAGATAGATGATAGATACAGTAGATAGATAGATAGATGATAGATAGATAGATAGATAGATAGATGATAGATAGATAGATACAGTAGATAGATTTATATGTGTGTGATTACGGGTGTGTCTATTCATCCCTCTCTATCTTTGGAGTTCTCGCACAAGAATACATTGCAAATAAAACCAAGTGCAAACAGAAAGCATCAGTATACATATATCTATAAAATAACCATGTTGTGCACATGACTGGACAAAGTATGTGATGTAAGAGTGTAAGAGCAGACCACAGACAACCACCATTTGCTGGCAGACATGTTTGCTTTTGGTTTTTACTTCAATTGACATTTCCTGAAAATTCCACTTCTTTTTTCCCCAAAAAACAAAAAAGAACAAAGCAAAAAAAAAAACAAAAAACCCAAGCCTGTATTTTCCACTACATTTCCAGGACATGACACACATGATTTATGGTATTGAAAGACTAAGCTCCAAGCAAGGGATCCTAGTTTATAAAGATTTTTTCTCTTCTACGGAAAGTTCAACAGTTCAATGTTCTGTGTTTCTTTTTCTTTTTTGGACAAATGTTACTATGGGAGAAGACAGTGTAATTTCATGTATTGCTTTGAATCAGAGAGAAAGGATGTGCTCTATGTTATAACAAATAGCGAACTATAAACATATCACTTTGGGATGTGTTAATATAACTCTTTATAATGTTCCTGAACTGGATTTCATGGGCTGTTGATAAGAAGGATAACTACAAGACAAGGGATCAGTGGTCCAGAGCCACAACACAGAAAATGGACAAGTTAAATAAGTATAAAATGACCAAGAAAAATGAGCGTTAAACCTCACTCTATTAAAATCTAAGAGTAAACAATGTTATCCGCCACGGCGCATAAAAGCTTCTAAAGCAGAGATCCAGCTGTTGTTACTGCAAGTCCCAGCATCCCATTGGGTGTTTAGCCCCAGCTGGTTATCCTAATCTGTAAAACGTTACTTACAGCAAATGGAACTTTCACTGTGTTTCAGAAACGTTACAGGCAATTTAAACGCCAATGAAAGGCTTGGCTGTGTAATGCACCAATTTGGCACACAGAGAGGTAGCACGTGTGTTCGTAAAGACTACATTTTATTCCTATAGTAATGTTGCTGCAGTGCCAAATTTCGAGAGCTGGAAGAAGAAATTGCTCTGACAGATCTATTTATATGTTTGAACATGGTGGCAGGAGTTACACAATAAAAGACCTGCTCATATGATACAGTGACATTAAAGGACAACTATACTCACCGCACCCTCGCTCCTCTTCCTCCATAGCTGCATAGTACCCAGGGTGAGGACCTAAAATCGCTAAGTCCTCACCCTGGGTAATTTCCCTAACTCCTGCACTACTTACCGCAAATCTGCTTCGCCGATCGCTCCATTCCTCCGCTCTTCCTGCTTCTGTGACAGATCGCGAGGCAGCCAATAGGAAGATACGCTCTGCAAGGAGGCTTGTCTTCCAATTGGCTGCCTCGCGACTGTCACTGACAGTAGAAGAGAGGTGGAATCGGCGAAGCAGATTTGCGGTAAGTAGTGCAGGAGTTAGGGAAAGTACCCAGGGTTAGGACTTAGCGATTTTAGGTCCTCACCCTGGGTACTATGCTGCAGTGGATCGGGGAAAAGGTGAGTATAATTGTCCTTTAAGTGATATTAGTAAAACAGTTACATTGCTTGTAGTGCAGATCTGATGCTGCATTAATTCACTCTCTTTAGTATGTATTTCATTTTGGTTCCTAATTGTGTTAAAGCAATAGTTGAGGTTTGTACCGTATTAGCCATAAGTAAGAGAAGAGAAGTAGAGCTGTGATACCTTTTATTGGCAAATTAAAAAATTAAGCAAGCTTTCGGGAGTCCTAAGCCCCCTTCATTAGGCTGGATGTTACAAAAGAAACTGAGAAATCACAAAGTTTTATACACATGGAGACAGTAAACATCAAACAAATTGAACAGATGACCAGGTACAGATACAGACTGGGGGGGGGGGGATATGGGAAAAACAGTAGTGGAGGTGTCAAATAACTGTAGATAACTGTAATAATGTGAGTGTCCTTTCAAATGGGTTTGAAATGTATCAAACAGTACAAGACAGTGTCCTGGTGAGTGGATTTAGTCTGGGTGGTGATGTGGAATACCAAATACTGGATTGGAGGCAATGGCGTAACCAGTATTCACTAGACCCGCCAGCAAATCTATGATGGGCCCCTATATGTGGTTTATCCACAGTGGTTTCTGGGAGGAGGCTATATCTCTCATAATAAATATAAGAAGATGGGGTCCCCTTGGCTACGCCCGATTGGAGGCATGGTTTTGTGAAATACCTCAGTAAAGATTGTTTTTTTCTCACCATAGAAAGACTTGATCCTCCTTTTGCTTGAGGGTTGCAGGCATGCAGCAACACACAGAGTA
Source organism: Hymenochirus boettgeri (assembly GCA_019447015.1). NCBI lineage: Eukaryota > Metazoa > Chordata > Amphibia > Anura > Pipidae > Hymenochirus > Hymenochirus boettgeri. The sequence continues at coordinate 325,779,953 of CM033469.1, forward strand.
AGTGCTGCTTACAAATAGAGATGCACAAGAGGCCAGGAGTTCCAATGGGAAAAAAAATCCTGAGTCCTTACATATCAAAGTCCTCCCCGTCCATAACTCATATTTCATGGAGGACTTTGATTTATAAGGACTTTCCCATTGGGACCCCTTGTCTAGTGTCACGGGGGATGCCTCTTTTTATATTTTATGTGTAGGGTATTGTATATAATTTTTTGTATCTTTGTATTGATGTTGTTACTGTGTATGGCAGAATAAAGTTCAAATTAGCTGTTCACCAGTGTTGTGCTCCAGGTGGTGTACTGTGGAGGGGCTAAAGCTCCCCAGAATGTTATGTTGTTGCCCCTAACTGGCCCCCTGCTACAAGATCTTTTCACAGAGGGCCGCATGAGAAACTTGGACTGTTGTGAAGGGTCGTGAATCGGTTCAACTCAATTCTCACTATAGAGATAGCAATTTTAAATAGGTGTGAAATATTTTAGATCCATTAAAAAGGTACAGGCCTTGTAACAGGGGGCCTGATAGGGGAAGCCTATCTTAACTTAGCTAAATTGGCTACACCACACAATTTGCAAATATTTTGGGAATTGGGCACCCACATGAACTTAGTGCTAAACCTAATTACATTGGGTAGCATGGGTTTTGCACTAATTTCATCAAAAAACAGCCGATATAGCAGCGTCCCTTTAGCGGTGAGCTAAAGAATGTATTCTTAAAGGGGAACTGTGGCCTTCAAACAAGTTGATTTTAAATGAAAGGCCAGCTTCCTACCTTTAAAATGAGCGCATTTCTCAGTGCAGGAGAAAGCAGAAGAAACCGGTAAGAGATCGAGCTACAGTGACTGAAGGAGGACTTAGGGCATGTCCACCCCCAAAACTAAAATTTTACCCACTACTGGCCCCACACTTAGTCAGTGCTGCTTACAAATAGAGATGCACAAAGGCCAGGAGTTCCAATGGAAAAAAAAATCCTGAGTACTTATATATCAAAGTCCTCCCCGTCCATAACTCATATTTCATGGAGGACTTTGATTTATAAGGCTTTCCCATTGGGACCCCTTGTCTACTGTCACGGGGATGCCCTTTTATATTTTATGTGTAGGGTATTGTATATAATTTTTTGTATCTTTGTATTGATGTGTTACTTTGTATGGCAGAATAAAGTTCAAATTAGCTGTTCACCTGTTGTGCTCCAGGTGGTGTACTGTGGAGGGGCTAAAGCTCCCCAGAATGTTATGTTGTTGCCCCTAACTGGCCCCCTGCTACAAGATCTTTTCACAGAGGGTCGCATGAGAAACTTGGACTGTGTGAAGGTCGTGAATCGTTCAACTCAATTCTCACTATAGAGAATAGCAATTTTAATAGGTGTGTAATATTTTAGATCCATTAAAAAGGTCAGGCCTTGTAAACAGGGGCCTGATAGGGGAAGCCTATCTTAACTTAGCTAAATTGGCTACACCACACAATTTGCAAATATTTTGGAATTGGGCACCCACATAATTAGTGCTAAACTAATTACATTGGGTAGCATGGGTTTTGCACTAATTTCAAATCAAAAACAGCCGATATAGCGACGTCCCTTTAGGCGTGAGCTAAAGAATGTATTCTTAAAGGGGAACTGTGGCCTTCAAACAAGTTGATTTTAAATGAAAGGCCAGCTTCCTACCTTTAAAATGAGCGATCAACCACCTCCCTATGTGTTGCACGGCCCTAGATATGAAGAAATCACTGGAACATTCCAAATCTGCAGTCACAAATACTAGTTCCTCCTTCTAATCTGTGGTTGGCACATTCTCAGTGCAGGAGAAAGCAGAAGAAACCGGTAAGAGATCGAGCTACAGTGACTGAAGGAGGACTTAGGGCATGTCCACCCCCAAAACTAAAATTTTACCCACTACTGGCCCCACACTGTAGTGTATAAAAATAGATAGATAAATAGATATATATATATATATATATAAACAGATAGATAGATAGGTAGGTAGGTAGTTAGATGATAGATAGATACAGTAGATAGATAGATGATAGATACAGTAGATAGATAGATAGATGATAGATAGATAGATAGATAGATACAGTAGATAGATTTATATGTGAGTGATTACGGGTGTGTCCATTCATCCCTCTCTATCTTTGGAGTTCTCGCACAGAATACATTGCAAATAAAACCAAGTGCAAACAGAAACATCAGTAACTATATCTATAAATAACCATGTTGTGCACATGACTGGACAAAGTATGTGATGTAAGAGTGTAAGAGTGAGCATATTATTGGCCTTTTAAATTTCACCCATAAAGATCACAAAAAACCTGTTTCCTTACAGAACCTGAAAACAAAGAAATAGCAGATAGATAGATAGGTAGGTAGGTAGTTAGATGATAGATAGATACAGTAGATAGATAGATGATAGATACAGTAGATAGATAGATAGATGATAGATAGATAGATAGATAGATAGATGATAGATAGATAGATACAGTAGATAGATTTATATGTGTGTGATTACGGGTGTGTCTATTCATCCCTCTCTATCTTTGGAGTTCTCGCACAAGAATACATTGCAAATAAAACCAAGTGCAAACAGAAAGCATCAGTATACATATATCTATAAAATAACCATGTTGTGCACATGACTGGACAAAGTATGTGATGTAAGAGTGTAAGAGCAGACCACAGACAACCACCATTTGCTGGCAGACATGTTTGCTTTTGGTTTTTACTTCAATTGACATTTCCTGAAAATTCCACTTCTTTTTTCCCCAAAAAACAAAAAAGAACAAAGCAAAAAAAAAAACAAAAAACCCAAGCCTGTATTTTCCACTACATTTCCAGGACATGACACACATGATTTATGGTATTGAAAGACTAAGCTCCAAGCAAGGGATCCTAGTTTATAAAGATTTTTTCTCTTCTACGGAAAGTTCAACAGTTCAATGTTCTGTGTTTCTTTTTCTTTTTTGGACAAATGTTACTATGGGAGAAGACAGTGTAATTTCATGTATTGCTTTGAATCAGAGAGAAAGGATGTGCTCTATGTTATAACAAATAGCGAACTATAAACATATCACTTTGGGATGTGTTAATATAACTCTTTATAATGTTCCTGAACTGGATTTCATGGGCTGTTGATAAGAAGGATAACTACAAGACAAGGGATCAGTGGTCCAGAGCCACAACACAGAAAATGGACAAGTTAAATAAGTATAAAATGACCAAGAAAAATGAGCGTTAAACCTCACTCTATTAAAATCTAAGAGTAAACAATGTTATCCGCCACGGCGCATAAAAGCTTCTAAAGCAGAGATCCAGCTGTTGTTACTGCAAGTCCCAGCATCCCATTGGGTGTTTAGCCCCAGCTGGTTATCCTAATCTGTAAAACGTTACTTACAGCAAATGGAACTTTCACTGTGTTTCAGAAACGTTACAGGCAATTTAAACGCCAATGAAAGGCTTGGCTGTGTAATGCACCAATTTGGCACACAGAGAGGTAGCACGTGTGTTCGTAAAGACTACATTTTATTCCTATAGTAATGTTGCTGCAGTGCCAAATTTCGAGAGCTGGAAGAAGAAATTGCTCTGACAGATCTATTTATATGTTTGAACATGGTGGCAGGAGTTACACAATAAAAGACCTGCTCATATGATACAGTGACATTAAAGGACAACTATACTCACCGCACCCTCGCTCCTCTTCCTCCATAGCTGCATAGTACCCAGGGTGAGGACCTAAAATCGCTAAGTCCTCACCCTGGGTAATTTCCCTAACTCCTGCACTACTTACCGCAAATCTGCTTCGCCGATCGCTCCATTCCTCCGCTCTTCCTGCTTCTGTGACAGATCGCGAGGCAGCCAATAGGAAGATACGCTCTGCAAGGAGGCTTGTCTTCCAATTGGCTGCCTCGCGACTGTCACTGACAGTAGAAGAGAGGTGGAATCGGCGAAGCAGATTTGCGGTAAGTAGTGCAGGAGTTAGGGAAAGTACCCAGGGTTAGGACTTAGCGATTTTAGGTCCTCACCCTGGGTACTATGCTGCAGTGGATCGGGGAAAAGGTGAGTATAATTGTCCTTTAAGTGATATTAGTAAAACAGTTACATTGCTTGTAGTGCAGATCTGATGCTGCATTAATTCACTCTCTTTAGTATGTATTTCATTTTGGTTCCTAATTGTGTTAAAGCAATAGTTGAGGTTTGTACCGTATTAGCCATAAGTAAGAGAAGAGAAGTAGAGCTGTGATACCTTTTATTGGCAAATTAAAAAATTAAGCAAGCTTTCGGGAGTCCTAAGCCCCCTTCATTAGGCTGGATGTTACAAAAGAAACTGAGAAATCACAAAGTTTTATACACATGGAGACAGTAAACATCAAACAAATTGAACAGATGACCAGGTACAGATACAGACTGGGGGGGGGGGGATATGGGAAAAACAGTAGTGGAGGTGTCAAATAACTGTAGATAACTGTAATAATGTGAGTGCCCTTTCAAATGGGTTTGAAATGTATCAAACAGTACAAGACAGTGTCCTGGTGAGTGGATTTAGTCTGGGTGGTGATGTGGAATACCAAATACTGGATTGGAGGCAGTGGCGTAACCAGTATTCACTAGACCCGCCAGCAAATCTATGATGGGCCCCTATCTGTGCTTTATCCACAGTGGTTTCTGGGAGGAGGCTATATCTCTCATAATAAATATAAGAAGATGGGGTCCCCTTGGCTACGCCCGATTGGAGGCATGGTTTTGTGAAATACCTCAGTAAAGATTGTTTTTTTCTCACCATAGAAAGACTTGATCCTCCTTTTTGCTTGAGGGTTGAAGGCATGCAGCAACACACAGAGTAAGTGCTGCTTACAAATAGAGATGCACAAGAGGCCAGGAGTTCCAATGGAAAAAAAAATCCTGAGTACTTATATATCAAAGTCCTCCCCGTCCATAACTCATATTTCATGGAGGACTTTGATTTATAAGGACTTTCCCATTGGGACCCCTTGTCTACTGTCACGGGGGATGCCCCTTTTTATATTTTATGTGTAGGGTATTGTATATAATTTTTTGTATCTTTGTATTGATGTTGTTACTGTGTATGGCAGAATAAAGTTCAAATTAGCTGTTCACCAGTGTTGTGCTCCAGGTGGTGTACTGTGGAGGGGCTAAAGCTCCCCAGAATGTTATGTTGTTGCCCCTAACTGGCCCCCTGCTACAAGATCTTTTCACAGAGGGTCGCATGAGAAACTTGGACTGTTGTGAAGGGTCGTGAATCGGTTCAACTCAATTCTCACTATAGAGATAGCAATTTTAAATAGGTGTGTAATATTTTAGATCCATTAAAAAGGTACAGGCCTTGTAACAGGGGGCCTGATAGGGGAAGCCTATCTTAACTTAGCTAAATTGGCTACACCACACAATTTGCAAATATTTTGGGAATTGGGCACCCACATTAAATTAGTGCTAAACCTAATTACATTGGGTAGCATGGGTTTTGCACTAATTTCATCAAAAAACAGCCGATATAGCAGCGTCCCTTTAGCGGTGAGCTAAAGAATGTATTCTTAAAGGGGAACTGTGGCCTTCAAACAAGTTGATTTTAAATGAAAGGCCAGCTTCCTACCTTTAAAATGAGCGCATTTCTCAGTGCAGGAGAAAGCAGAAGAAACCGGTAAGAGATCGAGCTACAGTGACTGAAGGAGGACTTAGGGCATGTCCACCCCCAAAACTAAAATTTTACCCACTACTGGCCCCACACTGTAGGGTAATAAAAATCCTTACCTTACATCCCAGCTCCAAATGGTTCTCCTGTAATGTCTGTTGTTTCAGAGGTTTTTGGCTTGGTCAGAGCAGCCCTTCACTCCCTCCCCCCCTCTCCCTCCCGTTTTGTTCTCCCTCCCCCTAGTGTAAAAACCCTTTCCCACATATTAGGGATAGTTCTCCCAGCCCCAACCGCAATAAAATATTTATAAGAAAGTCCCCCGATCTTAACTTACCTTCCCTCACTCCTCCGGCGTTCTGAACTGCCGGCAGCCACGTCTGTGATTGGCTGCCTCTCAGCCAATCACAGACGCGGCTGCCGGTCCGGCCCCGTGCTTGCAGTTACGTGCAAGCAGAAGGCCGGGCATTGCGGCGGAGGAGAGAGGGAAGGTAAGTAACAATTGGGGAACTTTCTTAAAAATATAATATAGCGGTTGGGGCCGGGGGAACTAGCCCTACAACATATGTAAAGTTTTCAAAGGGGGTGGACATGCCCTTTAAGAGGAGAAAGGGGGGGGGGGAGAGAGTGTAGGTGTAAGGTCTGCAAATTTAACTTTGATGCTGCTACCATATTACACATAAAAAACTAAGTAAAAAAAAATAATAATTGCAAAAATACCCAGGAAAGCAATTCCTTTCAATTTGCTTAAAGTCCTTTTTGGTTCACAGTTACCCAAAATTCAGAGTGGAATAAATAGAAAAATAAGGGGCTGATGCAGTAAAAAGTGCAGAACGTTTGTCTGTGATGTTAATTTGCAGCAACCAGTTTACATGTAAGCTTTTTTTTTTTTTTTTTTATTGATAGCAGTTCAGAGGTTGATAACATTGAATTGCTTTTAACAGCTGTTGTTTTTTTTCTATATATAATTCTAAAACATTGTAAAATAATTAAAACATTGTAAATAAAACAGACTGTATTAATTTACCTGCAATGCTTTTGTTGTTGTTATTTGGGGGGGAGGGGAGGGGAAGGGGGGTGTGAGGGATCGGGGTGGTAGGTGTTATTTATTAATGCTTTTCCCCCTAGTTCTAGCAACGGTCTCTGGAGTGTTGTAAGCAACTCTATGGATTATTATAATATAACATACTGTATCTTTCACCACTCCAGAGTAGCCCTAAGCATTGTAGCATATTACATTGTGGTATTATGTTGGTTCGTATTAGCTCAGATTGAATTAACATAAATCGAATCATCTTATTAAATTGTTGAGTTATTGTTTCATTGAGCCGCTGGATGATATTCCCATATATCTACACATATACAACAATCCTATCTAGACATAGCAATACCTTCTTAACATTACCCAGATCCGTTTTCCCCCCTTATCAGTGAAGCAGTATAAACTTCTATAATGGGCTCAAGTTAGTATGAGCGTTGCATAGTGGTTGGTTTCTGTGAACATGATACATGGGGACCATTGTGTTATGAATTTTGTATTTTTATTTTGTATTGATGCTGTCAGTTCCTCCATCCGCATAATGTGATTTAGTTCTGCAATCCATTCTTTGTTGGATGGACAGCTTGTCTGTTTCCAGTGTCTGGGCTGTTAGAAAAAATCTTAGAAGGCTCTTTTTAGTTTGTGAGGTTGTGCCCGGGATCATTGCTAGCAATATAATTTGAGGTTCTACTGGAACATTGTTTGCTGTGACTGTATTATATACTTGCATGATCCTGTCCCAGTAAGGTTGGATTATTGGGTATAAAAGCCAGATATGTGCCATTGTACCTTTATTTGTCAGACATCTCCAGCATCTATCTGTTGTGTTTGGATAGATCTTATGGAGGATTGTTGGGCATTTTTACCACCCGGAGAGTAGTTTGTTTCTTGTGCTTTGCACGAAATTGATAGGCAGTGTGTTAGAGTGAAGCTTGTTTACCATTGGTCGCTGGAGAATTGTGAATCTAGATCTTTTTCCCATTTAGTAACATAACTAGGTGGATTGGGGTGTTTGTAGCTTTGTAGAATCTGATATAATTTTGAAATTAAGCGTTGAGGTGGGGTTATTGTTGTACAGAGTTTCTCAAAGTCCGCTAACCGTCTTTGTGGCGGTAGTTTGCTTTTTATGGATTTTATGTAGTGTGTTAGTTGCATATGTTGAAATTCATATTTTTTGTCCATATGAGTGTCTCCGATTATTTCTTCTATTGATATAAGGTTGTTTCTAGCCCATAGTGAAATAATGAATGGTTCGTCTGTTTTTGGAAAGTTTTGGAGCAGTATTCTGGTGTGAATGATTTGTTATTCATTATGGTGTTTAGTGGTCCAGGTTGGGTCTTCAGGTCTGTTGTTTTTACTTTTTTATCCCACAAGTGTAGGATCTGGGTTAGATACTAAGTAGGAGGCATTTAGATCTGAGGGTCTTTCTGCCTTGGGGAGGCCCAGTAAAGATCTTAAGGGGATCGTTGATAGTTCTGATGTGATTTGGACACATTGTTTGTTCTCTGTGATGTATCCAGTCCAGAAGATGTGTTAATTGGTCTACTTCATGGTAGGTGCGGATGTACATGTAAGCTTTTTAAAGGGTTACTGCAGTTAGATAACATCTGATTGGCTGCTGCAGATTCATAGCACAGGCAAACTTTTGCACCGTTTACTGCATCAGCCCTTTATTGTTGATCTTTTCAGAGTAAAAAACATGTGGTAGTTTTACAAGCCTCATCTTTAAAATCAAGCAGAATTTAATTTACTAAAAACATATCAGACATATCATAAAATACAACATTCAAAACTAGTAAAAATTGATTAAATGTTTTTCTATTATTTATCACCTAAAATACATTTGCTTATATCTGGTACTCACAACTGTGAGTCTAAATGCTGGGCCATTTTTATCTACATCCAAGGCCTACCCAGCCACGTTGCATTTTCAACACTGCTTTTTAACATAGTTCCACCTTTCACTGTTCTGAAAGTTTAGTTGAGAGTAAGACAACTCAAACTTACACATAAACACATGAATACTATGAAACAGTCATTTGTTTTAAAACTGTTCTGTTTTGCCTTAAAGAGCATGTTAATACCCTTAAACTTTCAAGCATTCAGAAAGTATCCCATTTTTGCAATACCTTTCTCCCCAGACCTTGAAATCCTCCTGTGCCACTCTCTCCCAGCTCTTCTGGGTGTTAACTTTCAGTCAATGATTTACTGCACAAGCCAGCTACTTTATGGCTGCACAAGCTCACAAGGCCGTAACGGAAGCAGCAGAGTGCAGCAAGGGAATTCACGGTAAGATATCCTCAATCAGGTGCGATGGGGAGAAAGGTAAGTATTGCAAAAATGGTGTTTGGGGGGTGCTTAGTTTTTGTTTAGGGGATTAATATGCCCTTTAATTTACTAACAATTACAGCTAATTTCATTTTCTTTGAAATGTGCTGTGCATTAATTGTTAAATAGCAAATAACAGATCTTCCGGCTTTATTACCCATCTGTTCATTCCTATGGGTATTCATATAGGAATATAACCTGTTAATATATTAATTCACTTTGTGGCCTGTAATTCTGATTTATTGTAGAGCTGTTCAATCGGCAATGAACAAATTCTCTGGTATCATTTGAGCATATTATTGGCCTTTTAAATTTCACCCATAAAGATCACAAAAAACCTGTTTCCTTACAGAACCTGAAAACAAAGAAGCAAATAAAAACCACATGGTAGGAAACCAAACCACAGACATCATGCTACCCTGTCATACAGTAGCAATGTACTAAAACAACACAAACAAACATATGTATCAGGAAAAGAAAATAGGCACTTTATAAATAAATATTTTATTATTATAAAATATCAATATACATACATAAACATTATATACAAATAAGTCACAGAGGGGTTTCATAATGGTCTCTATGGTTAGGTCAGTATAGTCATGGTGCCTTGTGATATTCAATTTATATAATGGATAATACACTACCTACAGAGTAATATAAGGATATTTCACCACTGAGGAGTTCCATGACATATAGAAGTATGAGGCTGCAGCCAAAAAAAACCCAGCACAGCACAGCACCCTCTCCCCGTAACCCTTCCACTGTATTAATTATTTATAAGTTAATTATTTATATTTTAATTATTTATAAATTATTATTAGGAATCCCTGTTTAATGTATAAATAGTTAATTACTGTTCCTATTGAAAAGAAATAGAAGGACAAACATTGTCTGTCAATAATAAACAGGGATTCCTATATAAATATCTAATACATGGAGGGGGAGAGACAGGGGGAGGGGCAGTGGAATACAGTAATATAGATTCTTGCCACTGCACCTCCCCATTGAAAATGCCTAGCCTTATGTATTGTATATTGAATAATGTACCTGCTACTGTAAATTATAAGGATATTAGAAGTCACCAAGGAGTTCCATGACCATATAACCAAATACAGGACACAGATTTCACATTTTCAAAAATGATACCTTTAGATAGTGAAATGGTCCACTACTCTTTTTTCAGATTTGAATCTGAATTGTAGATTCTCAGAAATTCTTATTTTAAATAACAGCATGTACAGGGAATGTCAAGACAGGTATGCTAATTTGTGTCCCTCCAGTGACCTCTTTTAGATCTATCTATCTGTCTAGTTCATAATGCAAATATTTAGTAAAAGTAAGCCATTATATTGTCTATGAAAGGGAATGCCGCAACATACATTCAGTTTTGCAAGAATACATTTCCAGATCTTGGGTGCAACCTGGACTAACACATACAGTACTGTATACAGTACCGTTAGCAGACATCTGTATCTCTGACCTAGATGAACCATTCAATTAATAATCAGAAAAAGTAAATTGCTTGCCCAACGTACAATACCAGTATCTGACAAGATACAAATAGAATTCCATAGAATAATTCCAAAAGATCAGAAAGATTAGCATTCAAGTTAAGAAATGTGGCCGGCTTTAGCAAAGCTCTAATGTGCACAAGTTAAAAAAATCAGAATAGAGTGCTTTTACTTACATAAACATTTCTGGGAAATTCAGACTTGCCTCTCCCTCCATTAGAAAAGCTGGCATTTGACATGAACGGGCAGATTTACCCAGAGAGGCAGTTGAGGTTCCTGGGGTTAAAGGTGTGCTAACCAATTCAATAACGGTTGCAAGGAATTTAATATCTGTTTTGCGCTACTATTAGCGCAACTTTTTAACACCAGCTAAACTCGTAGGGAACATCTCTGCATAAAGTATATTGTGCTCATACAAACTGAAGCTTATACTCCATTTGCGATTGCAAACAGAAAATAAGGCATTTACATAGATATGGCAACTGCATCAGACCATTAAGTGCTAGATAATGGGACCCAACGGACAGTACAAGGTATCCAGAGTGCAACTTCAAGAAAGCTTATTGCCGATACTTCAGAGGATGATAAGTATGCCTTATTGTTAAGGAGTAAATGTTGCTACTTTATGGTCTCCCATCATTTACATCCTGACTTTAATCTGGATTTATGCTACTACACTGTCAGGCTTGATTCAATATCGCATTTGTGACTGTGGGTAAATCCCGAAAAGGGATTTCCTCACAGCGGGATTTTAACATCAGCTATTAGTTAGTGAAAATCCTGCGCTAAAAGTAGCGCAAATTGTGAGTCCCGCTAAGTTGTGCTAAATGAAAGTGAACTGGTCAGAGCAACTTTAACTCCATTTAATTGCCCAGCTGCTCAGGGTAAATGAGCATGTGTGTTCCCAGCGGGAGCATTACATACACCTGTATGAGAGATACATATTTCATCTGAATATGTTAATAGAGGTTCCTCACCGCCACTTGCCCCATATTATTTAGAAAGTACACTGCCGGTACTAAGGATATGGTATATTACTCTATATTTGAAATTAAGAGTGTTTAATAAATGATTGTTTACACACAGTTTTTCATTTAGTACTTTTAGTTATATAGATGTTGGTTTATTATATATCATTTATTTGTGATTTATTTAAGCGCGGGATCTACACTTGCTATTTTGGATATTTTAGTATCTTTTATATAGGTTATCTGTCTATATTTATCCGAGCCCTATCACATATTTTGCCTTTCATTATGCTTTATAGCACTGTAGCACATATAGTTATATTTTCTTAGGTTGTGAGATTGGGGTGGCTAAGAATGCTGAGAATATTCATTGCAGCAGGCGGCTGACATCATTGGAAGATCCATATCACAAAATTAACAAATAAAAAGATTCAAAACAGCAAAAAAAGAATAGTATCCACTGACAAGCACATTCAATTAAAATATACATAAAAATAAAGCTCTGTAATATTAATCATCTGTCTGACAAAGGCCCTACTGCACATGGCTGTACATGGCATCACTCCCTTTTATCTCCTCTAAACAACCTGTCAATTCAATACAAGGAGACGGCACCCACATGATTAAACTGAGGAAAAGAGGGGAAGGAAGAAAAAAACTCTCAGTCACACACATGGAGGACAGAATTATTACCTAATATAAGCAGTTCTGCTTTAAGAGATGGCTGCATTGCTGTTTTAGCATTAAAAACAACTTAATGTCTTTTTTAAAAAATTGGGAAGGAAAGTATTTGAAATAATAATGATAATATTACCATGTTTGTTTTTCTGACCTTTACAATGAAGCTCAGTTTGCAGCACAGATGTCTTCCCTCTAAAGTTCAAACAGATGTTAAGGATAAATACCAAGATGCTCTTATTCCTAAAATGCAGAACCTTAATGCTGTTCTTAATCTCTTGGGCTCACTTAAATGCAGGTGTATACCTAATGTTTACTCCTTGCATATATTCCAGACAAAAATTAATAAACACCCAGAAAACTTTTTGAATGGTTTTTTTTCACTAGAAGGGAGGATGAAGTAGAGGGAGATCTTAATCTGACCAGTAAAATACAATCTGTGACATATCATCTGTTCCTAAACTACAACATCCTTTTCTTTGCTCAGAGCAAGTAGCTGGCTAGACTGCAAAGCTACAGCGTGCCAACCCTTGACCTAAATAGTCAAATTCAGTCCCCATGGGGAGTACAATATATCCTTTCTGGCACACACATCCTATTAAAAAAGATCATCATGTTTTTAAACAAGGTAGTTTTAGATGGTAGAAAAGTGATCCAAGACATGTAATCTGAACACATAGAAATAAACAATATTTAGGTTTATTTTAGGATACTTTAGCATGTAAACTGTTATTATTATTGTTGTTATTTTCATTATTTTCTGAATTTCAGGGAAAAATAATTTTTTTAAGAAGTTTCTATTTAAAAAATGGAAAATAGCAATGTGTTTAGAGCTCAAATAAAACAAATTAATTAAGGTTGACGTGTGCATGATGATCGTAAGAATATAGTCCCTAGCAAATATGCAATTTAGGCTGAATGTAAAGTCTACCATTTTAAAACCTTACAAAAGAAGTTTAATTAATTTCCAATGATTATTTTTAACAACATGTATTGGAAGAGTTTTCTGTGCACTGAAAATCTAAACTCGGATAACAAATTCAATGTTGTCTTCAGCTTCTTCCTTCCACATGACCTCAACCCACCTCTGAGCCAAAGAAAGCCACAGAAACCAGAGTTCCACATCCATATCAGTTCTTTAGTGAAACATGAGATTCAGTTTAATATTAATAGAATTTTGTGAGGATTTATTTATGGTAATGGTAATATGCTTTTAAAGTGGTTGTATAAAAATCCTAATGCTTAGACTAAAATGAGATGCCACTAAATTTAAAAAGCATGAAGATACAAACATTAAGCATTTCTTGTCGAATTAGAATTACATTTGGTAAACACACAAATCCAAATACATTTCAGTTCTTAATTATGAACCTTAGATCCCCAAAACCAGAAATACAGATCTTTCCTTAATTTCATCTATGGAAAATCTGTTTTGTGGTGACATCAAAGCTCTCTCTAGAGAAGTTAGAGATTTAGCTAAACGTAGGAATAGGGCAATCTAGTTCCTGCACAACTTGTTAACTTGGAAACTAAGATTTCTGTTGATAGAAGCACAAATGCTGGTAAACACATTGGTGTTTTTTTCATTTTAATAACGTATAAGCACTGTATTCTGTATATCTGTTATATTCAGTTAGATTAACTGGACTTAATGTTTAGATTTTGAAGACTTTCTCTTGAACCATTACAATCTCCAAAGGTATGTCCTTTTTCCTTAAAATTCCTTTGAAGATTGTAATGTCAACATATTGGCAAAGGAACAGGAAACAGACATCAGGGAGCGGATCGCTCCAAAACCAGGAGTCAGTCACAGCGGATGTTATCAACTTCTGTTTATTCAAACCACACACATATGCATCAAAAGACTGTGCCAAATACAACGGAGGTGCAACCAAACAGTAGTCTTACGCGTTTCACGGCGTCACTGACGCTTCATCAGAGACTCACTCCCTCAGCGAGTCACCCGACGACCATATGCTAATTGGGACTTTCCAGAGACTTTTTGTACAGATTCTTGTACAAGTCATTCTGAATTGAGAAAGTCAGTCGGATGACTAGCAAAATGTCTTCAAGAACTAAACTTTAAGTCCAGTTGATCTAAATGAATACAACAGATATACCATGACCTGGATGAATGAGAACCTTCACAAGCACTTTATACCTCATAAATAGGTCCTTCAATACCAGCAGTCCCTGTGTCCCCTAATGAAAGTAAAAGATCTTCAAGGTCATGCTTTCATTTTCATTTATTTACTAAACACGCTATAATAAAGATTTTATAGAAAGTGTTGTATATACTGTTCTTATGTCTTATTTTTGCGTTTGGTTCTCAGCAATCAACAAAAGAGGATCCTGGGAGGTTAGTTCCTTAAAGTATGGTTAGCATAAGCTGAGAGAATGGATATTTATATGAATAAATAATATTTTCACTCCAAACACTGGTAAATCATTTAGTAGATATTTATTAGCTGTTCTGTGTTTACAGGTTAACCCTTTTGAAATAAAAAATAACAAAACTGATATCTTTATTGGCGAAATAAGTTAATCATAGCAAGCTTTCAGGACATTCTAGTTCCTTTATCAAGCTAATTTGGTCATTTGTCACAGTATCACAATACTAAAAAATAATAAAACAGAAAAAAACCTAAACTGACAAACTATGTGATATGGCATCTTCTTAATGAAACTACACAGGAAGCTATAATTAGTGTTACTAACCTTTCTTTAATGCTGTCACGCAGTACTAGAATTTACATCAAACCAGATAATGATACTCATCCATTAATCTTGAAATGCAGTTACAGTTCTGTAGAGCAGATGTTGCAACCTGTTAAAATAAAAGTTTCATTCGAAATTAGAAAAATAAACTGCCAAACTGCAGGGAGCAATGACTAATTTAAGTGCAGATATGTCATGAAAGCTCTACTCTAGTAGATGAATGGGTGGACTTAAAATAATTGACATCAGGATATAAAAAGGCCTCAAAATGCTACAAGATGGCTGCAACCAAAAAAACCCAACAAAAAAACAGGATGCTGTTTGCAAAAGAACTTACAGTTTAAAATGGTGCTAATTTTGCCCCAACCAATCAGATCTTATTTAACATTTGTAAGCTAACATCTGATTGGTTGGGGCAAAATTAGCACCATTTTAAACAATAAGAACTTTTATTGAATAACCCTGTTTGTTTAAATGAAAACCTCGCATTTGGTGTCTGACCCATTTAGCACTTTGTTTAGTGGACGCGAAGGAAACTTATAACTTGGAGTTACCATGATATATGCGAGAATATTGTGATCAACATTTGATTGAAAAATAATTGGGCCAGTAAGGGCTAGGCCCCACCAATACGTTTTAAAAGCGCACACTAGTGTTGGCCATCTGCCTTGCACTGCGTTCCGTTAATCAGAGCGCATGCTATCAGCATTTTTTGTGCAATCTCAGTGAACGCCAGCGTGCACTAGCGCAACGGAGATAGGAGCGCAATCGCGCATGTTACCACACATTCTGGTTTAAAGCTATAACTTTCCTCAACACATTTACACAACCCATAATACGTGTATTACAATGAATTATACTAGATTTGTTTTTCCTCATTATTTGTATTTTTGAATATGCCCATTGTGATAGAACTATGTATTTGCAATTTTCTATTATTAGTTTTAGATTTTAATCTTTAACCTCACAAAAGAAAAGTATTCTCAAGTGTTCCAAATTTCTCTGTATGTTTTCAGTTAACGGTTCCATTTTACAACCACAGTGTTACCGTTAAAAGCTTCTCTGTTAAAAAAAATATGGAAACTTTTTTAATATAGTAATGCAGGTGACTTTTCACTATTTTATGGGACTATATCATGGTGTGACTAATCTGCTTGACATTAAACTGGGTTGGAAGTAACTCAAAATGCGAATGTCTAATATATCTATCAGCCAAGCACAGGTAGATGCCAAAATAAATGGAACCATGGCATAAAGTGTCTCACTAAGGCACTGGACTTCTATGAGTCTGCAGAAGAGGTTCAGTATGCCTTGGCCTACATTCTGTGGAATTCTATTGGGAGGATGCCAAACCAAAAACACTTTTCCACAGGAAATTCCATTAACTAATGTGTTGTTGATAGTGGCAGAAAGCTGATGCTCTTGCACAATCTTTAAAATGAGATTTGGGGACTTATGTATAAAAACAAAATACAAATTAAAGAAATTGTGGACAAACTATTCACCTCAAGATGTCTTTCTTACATTATATGATAATAGACAATTTATTTTTGTCTAATTAACATTTTTTGTCCAGAAAAAAAAGTAGTTTCCCTCTTCAATGGCTTTAATCTTCATAATTGGCATTTCTTTTTTTTCATATAAAATAAACTTTTAGTTTTCAGAAATTGTGAAAGAAATTTACATTGTCAAGTGTGCCACAGACTGAACAAGCCTGAGAACCACTTGTTATCGCTATTAATTTAAACCATTGTCAAGTTTCATAGGTAAGATTGTGAAAATGAAATTAAAAAGGTTCTAATTAAACTGACTTTAACCCTTCAAAGTTGGGGTAAATGCACTGAACGACTATATATACTACTAAAAAACTTTTTTAAGAACGTCTTACCTGCATAGAATTATTTTATGGGAGGTAGGGGTACCTACATACTCCTACCTTTACATTTTGTTCCAGTGCAAACCAGCGAGCAGTAAACTGGTCTGAGGCTTTCAGATGTCTGATTGACATGTTCCATTTCTATGGAGATGTCAAGCAATCTCAGACCAGAAGGATTAAACATTATTCTTTGCAGGTGAAAAGCCCAATGATTTCCTTGGACATTTTCTATGTGGCATTTGGTATAAAAGCAAAATCATATTGTATATAAAGTAATACCTTTTACTGGCAGATCAGACAATGGAATCTTGTAAAGCTGACTATTCTATACACAAAAGAACAAAGACTGACATTGTGTGTAAAGTAGTGTACTTTACAAGATTCTAGGTTTCAAGGCTAACATGGAACAATTTTCTCCTGTCATTTTCCACCTAAATATTGCACAATGGGGTTGATTGGGTCAAAATATTGTCCCATGTGTATGTAGTCTAATAGCACGAACAAACTTCTGCACTTTTTATTACATCAAACTGTTAATGTGAATGTATGATCTGTACTTACACTGCCTCTTTTCCGCGGCCTTCAGTCATGGCCCTCTGCCACTGCAAGCAAGGGGCTGGACTGGCAGCCGCGTCCGTGATTGGCTGAGAGGCAGGCAATCACAGACGCGGCTTCTGGCAGTGTAGAACGCCGGGGAAAGAGGCAAAGTAAGTACAGTTTGGCTTACATTTTTGACAAACTACTATAGCGGTTGGGGGTGGGGTAGAAAACTACAGAAAAGGGGTTTTACACTAGGGCACAGGGAACCTAACCCGGATCATGAAGGAGGGAGGTGGGGGGTGCTGCACAGAGCAAGCCAGAAACCTCCTACTCTTTACTTTCTAGAACTTTGGGCAGACATTACAGGAGAAAAAAAATGTATTCAGTGTTGTGCTGAAAATAATCCTGTAAAAAAATCTCTGCACTATAAGAGACAAAGAAAAAAGTATGTCAGCCCAAAAGCCAAAAGACACAATAAAGAGAGAAATGTATTCTCTGTATTTTAGATCAATATAGTTCAAAATAACAGAACAATTACCAACAAAAACACACAAGTGGCTCATATCCTATAAAAGAGAAAATGGACTGTTACCATGTAAAATAAATATAGCTAGAAGGGAAGGCAGCATTACCCAGTCAATAAGGGGAAACATTTCCTTTTCATTATTGAGCCGAACAATTTTTTCACAGGATTACTAGTTTCTCATACAAATAAGCCCCTTGCAAGGACTGGAAATGTTTTTGTTGTGACTGTGGGAACCTGAATCACAAAAACAGTCACAGGTTTAATGGCTGCAAACCAAATAATAGAGAATAGGCTATTGTAGGTAAAAGTTTAACTCAGTATAAAAGAATACTGTGTAAAATATGATGAGTGATATGATGAGTAGATAGATGTGTCATTTGTGAGAAATATGAATATTGGCATCTTGGTGAAAAAAGGGAAAGAGAGACACTAGAGTGATGAGAAAAAGTTGAATGAAGGCTAAAGTTCGTACACACATTTTCAGCAGACCTCTGAGCCCCGACCGACCCCTGATCATGACTCACACCTGCAACGTACAGCCGTTTCGGGAAGATAGTCACATGTGTGTATGCGTTCGGTCGGGGGTCACTCGTCGATCCACCTGCCTATCATCTAACTGGCCACGTAGAATGAGCTGTAACCTGCAAAGCACTTAGCTGAGCAGAGGCCAAAAAGCAGGACTGGAGAGGCAACCATGCGGCAGGAAAAAGGTGCCAGAGGGAGATCCGAGGAGCCAGGAAAGAAGCTGGGATGCTGGTTACCCGCTAGAAGGGGGGGGTCTGCACATTTTAGTCCCGAGGGACATGATGTGTAGCCCCTCTGCGGCATTAGCAAGTGGCTTGGCTGCTGCTGAATGAAAATCCCCCGGAGGGAGCCGGTGGGGCCTGACATCATCTGCTGCTGTCCTTCTGCTGAAGCGGACACTTTAAAACTGGAGGAGGCTTACGGTGCTCAGTGAGTTATGAGTTATACATAAGGGGAGGAGCACTGGAGCCTCACTTCCTTCCACTCTTAAAATGTCTGCTCCTGGAGAATGGTGCTTAACCCGTGTTCCTGGTTCCCCCTGCAAGCTGATTGAGAAATAGATATTTTACTTCCCCAGGTGTATCTAAAGAATATATCTCTGTGCTATAAATCAGGATAAAGTGTGGGCGATGCATTTAAGGCCAGTGAAATCAGTGAAAAATCCACATTACCTGTGCAAACCAGCGAGCATCTCAGCCAATCATGGACACGGCTGCTGGTCCGGCCCCGCTTGCAATTTCCTGCAAGCAGAGGGCCAGGTCAGAATGCCGGGGGAACGAAGATCAGTAAGTACCTTTCTGAATCTATAGAGTCCACTACACTACAGAAAAAGGTTTTATGAGAGGTGGAGATACACTTTGAGGGCACTGCCACACTGCAACGCAATCGCACACGGAATCGCATGCGATTTCATGTGCGATTTCATTGCGTTTGCATAAGTATTGAAAAACGCATGCGATTGCGATTTAAAATGCGGAACGCAAATCGCAATCGCAATGCACCCGAAAACACGCATTTTCGATGAGTTGCTGCTTTTTCAATTATATGAAAAAACGCAAGCGCAAACAAAAACGCAGCAGTGTGGCCTAGCCCTAAGAACAAAAAAAACCCATACATCTTTTCACATTTTGTCTACAGCATTCCAGGGCCTCTATGCTTGGGTAAAATCATGTACATTTTAGGCTTTGTGAAGGCTAGGTTATTCTACTTGTTTAATTTCTTAACTGTTAAATCCTCTTTTCTTAGTAAATATACAAAAAAAGGTTGATTTTGGAAGAGCCCTTGTTTATAATAATACATTTTTATCTCCATTTACAAATAAAGTATTGCCTTTTCTCTTTGTTTTCGCATTGATAGAACACTAGATTGCTTACAGAAAATTTGTTGAACTGAGGCCGATGGTTTAGCAGAATTTTCCATGCTGTATTTGAATTACATAGTTCATTCGGTTAAGAAAAAAATGAATTTAAGTCCATCAAAGTATAATTTAAATGTGGTCATCCTGAAAGATGAAAAAAAAAGTAGACATCTAGCCTCAGCCAACTATAGTTTGGGGGGAAATGATTGGAAAAAAAGCTGTGGGATTTTAAGAAAGCCTGAAACATTTGGGGGTCATTTAAGGATCATAAACTTGTGGTGAGAGATAGCAAGTAAATAGCTCTACTATATCTGAAATATGATTATATAAAATCAGAAATATACAGAAACATGAAAATACAACCGGTGAAAAGAACTTGGAAACTGAGAAAATGTCTAATTAGAATAAAGAAAATACTTTTTGTATTAGCAGCGAGTAAACACCGAACAGGTGCTACCTTAATGTTTTATACAAACAACAGGTAGTTAGAATTTATAACCTGAATCACCGGCACAAAGGAGGGGTAGGAACAAAGTTGAGCAGCAGGTTTGCCCTTTTCTTTATTCCAAAGGACAAGTACCTAGAATTTTAGGTTCTAACCTTGTGTTAACCAAAAGTGGAGGGTGTTGATCAGAGCCTTAGGTTTCCTTATAATATTAGTTAATTTAAGAAATAAAATGCATTTAAAAGTACAAATAATATATTTTAGGGCCCTACCCTACCTTGGGGGCATGAAGGGCAGGTATCCTCATTCAGGTAATGAAATGGAGGAGGATTAATTGGAGCCTTTAGCTCAAAGTCTTTAGTATCCCATTAAATATTTCAGAAATAAAATACACTGCAGAAGTAATCAATGATTCTGTCTACGACAACTGCAAAGCTTCTGTATAATCAGCACAGAAAAGGAACTGCTCCTTTTAAAAAAAGCCAATTTTCATGCAGATGTAAGTGTGCACTGGTCGGCTTATAAATGGGTGGCTATAATACGATGTGGTCAATATGAACTGAAACTTTGAGGAGGTTTAAAGACTTCAGCTGTGAAGAGAGGTGGCTGTCAACTAGAAATGCAAAATGCAGATACTGTTTACAGGTGCTAACATGCCAAACAAGGTTCCCAGTGGTGCATACTTCCTTGCACACCTGTCCGTGTCCACACTTCAAGATTACATGTTAAAGTTAATTCATCCATTATCCTCTTCAACGCCCCCCCCCCCCCCCCCGTAAAATGGTGTTTTCCTAGCAGTTGTTTAAAATAATTCCTAATAACCCTAGATGTCCTTTCACAACTCTTCTTAGCAAGTATCCTTGTTTTTAATCACTAGTCTTCTTGTTCTCTCACAATTTACTCGTAACAAGCTTGTACATCATAAAGAGGAGTTAACAATGGCATTGAGTTCTTTCATTTTTGTGCCTTGTGTTTTGTGGTGGGAAAGGGAAGTATACATTTTTGTGGGGGGATAGAATTGCTCTTAGATTTTTACCACGATAACCTGGTATCTTGTCTTACTGGGGTAAGAGTAAGACAAAATATCAGCTTGAGCATTGAGCAGAATACAAAAAAAAAAAAAAAAAAAAAGAATACAAAAATCCTTAGTAGTAAATGACCACTTATGAGCTTGTATTAGAAAAAAAACAACTTCAAGCTCTAGAAGATCACAGGTATTCCTATATACATATAAAATGTACTTCTTGGCACATGACAACACATAACAACCAGTATTTTTGTTTGATGTCATGGAAAACTACTCTAGAAACATGGTTTAGGTAAGATCAAAAAATAAAAAACACATGTAGTCTGACTGGCAACCTTGAAATCTACACATGAAATATAGGGATTCTGAAAACAGCTGTAGAGGTTTATTTAAAAAAAATCTAGAATTCCCTTCCAATAATAGGCAAATCCTCATTATTCAAGTGTGTATGTTTAAAGGAGAACTAAACCTAATTTTTTAAAATCCTAATGTGAAAGCTTTTCTCCCCAGAATACCTATACATTGAAAGATTCTTCTCTAGTAAGTTGCATTTAGTAGATATACATAATAGATTCTGTAACAAAGGAGGCTTCCATGTTGTTGCCAGTACATCTCATAGACCCATGTTGGCTTCAAAGAGCCATGCCCCCTGACCCCAGGTTTCACTGTCTCTATGCACAGAGTTTCTAGCTTCTATTTCTAGCGAAAGATAAAGTTTCTATATGTACCTTCAGTCACAGTTGAGTTGCTGGTGGTGCACCATGTAAAAGTTGTGTTTTTAGGAACAAACAGACCAAGAAGTCACAAGTTCTAATCTCCTAATTTACTTATGAAACAATATAACATAGTCTACTGCCTGAGTTTATTGCCTTTTTTGTTTGTTTGTTTCCATGTTTTTAGAAAAATATAAAGTTTTCTACATATGTACAAACTTTATCTATAGCAGATCTGTAATTTATTTACCAACCAGCATGCATTGCTGACAGCCTTCCAGTAGCAATACAAAACAGTGAACTGATTTTACTGACATTTACTGAAATGTACATCTATTGCAAGTTTACTGGTGGCGCGTTCTGCTAAAGTGTTGGGTTAGGAAAAAAATAGACTAGCGAGACACAGGTTTGATTCCCCATTATCCCCCTTTTTTTTTGTCTAGCAAATGATAAAGACTCTACATGTACTAGTATTTTTTACTTATTAGCCTTTGTGGCATAGAGATAGAAAGCATTCTTTTCAGAAAGACACAGTATAGAAAATTGCTGGTTCGATTCCCCATACTCACTTTTATTTTTTGCTAAAATGTTAAATGTTACGTTTCTTTCATCCATGCTAGCACATACACTGCAAAGACTACTTTTCTTTTTTGTATGAAAAGCAAAGGAATTTATCATTGTTAGGGATGTGTTTACAAAAAAACTGCACTGAAATCTGAGTTCTATGTCAGAGGAAAGGAACTCTGAGCTGTAACATGATTGTCTGTCAGCTTCCAGAAAGCAAGACTGCAGTTTCCTGTAAATGTGTACTGCGTACACTTAGCTGGGTGTTCCCAGATAAGGTGAATTATGGGAGCTGACCCCTTGTACTCACAGGTTATTTTCATAAATCACCCAGCATCCACAGCAAAGGGAGAGATGAGACACAGCTTGTTGTGTGTTTGTGAATGTGCTCTGTCTATTGGGACAATGTTGTTCGGGGACTTTAGTTCTCCTTTAAAAAATGGATTAGAAAATTGTGTGATTGTATTACCAAGTTTAATATGTAGCAGAGAGCTGGAGATTAGTCCGTTTCATCCATGTGTTGCTGTTTAAACCTAAGAAAAAGTTTTTATACTGCCTGATGTAAATAAGGATTCTTGACTGAACATCAGATATATGGAATACTGGTATTACGAGCCAAGTCTATTTTTGCAGGGTTTATTAATGAAAAGTGTTTAAGGATCTTATTGATGGAGAATTTTTCATTAGTTTGATTCTTCTTTTATGTATCAGGGGTAACAGCTCAAAAAGCTACATTGCCTAATGTTTATCTGATCTAAAACAAGTAGGATGCAAAATTAAAACAAACAAGAAATACACACATAAAGTGAAGTTAAGCTTTGTTTTAGTATACACATATTAAGACTTTTTGTCAGTGGCAACATCTCTTTGTTGAAAATAATAGTGCATTTGTCAATCATATTAAAACATACACGATAGGTCATGATTTTTTGACACTTCCAGTCATCCAGACTGACCGAATTTGCTGCAAAATTGGTTGGGAAAGACCAGTCATGGGGAAATCATAATTGATCCTTGGCTGATCCAACCAAAATATCACACTGGATGATCAGGGCCTTAAACTTGCAATAGACTGCAGGGGTATAAAATGTGTTGATTTTATAGATGTTAGTAATCAATTCTTTCCTTATTATAATTCTGAACACTCTATTCTAGAGCCACTTTCTAGACCAGATTTATCTTCCAAATCTCTTACCTTAAGCCAAAACTGTAATTTTGGAACCCATCATGATCCAAGAACTCAAAGCTACTATCGAGCAACTAAAATTAAAATCAGCCCCTGGCCAAGAGGGCTAACTTTATAGGTATTACAAAACTTTCGCTAACCAATTAAAAACTCCTTCTTTGATCAAAATTTTTTCCACCCTCAGATGCAAACAGCCACCATCACCTTGATACCAAACTAGAAAAAGATCCTTTATTATGATCCAATTATTGATTAATATTATTAATTAACTCACACCAAAACTCTCAGGTGATCCACCTAGACAAAAATAGACAAACAACTGATAATATACGTCGCACTATAAATGTAATTTCTCGGGCCCAAAAGCAGACAATTCCTTGCTTACTACTATCCCTAGATGACCAAAAGGCTTTCAGTATGGTTAATTGGACATAACTTTTTAAAGTCCTTTGTAAATTACAGATTCCCCATATTAGGAGGAAAAAGACATGATTTCCTCTTATCTTTCCTATTATTTGTATTATGAATCAAACCTTTGGCACATTTGGTTATTCCCAAACATAACTGGTATACCTATCAATAATCTGCAGACGTGCACCTATATTTTAATAACTCTACCATCTCATTGCCAAACCTTTTTGCATTACTTACTACTTACCAAATATCTCTGGTTTTACTATTAATAAAACAAAAACCCAAGCAGTACCAAAGCAACTGAATTCAACTATGCTGAAAGAGGCCATTTTATCTACTTTGGGGTTAATATAACACATTATTATTCTTACTAAAGGCAAATGATCCTGCCTTAATAAGCAGCATTGTTCAGGACTTACAAACATGGGGGGGGGATCACATCTCTTTGATTGGGAGATTAAATACAATTAAAATGAATGACCATCCGAGGATTTAATATTTAGAATGCACGCTGCATTATCCCACTCTCCACAATCCAGAAACAACAAGAAGTAGTACCAAAGTACAATCAACCAATATTACTGAAACCTAAAAACCAAGGTGTCTTGGGCTTACCAGATTTTTAATTGTATAATTATGCTGCACAATTAACAAATATGCTAAAGGTGGCCATACACCAGCACGATATTACTTAACCGACCGACCGCTCACGCGACGTTCCTGCGATCCTGCCGGCACCATCTCTCCCGATCTTATATACGACCGACATGCGATCGCAAAATCCCATTCATTTTGCGATCGCATATCGATCGATATAAGATCGGGAGAGGTGGTTCCGGAGGATCGCAGGAACGTCACGTGAGCGGTCGGTCGGGTAAGTAATATCGTGCTGGTGTATGGCCACCTTTACTTTTGCTCTGATTGAACACACTGGATGAAAATTGAGAACTTCTGTTTGCCATTAGAGATGGCTAAACTATATAAAGTTCAGTCTGTTTTCGAACTTTCGAACTTCAGAGAAAGTTAGAAAGTTCGAATTCGGTCCCATTCAAGTCTATGGGAGAGTAATAGTTTGAAAAGTCTGAGTGATTTATAGCTAAACTGTGGCACCTGGGAAATGGACTGGGGAACATGTCACCATCACCAAAACATGTTAAAACACTTCCAGAAGGCAACTGTCAGGTTTTGAGCAAGCTACATTCGACGATACATTCAAGGATTATCGAACAAACCAACGATCCTTCCTAGGGTTAGCGAACGGTACATTTGAGGATTATTGAACGAAAGAATGATCCTTTCTGGGTTAGCGAACGGTACATTAGAGGATTATCAAATGATCCTTCCTGGGTTAGCGGACGGTACATTCGAGGGTTAGTTCGGCTCGAACTATATGGTTATTATATTACTAGGTTATTATATAGTTATTATATTACTAGGTTATTATATGACTAGGTTATTCTATGGTTATGATATGACTAGGTTATTATATGGTAATTACATTACTAGGTTATTATATGATTAGGTTATTATATGGTTATTATATTACTAGGTTATTATATAGTTATTATATTACTAGGTTATTATATGGTTATTATTATATTGTTATTATATGACTAGGTTATTATATGGTTATTATATGACTAGGTTATTATATGGTTATTATTATATGGTTATTATATAGTTGTTATTATATGGTTATTATATGACTAGGTTATTATATGGTTATTATATGACTATGTTATTATGGTATATATGACTAGGTATTATATGGTTATTTATGACTAGGTTATTATATGGTTATTATATGACTAGGTTATTATATGACTAGGTTTATATGGTTATTATATGACTAGGTTATTATATGGTTATTATTATATGGTTATTATATAGTTGTTATTATATGACTAGGTTATTATATGGTTATTATATGACTATATTATTATATGGTTATTATAGACTAGGTTATTATATGACTAGGTTTATTATGGTTATTATATTACTAGGTTGTTAAATGATTATTACATGACTAGGTTATTATAAGTTATAATATGACTAGGTTATATATGGTTATTATATTACTAGGATATTATATGGTTATTATATAAGGGATAATACGCTACCTTTATAGAGGTCAGGGAACTCCGAGGTGAAGTAACATCCATTATATTCTGTAGGTAGCGTATTATTCCATATAATACATAAGGTAAGAAAAATCCAGCACAGACACTTCCCCCCCTCTAAGTATTAGTAATGTAGATAAAAAGCCAGATTTTGTACATACAAATAGTTAACTGCCATTTCTATCTCAAACTAAAAGAAGACAATAAACATCATCTTCACCTGGTGCTGTCCGGGTTCGTTACACTGATTGACTGAATTATTGTGCTGATTTTGCACATTCCTGTGAGTCATAATGGACTCAGCCGCTCGCTCCTCCTTATCAGCACAGTTAATCGTCAGTCAGTCAGTCTGTACAAAAACGGGCTTGTTATCTATATTACTAATACAGGGGGGAGAGAGAATTAGGGAGGGGCAGTGGAATACAGGAAGTCACTCACTGACATCACTGAGTGATTATATATATTCTCGCCACTGCTCCTCCCCATTAAAATGCCAAAGCCTTATGTATTATATGGTTATTATATTACTTGGTTATTATATGGTTATTATATTAGGTTATTATATGGTTATTATATTACTAAGTTATTATATGGTTATTATATTACTAGGTTAAATGGTTATTATATGGTTATTAAATTACTAGGTTATTATATTACTAGGCTTAGCAAACGGTACATTTGAAGGCTTGCGAAAATGAACGAACGATCCTTCCTAGGGTTAGCGAACAGTACATTCCAGGATTATCGAACAAACGAACAATCCTTCCTAGGCTTAGCGAACAGTACATTCGAAGGCTTGCGAAAATGAACGAACGATCCTTCCTTCCATACTCCTACGCGTTTCGGCCCAATGGCGGCCGTCGTCAGGGTTACAGATCCCAAGGTACATTGCGTACCTTGGGATCTGTAACCCTGACGACGGCCGCCATTGGGCCGAAACACATAGGAGTATGGACCTACAGTAAGACTTAATAAAGTTGATTTTTCTTTAAGTCCATAGAGTGCTCTTATTGTAATTAATACTGGATATCATTGAGTGACGGTAGCACCCGGGCACATAATCAGAAACAATGCCCCGGTGCATCAAAATACATACTTAGTTCAACATCGATACGAGGAGCACTCGTGGGTCCATATCCTGAGGACGGCTACGGTAGTTAGCCGAAACACTGGATCGCTGTGGCCTAGACACAAGCCTCACATATTCTCATCCCAGACAAGTGGAGTTATCAATACTTGCAAATAAGTCTTTTAAATCATTACCTACTTGCTATCCTCTTCTCCCACCTTAAAAGCCCTTATTTATATCAAGACTTTACACGTGAAATATTTTTGTTGATGCTTGATAAAGGGAGTGGATAGTCCCAAAATGTCGCCTGGTGTAACACAATGTAACTGTTCTGTTTAAATACATTTTATAGAGTGACATGGTATGGCTGGAGGTTTGTTTTAAACAACAAAGTCCCCCTGGATGGCTAAACCAAGGGACAAAGCAGAATCAACACATTAAAACCCCTGATGTGTTTGGGATAGAAAATCATTGCTCCATCTGTTCCTAAAACCTATTAACATATTGGCAAAAGACTGAAGATCTAATACCACAACTTTATATATACAGTCCAGTGCAGTGAGGAGTACACAGAGGGGACAAATAACCTTTTTAAAGCACGGTCCAACATGGGAGAGGTATCTCCTTTTGAGTACTGTGAGGTACACATTTTGGATAGACAGAATAATTGCATTCTATTTATACACGCATTTATTCAATCTTATTTCTAAAAGTTACTTGCCCTCCTATTAAACATAATGATAAGTGTGTTTTTACAGAAGGAAGGAATCTATTATGTCATTTGTGTGCATGTGTGATACATAAAGCTAACTGGCTTTGATGTGTTTCATCAGCCCCAAGATGACCTTAAGTCCCAAGCTTTTGGAATTCCCGCTGTTACAGAATTACAACACATCTTGATGAAAGTCTTATACCTATGCTGAGTTTATCTTTGTTGCAGCTTCAACAAAATGAGGCCATGTTAAGGAGAAAATGACAATTTAGAAGAATTTAGTAGATATATATATACATCAGATCTGGGCAAAGTAAAGCCCAGGGTTTTGGCTGTCCCAAAACGGCTCCTTGTTACTAGAAAAAAAAAAAAATCTTCCAGAGAAAAAACATTATATTAATTTATTATCTTGGGCTGGTAAATTAAATTTTTATTCTTTTTAGTTTTTACTTTATTAAAAAATGAGGTGATCAAATAATTAATTAAAGGGCCACTATACTGATAAAATGACTTTGCCTCATCTTAATCTATAACTGAATACATGTAAGTAGCACTTACTCTGATTTGGGTGTGTTGCTGCATGCCTTCAATCCAGCACACATTTTGTTTAGGAGCAGTATCCCCCCTCCCTCTTTTAACCACTCCCACTTCCATCCGACCTGACTTTTCCCCCACAAACCAACTGTCAAGTCTGCACACAGCATACAGCATTCCAACTGTCAAAACTCTGACATTAAGAAAGTTTGTGAGAACAAGGAACTTGATTGACAGCTGAAATATAAGAAGTTTTAGATTGGATATCTAAAAAAATGGGGGGAGATCAACAAAAATATCATACAATGGTGGTTAGGAAGAATTATAGTTTCCAGTTATGGTCAATTTAAAATAGCCTATTTTTCGGTATAGATGCCCTTTAAAATTGATGGAATAGGTCTTAACTACTTAACACCTACTGGTTCTAATAAAATTTGCAGCTAATAACGTATATACTTGAGTACAAGCTGACTAGAGTATAAGCCGAGGTACTTATTTTTACCTCAAAAACAAAAAAACAGATTGACCGGAGTATAAACCGAGAGTAGAAATTATGACCACTACTGTAATTAGTGATTGGTGTCAATATCCAGTAACCCCTAATTCCTTGGCACTCCAGATGTTTGAAAACAACAACTCCCAGCATGCTATAGTTGCTGGGAACTGTAGTTTCTAAACATCTAGTGTGGCAAGGTTCAACAAAACAAAATAAATAAATCCACCTGCCCACCTCTAAACCCACCAGAAGCACTTGGTCTTACCTGCTCCATTGTATGACGGGTGAGGGCTGAGAAGAGGCAAGTAACTTACATGCAGACGCTTGCGCCTACGTGCATACTCACAAAGTCTCCTCCATACTGCTCCGGTTTATGGCCACATTGAAGGTAAGTAATGACTGACCAGAGTATAAGCCGAGGTTGCTTTTTCGAGTCGTTTTAAAAAATAAAAACAACCTCAGCTTATACTCGAGTAAATAAAGTAATCAATTAACCCAGAATATTAATTTTACAGATCATGTTCACCCCTATGTAAACTTAAAGTAATTATACCCTCCAAACTTTGTTTTCACAATACCTTTCTCTCCAGTGCTCCTGAGACCTGATACCTTGATATCCTCTGGTCACTCCACTGCTTTCTAACTCCTACTTTACTGCTTGCACAGCCGTAAAGCAGCTGTATTAAGTAATTGGATGTGACATCACCATCACGGCCATGATGAATGGCTGCAATATGCAGCATTGAGTAGTGGGGAACCAGAGGAGTTTGAGGTAAGATCTCAACTCAGGAGTGCCAGGGAGTAAATAAGCTGGAGGGGGTGCTTACTCTATCTGCATAAGTTTGCATTGGGGATGAACATGCTCTTTAATCTCTTTCTATAATGAGATTGAATTAAGCAGAATTAAGTTGAATTTATGCTCTGTTTTCTCACATTAGTCTAGGTTTCTTATGCGGCCCGCTGGGAAAATTAATTGTCGATCCCTGATATACAGTATATGGTATTTCCAGCAAAATGTGACTGCTACTTTATACCTACAGGGAGATTCACCAAGAGGTGCAAGCGCTCTGGGCAAATCTCCCGTAGCAGCGCAACTCTGGTAGAATCTCAACCGCACTTAAGAATTTAACGCCAGCTATTAGCTGGCATTAAATACTTACGTGCACATGTGCACTCACGCAGCTGCTTCAAAACGGGACTAAATGTCGTGCTAACCTATCGTAAATTGGTTAGCGTGAATTTAAGAGAGTAGAAAGGAGTAGAAGAGTAGAAAGGAGGGCTGCGGGCATTCCCTGGTAAATTCATCTACGAGTGCATTAACTTATTATTATTTTTATTGTATTGCCACTATAAATACACTAATAGTCAAATAATAGCTTTCTTTAATATCTGAGACCAAGACACAGTTAAACCATACATTTGGAACAAACAGGTTGTAAAGACACATTTGACAAGCCAATAGCCTACAATGAAGTCAAGTTCTGGCATCAATGTTTGGAGACCTGATGGATTTGGGATCCTTACTTTAAAGAACAGCCAAGGATAAACTAGCACATATTTAGGAAACAACTCATTAAATTTGAAGCTTAAGACAATAAATTATTCTGCAGAAATATTCTTTTATGTGATTTAGAAGGTTAAATTCATGCAAATGCAAGTATGTTACTGTCTACTCTTTCCTTAGACAAACTACAACATTTCTCAGTAGAAATGTGCAATATTGTAGTTAACACCTCATTTATATAAAACAAATCATTGTTCATAGATACTGTAAAGGTTTCCATGGGTACAGCATAAACCAGTAGAGAAACCTTTCGGTGAATGCATGTTATGGACATGAAATCAGTTACTCAAGAAAAAGAAGGAGGAACATGCTCATCTAAAATTCAATTTTAATAAACCATCATTATAAAAAATCTTTAAAAAACTGTCTGTGAGCCCCCCACCCCTGTTGACCTAGCTTCAAGTAATACCCCATACATATTATACTTCTCAGTCAGTCAAAGTCATGAGTCCGTGCACAGTGGAGACTCCTTAGCAGCAGTATGGAAAGGAATAGAGCAAGAGTAGTGCTGGTGGAGAGCATTTTACCCCTAAATAAACGCATTTCGCTCCTAACTAAAGTATTTTTCAATGAATGCCAATGGCGAGACATTCTTAAAGGGCATGTCCACCCTTCTTAAAAAAATTTAATATAATAGTCTCCCTGCTCCCCCAGCCCCAACCTCTATAGTTTTAATATCAGAAAGTGCCCCAAACATTACTTACCTTCCCTCTTTCCTCTTTCCTAATTAAATATGCCTGTGAAAGCTCTCATTCATCCAGGTCATGGTATATCTGTTGTATTCAGTTAGATCAACTGGACTTAAAGTTTAGTTCTTGAAGAAGTTTCGCTAGTCATCCGACTGGCTTTCTCAATTCAGAATGATTTGTACAAGAATCTATTGGCAATATAGGTACCCATGATAGTCCCAAATAGCACATGACAGCCAGGTGTTAGGGACCTTCTGAATGCAAGGTGTGGATGCATTGAGGCTAAGGGGTGTTATCAAAACTGACCAGGGTAAGGTGTCAAAACAACATTGTACATGGCAGACAGTTGGTGCCGACCTCCCCCCCCCCACCACCACCACCAACAACTCTATTCAGGCTTGGTTTCTTCATTTTCACATAAATGGCCTCCTTCACATCTCTCTTGAACCAGTCATGTTCCTTTGCCAAAATGTTGACATTACAATCTTATAATAGGAAAGACTCGAGGTACCTCCTAGGCGTTCAATCCCTTCTGGCCACCTCAATGCCAGATACAACACTCAAATATAAAGGAAGTAGGGTTGTCCAGTCGTTTCTCCTTTGTAAGGGGTAATCCCTCTTTATTGCAGTACACAAACACACACGACGTTTCGGCCGCTAGGCCTTTATCAAGTGATTAACACTTGATAAAGGCCTAGCTGCCGAAACGTCGTGTGTGTTTGTGTACTGCAATAAGAGGGATTACCCCTTACAAAGAGAAACGACTGGACAGCCCTACTTTCTTTATTTTTGAGTATTACAATCTTATATCCTTTTTCATTAAGATGCAGGTACATGGCTGAGTCCTGACCCGAAGAATTGTCTCTTCTGTGGCTGGGCCATACGTTGATGCAGTTGCTGTATGGTCTCCCCCACATAAAAACCAGAGCACTCTTCACTGCACTGTGTATATGTCGCTTTTCTTGTGTTTCAGTACTGGGTCTTTCAGATGTACCAACTGCTGCCTTAGTGTTTTGTTTGGGTACTTATATTGCCAACGGATTCTTGTACATCCTGAATTGAGAAAGTCAGTCGGATGACCAGCGAAACGTTTTCAAGAACTATACTTTAAGTCCAGTTGATAACTGGTTGATATCTGAATACAATCTAATTAAAGTTTTTACTAGTAGTTTTGAACTATGTATTTTAAAAGTTGCAAGGACAAGACATTTTTCAATTAACTACTGCATCTGCATTTAAAATGGGTATAAACTTTGATACCATAATGATATGTGGTATAGACCAACTGCATGTCAAGGTTACATAGATAAGCATGAATTTTATTTTTCAGTAAATATATATTGTATAGCGTAAAGGTATAGCGTAAATACCTTTTATATTCCACGGGGTAGGGTTATGCATTTTTATCAGTGGGATATTAATAGAAATTGGATGAAAACAGAAGTTAGGACAGTTGGCAAATTACACACTCATGCAAATTAAATAACAACTGTGCATTCTACTGAAATAAATTAATATTACCTCTAAAAGCAAACAAACAAAAATTATGACATTTACTTTATCATCTTTCATTAATGACGAGTACACAATTCATTGATCACCTTAAATTTTTGTTCAGTGACATTTCAGTTTCTTACCAGTCTACCACTAAAAACCTTTATTATGCTTTAAAAAGATAAATACGGTAAAAGACAAAGCAGCCTTCTGGTAAAATTACCATTGGGTTGGGTTTGCAGAATGTAGTCTACACGGGCACTGAGGATAAATAAATTTTATTGTGTTGTGTGTATTAAAACTACCTTACCATATACTGTATTACTAGATTATTTTATTATAGGGGCCAATGTTGAACCTTGCAAATATCTGTAAATCACAAACAAGGAATGTCCAGTCATCAAATATCAAATAGAGGTGATCACAGCAAACACACATACAACGTTTCGGAATGCAGGCCTTTGTCAAGTGTTACCACTGCGTACCGAAAAGTTGTATGTGTGTTTGCTGGGGCTGAACAATAAATGGCATCACCCCTATTTGATATCTGATGACTGGACATTCCTTGTTTGTGAT
Source organism: Hymenochirus boettgeri (assembly GCA_019447015.1). Lineage (NCBI taxonomy): Eukaryota > Metazoa > Chordata > Amphibia > Anura > Pipidae > Hymenochirus > Hymenochirus boettgeri. The sequence continues at coordinate 325,813,260 of CM033469.1, forward strand.
TTACGGATATTTGTGAGTGGCAGTGAGGTGGCCATGGAGGAAGTGGACTCCTGGAGGATTCTCTACTGTATTTGCAATTGTTGAAACTTGCAACTCCAGATGTTAAGAAACTACAACTCCCAGCAACCAAAGCTGGGAGGTGTAGTTTGAAAACATCTGGAGTGCCATGGAATAGTTGGTTCTGCTATTCATGTTCATTTTCTAACCACTTTTACTAATTCCAGGTTTGCAGTAGTGTTCATATTTTCTACCCTCAGTTTATACTCAAGTCAATCAATTTTACAGGTTTTTCATGTTAATAAGTACCTCAGTTTATACTCGAGTATATACGGTATTTGATAGACATGTAAGAAACATTAACAAAACATACCCTAAAATGGAATTCAATTGTGAATACACCATATTTAAAAAGTGTGACCCCTATGCAGGTAGAAGCCCTTTTTTTTAGCCTTCACAACAATTGTTATTTTTCCTTCACGAATGTTATATTTTAATTAAATGATTACCACAGTAAATTTAAACTGATCAAATAGCTTATAATAACTAACACACTTCATCTGTCTATAAATTATATTTATTTTTAAAAACGTTTTGTTTGAGAATTATTTATTTTCCATTAGGCTAGAAACCCTATTAATGTATGGCACCCAATGGCACATAAATTGTACAGTACTTTAAGAGTTTAAGAATACTATACAGTACATGTAATTTAAATGGTGTGCTCAACCCCAAAATTATATTTAGGTAAATACCCCTAAAACCATTTTACTCACAGAGCCCAGAAGTGCGGGTAAAGGGAAATATTCAGCTAGTTTCATGCAATGATCTCCTGGCTTTGAAAGCTCAAAGAGCTTTTGTGTAGACCCACCTGAGCTTTCACTCAGCTCAAGAGACACACCTTCGACTAGACGCGCTAGGATGACGTCATGGCCGGGACTAACTGAAAGAGCTGAAAAACCCTGCTATGTTATGCTATAATTAGGATGAATAACTCACTTGCACTTCTGTTGTTGTTGACTGAATATTATTGAAAGCGGGAAAATGTACTTTGTTTACCGTGATATGTCATTTTATGTTACTTGTTTGTAAAGGCAGCCAAACACATGGCTGATACCCAAACATCCCGTCAGATCCACTGGGATTAGCCTAGTATCGACAAGGTGTGGGGGTCAGAAAACGACTGACAACAATGCAGACGCACTACTTCTGTCGGGATCGTGTTTGAATGTTCAATTGTCTAATAACTGCACACACTTACAATGTATCTATTTATTATATTCAGTGAGAAAGAAAACCTTAATTCCCCTATGTTTAATGTTTCGATTTAATGTAAAATTACTTACTGCATTTTTATTTCAACAAAAAAACAATCCAGAGAAATAAATACAATTTTCTTAATAGCTGTGCATGCCATGATTATAAATATCTGTGCCCACATTCCATGTACTCATAATCACTGTTTATATGCAGCATTTTTTCATTTTCAAAACAATATTCCAAAAAAAGGATTCGCTGAGAACTTACTTTGATAAATAACCATGAATTCTGTTTTTCCCCCATGATCCTATAAGTATGGATCCACTGCAGAATAACTCTTGCCAATATAATGAAAGAAATCTCGCTTAAGAACAAAGCACAGTTGTCCTTTCAAAATGAGTTTTGTTTCATTATTACTTTTTCCCTTTGAAGAGGATTTTGAACCAACCATGCTGTGACTAGCACCACACTTCCTAGACATAATACAGGCTGTGTATCTTCCATTATCTGTAAAGATGGGGGAGTTCTGTAAAATGGCCCTGAACACAGTCTTGCACAAGACTAATGAAGTGTAAGAAAATGTGCTCAACACTGTATTAAGGCAGAATTAAAGCTGGATAGGTTTTTCAACACTTCAAACACTTTGGGGCTGATGCAATAAAAGGAGCAACAGTTTGCATGTACTATTAATTTGCAAAAACCAATTAAAGGACTAACTGAAAGGAAAAGTGAACTATTTATTTAATGCATAGATTAAAGACCGTGAGGTTGAGAAGCTATGGCTTACCTCAATTTTTTAGGAGCCAGGAACGAAGGATCCACCGAGGATCCACCACTGCCGCACTGACAGGTCCCAACAGCTTCCGGGTTCTGTTAGCTATGGCACGCATGCACAACAATGCGCGGTATAGTTGATATAAACCAGGAAGTGGTCGGAAATTGTTAGTGCAGCCGCGGTGGATCGTGCGAAAGGTAAATATACTCACCTTCGTTCCTGGCTTCTGAGAAATTTATTGAGGAGCGGGAAGTAAGGCATACCTCCTTAACTGCCCGGTCTTCAATCAATGCCTTAAAGAAACAGTTCACTTTTCCAGTGAACTATTTCTTTAAATAATATATTTTACTGTAGTAACATACATCTAATCTAATCTAATTGCTTCCTGCAAATTAATACGATGGATATACATCATCACTATACTGGATTTTTCTTTTATAGTACAAAACAAAGCACATAGCCCTGAAGAGCTTGCAATCTATGAACCTTTCCACACACAGCCTGTAAGCAAGCCACATACCCAGTAAAAGGGGTATATGGGGATATAATGGGTGGTGCTTCCTGCTTACACTATGGGCTTTGACATCACCAACACCTATTGCTCCGCTACCCTCACAGATGGCTTGAGCACATCCTACTGCTGGGACATAGGGATGTTGCCACAGCATCAGCTGTATCATAAGCCCCTTACCCCAAAATTCTAAACAGTTTTAAATGGTGGCTATAGATGTAGTGATAATGATCCAATGTGTGGTGTCCGTCGTCCAAATCAGGCCAACAAAATTGACCTGCTTGGTTATTGAGCTTGCCGAATTTTGAGCAATCAATATCAGCTGCAATTGTCCAATAATATAAATCGGTGTTTGGCCCCTACTCAACCAATTTGGTTTTAACGTGAGTTAAAAGTGATTGATTTTTCTAATTAAAAAAAAAAACTTCATCTTCCAGTTTGCATCTTTAAAGGGGAACTGTGGTCTCCAAACAAGTTGAGTTTAAATAAAAGGCCAGTTTCATACCTTTAAAATGAACCATCAACCACCTCTCTACGTGCTCCACAGCCCAAGATATAAAGAAATGACTGACCAGAAAGTTAATGGGTGGGAGGCTGACATCTGACATTCCTAAGGCTTCTCCTGCACAGTGCCACCAGCAGGCACAGCCTCAGACTCCCTCAGTGTGTGAGGGAGACAGGAAGTCCCTCCTCCTCTCTGCTGTGTGAAGGACCTGCAGCTGCAGAGAAGGCAGGGCCACGGCACCTGCGAGTAGATGGGGCCATGTCACCCGTGAGTGGGTGGGGCCATGACACCCACAAGTGGGCGGAGCCACATGGGGATGTAAGGGAATGGGCCATGGGGGGCCTGCAACTGGAGGGACCATGGGGTCCATGAGTGGGAGGGTCCAGGGGGGGCTGCAAAGGGGAGAAGACACAGGGCAGATTGACTGACAGGTTTCAGAGCAGGAATCAGGAAGTGCAGGGGACCTGGTGATGCTGCCGCCATATCACAAACAAAAATGTAAATATCTTCAAAATAAAAAATAAACAATGAAAATAAATTGCAACAATTCTCAGGAGAGCAATTCCTATCAATTTACCTAAAGTCATTTTTGGACCACAGTTCCCCTTTAACAAACCAAGAATTGATTTGGCCTGCTTACCTAGCTTTATAAAAGATAATTTCTGGGAGGTGTGGCTTATGCTATGTCTGTCACAGTGACATGGTGCAGACCAGGAAGTGAAACTTTGCATGGATTCATAGCAGCCTTTGACATGTTTAAACGATGTGAGAGAGCTTTTTGTCAATGACACTTTAACCCTGATTAGTCTAATAAGATAGATTTTTCCTTTTTGAACAGGATTGCCATTAAATTTAGTGAAATGCACTATATGTTATTTTCTAAATTAAATAAATGGTCTGCAATTTATTCTATACAACATTATGTAAACACACTAAAGGCAGCCACAAATTTTCCAGGTATCACCCCACTACAAACCTTTAGGCAAACATAGACAGAGAATGATCACTGGATCGGTCATAACAACCACGCATCATAGCATTTGCTGGGACGAGGCAGGACATGGGCTGGGCCTGTAGTCTTGACTGACTCCACCCATGCCACGCTTGACTTTCAGGGACAGCTGAAAACTGAATTGTACCGATCAAAACAGCATAAACTGCGAGACATTTAATATCAACAAAAAAAAATAATTTTACTGACACCTCATTAGCACATTAGGGTATTTTTAAACATGCCAGATTGACCAAAAAAAAACGTTTGCCATGGTATGATAACCCTCTGAGAATGGTTATTAGGACATAATACACACCAATACTTACATAACTGGAAGCACTGTTTTTTATTTATTTGCGGCCACGCAAATATTGGAGGGGACACTAGCGCACTTTTAAGGATTTAAATACATGATTTGCAAACGTGTAACGCATCTTTAACTTATGGTTTTCCAGTGGCCATGCGAGTATTTGAAGAGACACTCAGACATTCACTGCAAGCCTACTTACCAGAGGCTGCGCGGCTCTGCATATGTATGTATTTAATGCCAGATGATAGCTGGCCTTAAATACTTACATGCGCAGAGCTGTGCAGTCTCTGGTAAATCTGCTACGGGGCATTTGCCCAGAGTAAGTGCAGCACTGGGGGAGTTTCTCTGCTAGTGAGCTATAGCAGGGACACCAAAAATCCCCATAATCACTATTCTCTTGGGTGTGCACACACAGAAATTTGTAATAGCCTTATATAGTGGGGCTGATGTGCTATTAATTTGCACCAACCAATAAGATGTTTTCTAACGATAATAATCCAGTAAAAAGCTACCATCTGATTTGCTGTTAAATTAATAACATGGGCAAACCTTTGCAACTTTTATTACATCAACCCCAAAGTTTAATTTCACATCTGCTCAGATTATATAGGGGAGCACCGACCGTTATCTACAGCTAGATAATGGTTGACACAAGACCGTGTACTGTATAGTATGAAATCTGCTTCATCATTTTAATATTACTTCCTATTTTAAATTTATGTTTTTACATTCTTAACACCTGCTGGTTTTCACTTTTTCCTCTTCAGAGAAACAATTGCCAAGTAAATCAGCTTCCCAGTTCCCACCATTGTTTGCTGTATGCATAAGCAGTCCAGCCGATAGCTGATTCTCATTCATCCCAGTCAGTAACTACCAGTGAATAATGGAAGCAGATAATTCTGGTTCAGATTTATAAACACCTGGGTTTTCATTAATGTGTTTATGGCATACTCTTTTTCAAACAAACACAAACAATGATGAGGCCATTGTTATGTCTATATCAGCCAAGCTTAAAGGAAAATCTACTTCCTTTATACAACAAAGTATCTGCTTCAACAGCCAAGAAAATATTCAGCAAATGTAAGTATGTAATGTACAACAAGACATTACAGAAGATAGATGTAGGCAGAGATGCTTCATGTTCTTTAACCTTAGGACGTATGGTTCTCCTTTTACTGAACACAACCACATTTTCCCCCAAGTTAAAACTATCCTAAAACTATGACTCCTTTGTTTTCTGAGTGTCCCTTGGGGGGGGGCATCATTTCCTGCAGATAGGACCTGCTTCTATTGTATCACGGTATTGCTGTAATAAACTCATCACTGCATGCTTAAATTATGTATTACCTGTGTATGTAATATGTATGACTTTGTATAATTTGCATTACCCTGTATGTATTGTATGACTATGTAATTGTAAAGCACCACGGAAGATGTTGGCGCTATATAAATCAATAATAATAATAATGTGCGCTATGGTGGATTAGAACCATTAAATGATCAGCACCTGTCATTTCTGCAGCAGTAGATCGAGTGAAAGCTAAATATACTTACCTTCATCCCTGGCTCCTGAGATATTGATTGAAGAGGAGGTAAGGCATAGCTCCTTAACCTCCCAGGCTTCAATCAATACATTAAAGGAAAAGTTCACTTTTGCAGTGAACTATTCCTTTAAGGGTTATTCTGGGCAATTACTTCCGGACATATAAGTGACTGGTGTGACATGTGACTGCCATCAATGTCACTAATTATTAATGGCAGTGCTTTCAAGTCTACACCATTTTAAAATATGGGCAATACTACCATCTCAAACAGAATCACAACTACCCTGTGCTACACCTTTGTACCTCTATAAAGACCACTTAAAGCTACCAGCCCACATTGAATTAATTAGGGGAAATACCTATTCAGTAGAGTAACTAGAGATCACTGGGCCCCCAGCAAAACTATAATGGCCCCCACTTTCTGATTCATCTAAAGTGTCTAGAGTGGGTGTCAGGGGAGGCTGTATCTATCATAGATAGTTAAATCTTTCAATTTCCATTTCCTATGCAAACTGCACGTGGGTAGTTAAGGTTTAATGCATTTATTAAACATGTACCAGCCTGCAGGTATGGCAAGTCCTTCCCAAATGGTAAGAAATCTTAAGGTGCCCTTACTGTACAACTAGTAACTTACTTGCGACGTTCCCACAGCATTCCACAAACTGGATTTCCCACTTTATTACTGAGGTTACAGCTGTAACGTTGATCATTAAGTTTAATACGGCTGGGGAACATCGCAGGTAACAACCACTGAGCAGGAAGATTCCACATGGTAAACATGTAGGACTCACAACTATTCACTGAAATGCAGTTTCTTCACAATTAATTTTTCATTCTAAATTTGAGGTAGCAAATAGATCAGAAAAATCAAAACAGAAATCTGTCAGTGGAACTGACATTACCCTAGGGAAATCAAACAACATCAAAATACTTTACGCTTGGGCAATAAATCCTTTTTACAAACATGAAAATACTTAAAAGGAATTATTTTGAGAGTAATGTCAGATGGAGCATATATTTACTGTGAATAGGACATTGGTGGATCTGGTGGTAATCTCCCCCTCACCACTACATGATGACCTTTCAGTCTGACAGTTCACCTAACAGAATCCATTTACGGTATGTGAATTGCTTTGCTATATGTGGCACTCCTGCTGTGTAGGACTAGAGAGGGGAGATCATTCTTTCAAAGTGCTCATTGATAAATGTGTAAACATTATATGTGTTTGGTATTTTAGGGCTTTTTAAGTGATTAATGCACTTAGCTTATTTCCACATAACCTTTATTTTATTTTAGTCTAGTAATAAAAAAACACACTCAATAGGATTAAGCTATTTTTTTTCTTGGGAATATTTAATATAATTCTTATGAATATTTCCATAAACATAAATATTTATAAGGAGGAAATAATAAATGAACCCGATGTAACGTGTTAACCTAAAGCTGCGCTGCTTACATGAGTGCAATCCAACATGTGCTAAATCTAGCAAAGTGTTTAGTGCATCATGGGATCTTGGGCAGGTAAGTTAGGCAAACAAATTATCGCATTTCCCTTTGTTATATATATAAAGCAAAAAATATCAATAAGGATGAAAGGACCACAAGCTTAAGTTCTCAATATGTTTCTGTGTTTAGAATGTATAAAAGTTCTCAATGTTTCCACCACTTATTCTATTAAAATGGTAACTGAAATCCCATTCCCTTTTAAAGACTGATCTAATCTGAATATTGTGGCAATGTCTTTCTGCTAAAAGAAATCCTTTTTTTCTGATAAACAAGGTACAACTCATTCCATTTCAACAGCAGTGGATGTCTGTCTCCAACTGGCACAGAAATGTTTACCATGGAACTACATCTGATCTGAAATTCTGTGCTGAAAAGCTCTTAGTAGAGTCTCTGGGGAGAGCAGATCCACTTCATTTTAATCCTAACAGGATTCCAGCAATAAAGGACGCATTGCAAAAGCAGTAATTAAATACCTTCACGTTTCCTGAAACCACATTTTGAAGGAAAAGGCGATTGTGCTCTACAAGAAGCAGAACTAGAACAACAGACTGTATTCCAATTGAACTGGAGCAAAGATAAGATTGATTTTCTAATCATATATTTATCAACATAATTTATCATGTTCTCTACTGCAGAAACAGCTTAGAAGCCAAACTTGCATTTTATGAAACTGTATATATCTCCAGTGTTATAGGCAATAAAAATGCAATTTACAATATTCCAGTCAAACACTTGATGCTAAAGAGGCAATGTTCTGGTTACCCTCTATGATAACTACATTTATTTCTTAAATTTGATGGATTCATTTTTATTACACAACCTGAAAACATAAACTTTAAGGAATGAAGGGCAGAAATACTTTTAAATTTAAGATTTTCAGGGATATTGAAATGTTTCCACAGAGCTACTGCAGGGAATTGATGTCACCCAGATCTTTCGAGTGTAGAGATTGGTGATTGGCCAGCTACAGGGTGTGCTGGAATGCACATGAGCCAGCTTCCAGTGTTGACAGGAGGGAGGGACTTCTGAAGGGGTGACATCATTTTCCTAACTCCATGGGAAAATTCAGAAGCAAGTATCTCTTTGTAAAACTAAAACTTGAGTAAAAGGCAGAGCTTCATGGTACTGGAATGCAGCCATACCTGCAATAAAGGTTATGCTTTTACGATTGGTTCTTAGTTAAAATGTTGTTGTCAATAACCTTATTGAAAAGCCTCCAAAGCTGATAATTTGCCTTTCAGTTATACTTTTTCTTCCCCGTTGCTCTTTATTATCTTTACAATATCATTGTGACCTGACTTTTGCTTCTCCCTTTCCTATTCTATAGCTTATCTTTCTCACCTGGCTTATCTTTATCTCCACCCCCAAACCTGCAAAATTATATAATGTAGGCTACCACCCCAACCCTAAACAGCAACTTTAAATCTTTTAAAACAGCCTCTAGATGTACTTACCCATCTTTACTCCTTCTGGTAACGGAAGAGCTGAAGGGACTAGACTGGCAGCCACCTGAGACTCAGCCAATCACAGGAACAGCTGCTGGTCAGCTGAGGGAGCCAAGGGAACAAGTTTGTGTAAGTACATTTGTTTTAGATGATTTAAAGGACAACTAAAGTCACAGAACAACACTGAACCAGAAGGCAGAACACCTTGATATAAAGCCAGTAATCAGTGTCTTACCTCTCATTTTGATATGGGCGCTGGGAAATTTACCTAAATAACATATGGTTTTTGCTTAACATCACAGCATTCTAATGTCACACAGTCTGGTCAACGACCATTATGTTCTGCCCATGCTCAGTCCTTAGCTATGGCAGAAATTCTTACAGTTGGTCACACCCATCAATAATCTCTAGCCAATCCTTTTATGGGGCAGATAAAGCAAGGAAGCATGTGACTGAGGTCAGGAGGTGTGGTCTGACACTGCACATATACACAGATACGTAATTCAGTTCTTAACAGGCTTACATTTATTTTAATACAATTTACTGAAGTCATATTATATAGCTTATTGGTGTTTTTAGGGGGGTTGTTTTCAGATTCTGGAGTGTAAAAAAATGGATTTAGTTCTCCTTTAAATCTAGTGTTATACACAGACAGGATCCTACTCTTTGTTTTTCTAGACTTGCCCTGCAGGACAACCATATGGAGCAGAAGAGAAAGGTAATTGGTATTTTAACACTACACAATGGGGCAAATTTTAGTTGGGGCGGTGGACATGCCCTTTAATCACCTTAAATATATATCATTTCCCTTTTTTCTTTTCTTTAAATCATCAAGCGTTTAAACCTACAGCTCCACCGTGATTCACTGCTCCCTTCCTCTGCTAACCACGCGCCTGTGGTTACAAATGTCCTTTGATATCTCTAAAATAATGCAGTCTGAGCAGTCTGTTATAGGTTGTGAAAAAAGTGTTTATTCACCCATCATTACAAACAGCAACATTTTGGGCAAATCTCTTCTCTTTCTCAAGCCTGCTTGAGAAAAGGCTTGAGAAAACGTTGCCGTTTGTAATGACGGGAAAATAAACACTTTTTTTCACAATCTACAACAGACTGCATTATTTTAGAGATTTCAAAGGACATTTTTTCTTTTCTTTGCCTTTTATCTAGACCCCACTCCTCCTGTTGATAACATTGTATCTTAAGCTAGGTACACACATTAAAGATAATCAGTAAAGCTTTATTGTCTGTGTGTAGTGTCTTTCCAGAATGACTGCGCGGACACCAAATGTTCCCGTTAGCCTTGCGGTCGTTCGGGAAAGACTCAGCTGTGGTAGTCTTCCTATAGGGGGAGTCGGCTGCGGTTGTGGGAAACATGCAGTCCCAAACTTTCTCTCTATGCTGTGCATAGGGAGAACGCTCAGGACTGTGTGTATCCTGATCCTGATCTTTGAAAATTGACAGACAGGATCTTGCAGATCTGGCATGTGTGTACCCAGCTTATGACAAACTCATTTTATTATTTTTGATTCTGTCATAGATACCAACTCACACAAAGAAATTGTCATTTAGAGAATCCACTCCTTACTTTAACAGTCCATTACTTTTATTGTCACAAGCTTATGTACCAAATGTGAAATGACCAGTATCAGTACTGGAGCAAATGTTAATATGAGAACGACTATTCAACTTTTGTGTGTAGTGTGCCCTGACCTGCACCTAAACTTATTATTAAGGTAAAACCCCATTGCGAAACTGTGAAAAGACCAATAAAGCCTGTGCTAATGTACAGGTGCCTGGTCAGCCATCGCTACTGTAGATGCCTATTCACTATAAAATAATCCAAGAGGCAGAGAAAGTAATGGCAAGTATTTAGTGTAGACAAGAGATTGGGCCTGTTGTTGAAGATTCATTGACATTCCCTGCAAATTAGTTCTGACATAGAAAAGCCTAAAATCTAACACAACTGTGCGAGGGACTGAGAATGAACTGTAGTAGCCCCTTCTACTAGTGCAGCCTTTTAACTATGCCTTTTTGTGTTATGGACATTCTACCATTAGTTTAAAGTATTAATACAATAAAATAAAAAGCAAAGGAAAAGTTTGCTAAGAGAATAAATAATCAGTTGTGTTACGATACATTGGCAAGGCCCTAGCCATACTGAATGCCAGAACTTACATACGGATCACAAACTATCTAAACTATTAACCACAGTAAGTGCGTCATTAAACTTATAAGTCATTAAAGAGTTGTTAGGGTCACATTCTCCTAAGCTGCAGGAAAAGTATCACCATTTGTTATTCTCTTGGAAGAAAATGTTCCACTCACTTTTCAAAAGATGAACTTTTACTATCAGGTCAAAAGGCTTTATTTCAAATTCCTCCACACAATTTACAGCCTATCACAAAGGCCTTGCTATAATTTCCCATTTTTTTGGCACTGGTGAATGGTCCACATGTTCCCTTGGCTTATTTATTTATTGTGGCTTTCTGCTTCATGGAGAAAATACTTTCAAAGCTGAGTATGCAGATGCCTAAGAATTCGATAGAAATCATACCACAATCTCAGAAAAAATAACAGAAATATAGACTAAATAAATAATTTTTAGGAAGTTTTCAGGCAAACAATTTTATGGGCCTTTTCTTCAAACTTCAAGATATGGATTACAAGCAACATAGGACCAAAAGGTCCAATGAATATCCTGATACAGCTAATTCTGGATTTCCATAAATGGGAAAAACTGGACATAACTGGAAGTACTTTTATTTTTCTGACTATAAATATGTGACTAAAACACCTTTATTGATAATTTATGAGTTCAACAGATGCTATGCAATGAATGGTTGCCTGGAATGTTCATCCTAGAAAGTGCACAAATTCAGCACACTGGGGAAATATTTTCCTTGACATAAAAGCAAGGAGATCTGTCACAAACAGGGTAAACCTTAGGTTCCCCTCCCCTCACAATGTATATCTTAAAAATACCACCAAACACCCCCCACATAACCTATAATTTCATAGCAAATATTTTTTACTTCACATTGTGCTATATTGAAACAAACACCATGGCTCTCAGTCTTCCTGTTTAAATGAAAAATATAGCATCAAGCAGGAGACTTAACTAAACAAATAGAGAAATGCCAACAATTGCATATACCATCTCTTTTGCACAAACTGATTCTTAATTAGGGATGGACTAGAACCCATACTCAAGCCCAGGCTCGACCTAGTTCGTTTTTTGGACTCGCGGCTGTATTTTCGATAATTATCAAAAAATTACACTAACCCTAGAAGGTACCATTAGTTTTCACTAACCCTCGAATATACCGTTCGCTAACCCTAGGAAGGATCGTTAGTTTTCGCTAACCCTCGAATGTACCGTTCGTTAACCCTAGGAAGGATCGTTTGTTCATTTTCGCAAGCCTTCTAATGTACCGTTCGCTAAGCCTATTAAGGATCGTTCATTTGATAATCCTCGAATGTACCGTTCGCTAACCCTAGGAAGGATTGTTCGTTCGTTTTCGCAAGCCTTCGAATGTACCGTTCGCTAAGCCTAGTAATATAATAACCATATAATAACCAAGTAATATAATAACCATATAATAACTTAGTAATATAGTAACCATATAATAACCTAGTAATATAACCATATAATAACCAAGTAATACAATAACCATATATTAACCACAAAATAACCTAGTCATTTAATAACCATATAATAACCTAGTAATATAATAACCATATAATAACCCAGTCATATAATAACCTAGTAATATAATAACCTAGTCATATAATAACCATATAATAACTTAGTCATATAATAACCATATAATAACCTAGTCATATAATAACCATATAATAACCTAATCATATAATAACCATATAATAACCTAGTAATATAACAACCATATAATAACCTAGTTATATAATAACCATATAATAACCTAGTCATATAATAACTATATATAACCTAGTCATATAATAACCATATAATAACCTATTCATATAATAACCTAGTCATATAATAACCATATATAACCTAGTCATATAATAACCATATAATAACCTAGTCATATAATAACCTAGTCATGAAATAACCATATAATAACCTAGTCCTATAATAACCTAGTCATATAATAACCTAGTCCTATAATAACCTAGTCCTATAATAACCTAGCCATATAATAACCATAAAATAACCTAGTAATATAATAACCATATAATAACCATATAGTTTGAGCTGAACTAACCTTCAGATGTACCGTTAGCTAACCCTAGGAAGGATTGTTTGTTCGTTTTCACAAGCCTTCGAATGTACCGTTCGCTAAGCCTAGTAATATAATAACCATATAATAACCTAGTGATATAATAACCATATATTATCGTTCATTCAATAATCCTCGAATGTATCGTCGAAATGTAGCTTGCGCGAAACCCGACAATTGCCCAAGCGCACACAGTGCAAAGGAACGTGGATGCATCATAGACTGTCAGAGAAGCTGGTGCTGGAGCAATCCGCATTACATTTCTCCTGCTAGTTTTACTGAAGAATGAGAATTAAGACATAGCACACCTGCTGTTCTTGACTTAAACAGTAAAAGTAAACAGTAAAAAGACATACCCTTTAAAAGGAGAGCTATTAGTGAAATTAAGTAATCTTTATCATCATGCTGTAAGTTTAAAAACAACAGTTATACATGGCATATGCCACGTCTCATTTATTTCTGTGGGTATGGTGCATAATAAACATTGGCCAGCTATGGCTACATTCAACATAATATATAATTTATTTAAACATATTTAGACTAAATCTGATAATTTGATGGCATTGCCTGGGCATCGCCCAAAAAGTTTCAGTTATAGTGAATATTTTAGCCCAACCAGGCAATATTATTATTGCTTTATTATTAGAAAGCTTAACAAGCTGAAAGACTTATGGTTGGATGTGAAAAGGTGAAACAAACAGATAATACATTTTATTGGCTGATGAAAAACAAGGCAGATGTATAAATTGGCACATTAACATTTGTATAGAAGCACATTCCTTTCGTATTGCCACAGGAAGGTTACTTCAAGTTTCAAATAATCACAAAACTGCAAATTAAAGGGTATGTCCACCCTTAAAATTTTTTTTAATATAGTATTCCCCCTGTCCCCCCAGCCCCAACCGCTATGTTTTTATTCTTAGAAAGTGCCCCAAACTCTACTTACCTCCCCTCTTTCCTCCGCCTGGGGGGACAGGGGGAATACTATATCTAAAGGGATTTATGCTAGGGGGAGGGAATCCTGAGAGGGAGGGAGAGGGAGGGGGAGAAGGGCTGCAGTACGCATGCCAAACTTCTCCCAGAGGTCCTATATGGACTCTGCTATCCTCCTGGTGGGCAGTTTTTGGGACTTTGGGGGGGGACTACAGGAGAACCATATGGAGCTGGGATGTGAGGTAAGGATTAAACTACACTACATGATGGGGGTAGTTGGGGGGATTATAGTTTTGGGGGTGGACACAGATATTTCTTTTCAGTGTAGCATTAATTTAATGAAATGTGAAGTAGACTTGGCCAATTTCTCAGATACAAATAACACACCTGCCATATCTTCCAATATTTCCTATGCTCCACTGGTATGCAATATCATGATCCATTTAAACTCAACTCCTTTGTAAGCTTGATCCATTTTAGACCCATATAGGAGATATATAAAATTGATGTTATTATTTGATGAAAAAGTTAGTACACCCCTCACATTTCGATAACTATTTTATTACATCTTTTCATGGGAAAATACTGAAGATCTGACACTTTGATACAATGTAGTCAGTGTACACACAACCAATTAATGTATAAACTACTGGCAGCAAGTGAATACTTAGGAGAAAAATGTCCAAATAGTGCCTACAGTCAAGCTTTGTGGTTGAAGTGTGATGGTTTGGGGCCGACACTGAGGAGCTAGAGCTGATTGAGGGTACTATGAATTCCAGCATGTACTGTAACATACTGATCCCCTCCCTTCGGAAACTGTGATGTAGGGCAGTATTCCAACATAACACATCTCCAAGATGATCACTGCCTTGCTAAAGAAAATGAGGGTAAAGATGCTGGACAGGTGAAGCATGCCTCCAGATATAAACCCTATTAAGCATCTGTATTGTATATGTATAAATATATTACATTCCAGTGATGTGTTAACTGCAGAATGCAAAGGTTTGCATTAATGGGAGGCCCATGGTGACTGTATGTGTTGTAAGGTATTGTAGCATTGTCCATGCTAATCTACCTGCCTATATAATACTCAAAATAAATTCTGCTCGGGAAACACTGCCCTTTTTGGCCTGGCTCCAGGTAAGATGCAGTTGTAGGCTGATATTAAATACTCTGTTGGCTCATTTCATATAATTGTTGTCACATGTGAGCAGGGGCATTTCTACCAGGGGAGAAGGTGAAGCAACCACATGGGGGGGGGGGCAGGAGCCTCCCAGAAAACCACTGTGGAAGCATGGATAGGAGCCCCATCATAGTTTTGCTGGGGGGCGTAGTGATTTTTAGTTAGTGTCCCTGGTCTAGAGATCGAATGACATAGCAACAAGTCTACTCATAATAAGAAATTAAGCTCATTTTGAGTTACTCATACAGAACACATGACTGCTTAAAAAGTGAAAGTTTTCTATATGATAAAACAATTATTTGGGGGAATGCAATATAGGAAGCCCTGTTACTGGTTCTTTAAAGGGAAAAAAACACACAATGGAATTAATGGGTAGTTGAAGTACACCAAGAGAGAGATACAGTTTCAAAACCCAAGTTAGGGAACAAACCAGTGTACTGTTACTGGGAATAAGATACTTGAGCAGCCAAGTGGTAAAATAGCTTGATATATGCCAAATTATTAAATTAAATTCACTTTGTTGCTTGTTTCCTTCTTGCAGAGGATCCCTGGGGAAAAAGAATAACTCACTGTTCCTATACTTATAATCTATCACATCTAGTTCCTATACTATACTAATGTACCAAGCAAACAATTAATTTTAAGTCTCCTAACTAGCAAGGGTGGACATGCCCTTTAGGGCTAGGCCACAACAGTGTGTTTTAACACGCGATCAGATAGCGTGCCGGAAGCAGCAGAGAGGGGTGGGACTTGCAGCCAGATCTGTGATTGGCTAGCCGGCAGCTCTTGAGTGGCCCAATTAAAGTGGGCATACTAGGTGCGCTGAGACCATTTGTGCTGCGATCACTGTTTCTGGTGCGATTCTCATGCGCTCCAATCCCTAAAAATGACAGGGATTGCAGCACAAGCGAGTGCCCATACACCCTACTGATAGTCGGCCGAAGCGTCCATTCGTCTACCAGATGTGCATCATAGGTTGTCCCTGCGATTGCACATCTGTATGGAGCTTTACTAACTTTCAGGGTTTAAAACTAGTAATGATGTACGCATCATATATACAAGAACGCACTCTAGATACTGAAAAACAGTAAGCGCAGGTGGCAGACTTGATTTGAAGCAGGCCAAGACAAGCAGCATTCAACAGCTTATTGTGTGTGCCCAGGAGGATGTTTTGGAGGGGGTGCTAGGCGCCAGTAACAAATCTTGCATAGGGTGCTATTAAACCAAAGGCCGGCCCTGCTGTTAAGCATCCTATTACATGTACTACTACTTTTATTTAATTAGATGTCAATGTGGAATTTCATACATGGGAAAAACTGATTTGCCATTAGGTTTTAGAAATAATGCACATAGATCAGCGATCAATACAACATTCTGTGGTGGTAAAAAGGTTGGAAATAGATTTCAGCAAATGTCAGCATTTAAGTACATGGGTTTAGATCGTACAAGCAAACACCCAATTCTGCCCCCCTCCTGAAAACGGCATTGTGGTGTATCTTGAATGCACACAAGCGCCAAGTCATCAACCCTCCTCCCACTGTGCAGTGTGCCACGTCTCAGGTGGGAAAAGGGTTGATGACGCGGCATATAGGATGTCCCTCACACAAGGGGGGTGGGGGTGAATGGTGCTTCAGAGAAAGGCATATTTGATTAGAACTTTAAATACTGTTAAATGACATGTTCACCCACAAACAAAATGTTAACCTTAGGCCTAACACCCCCTTATTTTTCAAAATACATTCCTTTCTCCCTGGCATTCTTAACCTCAGATATATTACCTTGATGTTTGCTTAAGGACCTTGGGAGCTCAATGTGACCTTGCATAGCCATAAAGCATCCAGATTTTGCAGCTATTGTAAAGCTGGGCACACACACTACAGATCATTGAAAGATGACAGACAAGATCTGCAAGATCCTGTCTGTCATCATTCAAAGATCTGCATACACAGAGCGTTCGCCCTATGAACATCATCGGGACTGCGTGTTTCCCCTCAGGGGAGTCTAGCACGGTCAATGGAAATTTTCAGTCTTTCCCAAACGAGCATTCGCCCGACCCGATCGTTCGGCGGCCACGTGTTCGGAAAATGAAGGTATACACACTAGCGATAAAGCCCCGAAACCGAATCCGACGGTATTCAGGCATTATCGTTACTGTGTGTACCCAGCTTAAGTAATTGGCCGTGATGTAAGCATTGACTGAAGAGAGGTAAAGTGTGGCCATGGAATGTTGTAGACTGATTTTATCCAAGGAGAGGTTTGGGGGGTGTTAAGCATAGGGTTACAATTTTATGGGGGGGTGAACGTGACATCTGATGGGTCTCAATGCTTGTTTAAATGTTTTTATGAAAGTGATAAGATATCCAGGGCCACATCTACCATGAGGCAAAGTGAGACATTTGTCTCAGGCAGCACCCCTGCACAGAAGAAGAAAGGCGACAGAAAGGCAGTGGTGGGGAAAAAATTTAGCTTTTTCTTGAACGGTCATAAAAAAAAAAAGAATTTTCCCTAGTAACAGATATGATGTTAAAATCATTTTATATGGTTAGGTTAGCTTTAGTTAGACTATTTAGGGCCCTGCTGAAAGAGTCTATCGTGACATGGTGGCAGGCTTTTATACTACGGAAAGTATGGTATTTCTTATGTATTATAACAGTTGAACCAACATGTATATAGCACAGGCTACAAATCAAGCTATTTTGATTTGAGCAACAAAAACCTGAAAGGAGCAATATGATAGTGGCAACACAAGCTATTTGAGAAAGGGATGTAATATCTGTTTATAGTAATTTACATTATTGCTAATTGACTGTCTGATGAACTGTTTAAAGATAGGAAGTTTAAAATCATAACATTTTAGCCACGCCCATGGACAAAACCACACCCACTTTAACACGGCAGCAGCGAGCTTTGTGCCACACCTGGAAATAATAATGGGCAGCACGGATGGATGGTACTTGATCAATGGTTAAATAGAGATGTGCACTGCATATTTGTTATGTTATATAGAGTTATATTTGGCTTGACAAAGGTTTGACTTGTAGTGCCTGTTTTGCACAATCAATAAGGCTATAATAATTTCAATGCTTGTTTACTGAATTCAATTCAATTGAATATATGCACAAATTAATTTACTGGTAGCACTAAGGTTATAATACAAATGTATTAGTAAGGCTGAATTAAAGGTGCAGTGGCTGATATTATATCTGAATAACTAGGAAAATTGTGGTTCCCAGATTTATCTTTACCTGGACATTCCTGCCCCTAGTAAACTAGTGCTATGACACGTGCACTATCAGGCTTTTTACAGAAGATTTGGTTCACTTGTAGCCTTCCAGCTGTTTTAAATTATCAGTGCTAGAAAGCCTGGAGTTTTAGGTCACAACCCTTCCTAGTCTGACAAGACCATGGGTTATACTGCTGTGTTAGGCCCCATAATTCTACTTTATTATCACTAAATCACAGACAACTCTGCAACCAGGTGTTCATTCAGGTAGCAAACATGCAATACAGAGAAAACTGGGAAAAATTATATTGTTTAAATGTGAAAATGTTTCTTTGATGTGTCGAAAATGCCACATCAACCAGGATTATCCCATTCAATAAATAAACACAATATCACTATAGCATACCAAGTGTTAAGGGCATTATTGGCCAAATAAGACTTAATGCGAGGTCACATTGAATGCGCACGATTGAACTCGTGCGCGCAAATTATACTCTTATCTATTAGGGCCTGCACTATTTTCCATGCAAAAAAGATTTTAAGTTTTGCACTCCAATGTAGCGATCCAAAGGTAGGCATAAAGGCTGAGGCAATACTCAACGTGTGGGTATCAGAGCGAATCACACTAGAAATGGTGATGGCATGTCCACCAATAAGCGGATTGCATCGCAACATACACCAGCACACCTAGTGTGGCCAGACCAATTGGCCAACATTAGTGTGAGGTTTTTAATGCATGATGGGATTGCGTGTTAAAAGTGCACTAACCCAGCACACTTTACCTTACGTGCTCCTGCGATTCAGTAAAATGATTGCCGCATCATGGGGACCACATTTCTTATTACATATCCCTCTGTCTTTGGAGGTAAATGAAATGCTGCACAATTTTTAGCTGCAAAAATAATCAGCTAGATGGTTTGGTATAATGGACAATTTCCTCTAGTTTGCTATGCCCTCCTGTGGTTAGTAAGGCATTTGCATCAGAATTTTGAAGGTAGTTTTGTTCAATGAAATGTTAACGAAGGTAATGCAAAACCAGGTTTGGGTTTAAGGATAATTATTTATCTTTATTTCTCTTTAATTATTCCTCTTCTATTCCACATCAGTTGTACCTCTAGGTCTCTTAAGGTCCTCACCTCTGGGATTAGCCTACAGAATGCAAACTGAGCTTTATTACTTTACCTTTGCATGGCCACCTTGCTCCACTTCCTGGTTCAGTCCTGCGGTCTGACTAATAAGCTGTGTTAGAAAAGCAGCCGAACAATGGGTGAATTGAAGCATTTGCAATCTTCAGGCTAAACCTAGGGATGAGGACCTAGTGATTTAGAAACTCACCCTGGGTTCTTTTCAATGGGAGGGGAATGGGAAAGGTATAATTGTCCTTTAAAACTCTGTAAAACGTTCTTCTTCCTCCATAATGTTCATCCCCTTGAAATGCTTCTAAACTGTATCTTTCACCTTATTTGCTGCTGAATAAGTCAAAATGCTCAGATCTCTACTGAGCAATTGAATCGTCCCAGGGGCTGAGTCAAGGGCAAGACTATGATGAACACTATTAGAAGTACATTGTCAGTCAGTACTGTTTGGAATCATTTATTTAAGAACAGGGAAATTGCAAGATGGACAGACTACACACATTACAGATTTGGTCTTTTTTGATCACACATTCGTATTATCAAAGATTGTTGAACAATCACATCGTTAACAGACAACAGTACACATTCTACAGATATAAGTATTCCCCGAGACAATCGTTCATCCTATGCATGCTATTTGAAGACGTGCTTGTAGGTTTGTGGAATGGGAAAGCTATCTATTTGTACTTAACTTCCACTTTAACAGCACTAGTCATATGTTGAAAATCCCAAGGTCAACCAACATACTATTAATTTAAAGGCAAAATGTAAACTTTTTGAACTTTCAACTGTCAGTAATAGTGTTATTAAAGGGATATTCCATGCTACAATCTTTAGTTATGCAGTTTGAACGCTCATTGTGTAGCTTGTAGCGCATTGTGGCAAACAAAAAAATGCTGGAACTGTTCCAAAATCAGCTTTTACATAAAAACACAGTGCCTCACATCCAGAGCAGCTTAAAAGTACTATAATGAACACCAGAGTTTAGCTCCTGCGGCTGTCTCAATGCCATGCATTTTTAAGCATCTAACTGTTCCTGTATTTTATAAAAGCAATTTGATACCTACATTGGATTCACTGATGTGAGCTCCTCAGTTATTTTTCACCCCTCACTCAGTTAGGCTGTTCTTTTGGACTGTCAAGCATCACAAGAAATATGCCCATCTGAACTACTAAATCCCCTATGCTGTAGAATTCCTTAACCAGCCATTTAACAAACTAAATGAGCCAGAATTCCATTCAGATAGAGTTTATGTTTAACCCTGTGCTGTATACTGGAACAATGACAAAAACGATTTATAAAGATCAGGAAGTCAACTTTACATCAACATACAGTAAAAGGATATGAGCCATCAATTCCCTATCCAAGATCCAAATTCCAGGTGTTTATTCTGAATATTCACCCTGGGATGTCTAAACTGCCTCTGTCCAGCTGCCATCATACTTTATGGAGGAGGCTCCAAACATTCAAAAACATAAGAAACCCCTGATGAAAAACATGCAAGTAGAGAGAGACAGTGCAGCATTCCAGACTTGGGACCTGAGAAATAATGCAGATAACCTTAAAAAGAAATGTAGAGAAATGAATACACAGGATTGTTTGCTAGTACCCTGTACCACTAAATGTCACTGCACCACCAGCAAGGGGACTAAGACTGAGGAACATCTGTTAAAAACGCCAGATTTGGTCTACAGGGATAAAGTGAACACTGTATAGGTGTCTTCAAAGGTCAACATTCCGAGCCCAGAATTACAAGAGCCATGTATCCACAATGTTGTCTACATTTAGCTTTAGCTTATTTGGACAGAATTACATTATATCAACACACTTGGAATATCTCAAGAACCTTTTGAACTTATATGTAGCCTTTTTTATTTGCTGTCTCCTTGAACCTATGTCAGATAACAATACCATGTGTGGCATGCATCAATGATCCCGCTGTAACAATGTTTTGAGAGTTGTGAAGCCTGAGGAAATCTGTAAGTAATTATGCCCATATTACCTCAATACTAATGTGTTTGCCAACTCTGGTGCCGTAATTAGTGTAGCATTTGTCTCTCCATGCAACTTAAATAGCACAAGTCTGCATGATATTTAATAAAAGCATGTGCCGAACAATTATTTTATTTGAAAGAGCTTTTTGGTGGTGAAAGTTAGTTGTACTACTCAGCATTTAGACCCTCAGCTAGGCATGCCCAGCATGCCAACATATAGGCATGCCCAGTCGTTGTGCTGCCAACATATATCTGTATATTTGCTGTCAGAAGAAAAATAAAGTCCAAATTCTCTACTAAATTGATTAAAGCAGAATGATGTCATAGCTCAATATCAAAATATTATTATTATTATGTATTTATATAGCGCAAACATCTTCCGTGGCGCTTTACAATTACATAGTCATACATTACATACAGGGTAATACATGTTATACAAAGTCATATATATTACATACACAGGTAATACATAATATAAGTACACAGAGTGATGAGTTTCTTACAGCAATACCGTTATACAATAGGAGAGAGGACCCTGCCCAAAGAGCTTACAGACTAGAGGAAATGGGGGTGAGACACAAGGTTACTAATGAGACTCCTGAAACCCATTGAGTGCCATGTACTGCTGTGCTATATAATAACATACAAAATAAGATTTTTACAAGATGTTGGTAACATGCAATGTATGGATTGGTAATAATAATAATTTTAGGGACCCTAGTGTCCCATAGTTCTGGGTGACATGCAGCATTATCTCTATAGTGTCACCCTTAGTAGGGGAAACCTATTCTGGCCATTAAGATCCCAATGTGACTATAACCAGGACATCCTGCCTGCAGCACCATTGCCCCATTCTTCATAGGGATATAGGCACAATGGCAGCAGGCAGCGTTACTATGGATACAATCAGCATCTGTTCCCCAGACAATAAGGGATCCCATCCACCCACAGTACAGTAGGTACAATCCCCATGGCTGTGCAGTGCCCTGACGCGTCTCACATCTCACCTTTGTCTTGTCTGCTCCAATATTCTAGGTCTCTCTCCTTCCACTGTCAGCCCCAGCACACACTGCGCTACTGCCAGCAAAATAAAGGCAATAGGACGGCCTCCTAGCCTGCAGCTGCTCTGCGCTCACAGTAGGGCCTGCCTAGCACACACACAGGGTTAACCTTGGCAGCAAGCAACACCCCACAGCCACTGATTGGGTTTCAGCTGTGCAGAAGGAAGCAGAGCCAGATGGAACCACGCCCCATTAGCTCACTAGCACCGCCCTCTTCTTACACTGTATAGAATGGGAAGAGTGGAATTGGCAGCACGTGAAGAAGGTGTGCGGTTCGGTGTGATCCATTCCAGTCTGTTCTGTCTCCTGGGAGACCTGCAGTGTGATTGTCCGATGGAGGGATCTAGTGACCCCATCACAGGGGTAGAGATATGGATTTGCTCGATCTTATTTTAGATGGAATTAATATAGATCAGGGTTCCAGGCTAATTCGTGGCAGATGTTTTTAAACTATTACCTAATGACCAGCAAAGCTGCAGGGACACAAGATCCTGTAAATAAACAGGATTTCCTTCCACTCTATGTGCAGTTTAGATTGCAATCTGGATGGGAAAGTGTCCATTTCGCTAATAATCTGCTTTTCTCTCCTAGTAAGCTACGTTCAGGGGCGCAACTACCAGGGAGCAACTGCCGGGGGCCCCATCTTATTTTTCTTATGACCGATATAGCCTCCTCCCTGAAAACCACTGTGGATGAGGCATGGGTCTGGGACCCATCAGTTCTTCTGGGGTGCCTAGTGATTCCTAGTTACGCTACTGGCTATGTTCACACTATACTTTTTGTTAACATAGCGATTGTGATTTAGTGCAATGTTCTGGTGCATTAACGCATATCGGCGGACATTATTTTCAATGGCCCTGCTGTGCGTAAATGCAAAAAATGATTGCATGCACGCTACACACTGTATCGCAGCGTGTAAGTTTTAACGGTACCATTCACTCCTAGGAGCAGAGCGTTTGGAAACATCGCACCAAAACGCTCCATAGTGTGAATGAAGCCTTTGTATACAGACAACGTGCTCTGTATTTCACTGTCACTTTCAGGAAATGTAAAAATCAAAAGGCAACAAAAATCCTATCCCATGAATTTAATACGTATGGTGCTTACTAATTCACTCTGGTGGTCCGGGTGTGTAAAACCACAGACCCTTCGCTTCACCAAATAGCATGTAAACCAATCCAAGTTTCAAAGTATATATTGGGTGCTTACCCATGCCTCTTGATGACCCGGGTGCCAGGTGCCCCAGGTCCGTCGCTCCATACCAAACTCCACGAGTACAGCCTCTTGATGACCCGGGTGCCAGGTGCCCCAGGTCCGTCGCTCCATACCAAACTCCACGAGTACAGCAAGAAAGAACACGACACTGCATCAACCGGAGTACATAAAAGAGGAATCCGGACACACAGATAGATGAACATACAGCTTTATTTCAGTACACCTGACGCGTTTCGGACCATGCGGTGGCATCCGATATTCAGCATATTACATGGAAGATCATGGCATCGTGGAATATGCTGAGAGATAAAAGTGATCACTAGTGATGAAACCTGGTTTTGATTAGAAATGGCCTGTTAGAAAAGAAGTAATCGGATTTTGGGAATTCAGTAGGTTTCGCTTCCACCTTTAAACAAAACACGCCAGTTCCAATGCTCACCTCCCGTCACCATAACGGAGATTTAATATAATTTTTGTGGCTCTGGGAACATTTCATTTTGGTCTTGCTTCGTGTGTGTCAAAAAAAGGCAATATTAAGTTGCTTGTTCCAGCTATGTGGGTGATGCCCCCCCCCAACTTTTTAAGCAGGGTAATTTTTACCATGTCCCCAAGTCCATGGGGGCCCTCAAACCAAAAGTTTAAATGATTAATTCAGTCAAAAGTTGCACCTTTTCCTTTCTGCATTAATTGAAGAATGGGAGGTAACAGACCTGTCTTAGCTCCCGTTTTTCAATTACTGTTATAGGAGCCATCAGACAGGTCCTGACTTTTTCCGGATTCATTTCAACTGTTGCACGCTATAGTTAAGTTAAATCCGGAAACAGTCGGGAAATATGAGGAGAATCTTTGTTCCTGGCTCCTATAACAGTAATTTCAGAACGGGAGGTAAGACATAGGTCTGTTACCTCCCATTCTTCAATAATCCTTTAATATGGTGAAAGACAACACAAGTTTCCCAGCAGTAAATTTTCCAACAGCCACAGCAAAATGAGGTGAGGTATAGCTTGCAGTCTGCAATTGTGCAAGGTGCTCTGTGTTCCAAGACAATGTTATTCACTTCAAACGGTGTTGTATTTAAAACTAAATTATCCCTTTAAAGCAGAATTGTACATTCTATAAAAGGTGAAGAAATACTAGAAGAGTAGAATCTAAGACAGTAGTTTTCTACAGTAATAAAATAGATATGATTAATGGTGTTGGATAAGTGTTATTTGGAATGAAACCCAGGCACGGTCTGATAATCAGATAGAAGAAATCTATAAATCTGTGAGCAGTTACCAGTGAAAACTATGAGGTTGGGGATAAAGTAACTAAAAGTGTAGAAGGGATATCCACACGACAGCCAGCTGAAATCCACACTGAGTCATCATTAGCTCATATCAAAAGCATATGCAGCAGATCATGCAGGGTATAAAGTGTCTACCTCATGGGAAAATTAATAACACAGTTAGGAGAGACTAAAGCTGCCCATACATTTTAGAGACACTTCATAGATTAGAAATTCAATCTTACAATCTAAGTCTATAGTCAGATTATTACCTTCCCAGCAGTTTTACCTACCTACCTGGCCCTATCATTTGTGAATTAAAGTTAATTGAAAAATGTGTGGCTAAATTATCATAGGCCCCCTCACTGCTTCATCTGACAGTGCTTGTCTAGGGGGAGGCTGTATCTGTCATAGGGAAAGTAAGTAGATGGGGTCTTCCCTAAACCAACAAAAGACATCAAGAGCAGCTGAGGAAGAAGCCCACACTCTTTGGGGCAAAACACATCCAGTTTACTCTTGATGGGGGGGCCCATCTGGTCATGGATCTGTGACTTGGCAGATATCTTAAGTATACCTTTTTGTATGTTCCCCTCTAGTGCACTTGTCTTTATCTGTTCCCCTATTTCGATACGGGGTGGCTACTCTATGGATTTATATAGGTTTACCTATAGCGTCTCCAACTTTCCTTTGTCCTAGAATAGCTGAGGGGTGTGTGTACATGTCTTGGCGATGTGCACAGGGAACCAATGGGTGCTCCACTCCCTCAAATACACAAGTAGAAACAGGAAGGACTTCCCGGCACCATCACTCCTCACATATAATCGAAGTAGGCAAAAAGTTAAAATCACATACCTTTATTATAACAATTTAAAAATCCAGGATTGAACACAACTTTAAAGGGTGATCTAATGCAATGCAGTGCAATAAAGTAGTCACTAGACTATGAGTTAGGGCTAACCAGCCTGAAACGCTTTAGGCAAAACTAGCCACGTCCAACAGTTTGCCACAACCCATAGTGCAGTCCATCAAGAACCGCAGGATCAGTCATGGTTTTCCAACACATCTGATCATTAGTTCAGAGGAACGACCGGTCGGAAATCGTTCGCTTCCCGCCCGAAGAAAGCATTAAATATTTATTTCTGAATGACTAAAATATTGGTTGGTCAGGACGAACTATTGGATAGTGTGCACCCAGCTTTACTGATTATTGTTACTAAAACAAAAGCACTAGTGTTATAGATGGGGCCTTCCCTGCTGTCTTAAGGGTTGCTCCCCTGGTAGTTACATGTCAAATGTTGAAAGAAGGTTGCATGAATGACGGGAAGTAAAAATGTTAGTGTATGGTGGTGCAGGTAGTATTTTTCCTCTGTACAAATGAAAACTCCTCATACAGCACATTCAAGCCCCTTTTAAAAAATAACTCACTGGATAAACAACATGCAGGATCCTGCATGGCAGTGGGAAGTGAATCCCTGACCTCTTCTTGATGGACAAGCCTCTCCAACCAATAAAAATGTGTCTCTCTGGAAACACACAGTACCGAGCGCTCTCCCTATGATGTTCATAGGGAGAATGCTCGGGACTGTGTGTATGCAGATCTTTGAAAGATGGCAGACAGGATCTTGCAGATCCTGTCTGTCATCTTTCAGAAATCTGTACTGTGTGTACCTAGCTTAAGACCCAATTGCTGCCAACAAGCTGTAAGTTTGGAAATCCTACTTTCATATGGGACCTGAGGTTAACATGAATTCCTTATGCCTCTTTTGTATGTTCTTCTGTCTCCGGTGCCCGATAAGCTCCAGGAAAGGTACCAGATCTGAATCCAGGGGGTTAGTCAACACAATTAAAATAGCATGTCTTTTTCTTTACAACACTTGAACACAAAGAGTTACAGGTGAGTTATGTTTTCTTTTTCTTCAGCAGATCTCTTCAAGATGCAGAGATGATGAGGATCACCACTTCCACCACAGATCAAGGCTGGAATGTGTGCTTTGTGACAACTATGCCACAAGAGGAAAGAAGCTATGTAAAGATTGTGCAGCTGCACAGTCAAATTCTTCAACTGACAATATTGCTAACATAGTAAAGAGAATGATGGATTGCGCTTTGGAAAGTTTTGCTGCAAATTTTTCTGACAATAACATGTCCAAAGTAGAATCCCTTATCAATCAACCGCCTTATCACAAGGGTGAAGAAATCTCTCAAGATTTCAGATCCCCCAAAACAGTTCATTTCAGACTTAATGTTTTCAGAGGCAAATCAAGAATTAGCATCTTTCTTTATCCATGATTAAATCAAAGAGATCACCAAGAAGGAATGGTCTAACCCAGACAAGAGATTTGTAATTTCTCAAAACTTTAGGAAAACATATCTTTCTCTCGGGACAACACAGCTATTTGGGAGGGCATACCCAAAATCGACACAACCATTGCCAAAGTAGCAAGGAAGATGGCTTTGGCAACTGAGGATACTATCAAACTGAAAGACTCAATGGATTGCAGAGAAGAGGCCCTGCATAAAAAAAGTGTTTTCTCCTCATTCAGATCGGCAATAGCAATTACCAGTTTAGCCAGAGCAAATAAAATTTGGCTCAGAGATCTGGAAGACGCAATCAAATCAGGAGTTTCCAGACTCTGCTTCAACTCCTACCAGACATCAAATCAGCAAATGAATACATAGCTAAAGCATCTTTAAACTCGCTCAAACTTCCAGCCAAGTCAATTGAAGCCTCAGTGGTAGCAGACGCTCCTTATGGCTCAAACAGTGGAAGACAGAGGCTCTATCAAAACAGGGTCTAATGAGTCTCCCGTTTGAAGGTGATCTGGATTAGAAAGCCTGATAGAGAAAAACTCTTCCAAGAGAACACTTCCTACTCCCAGGACACCAAAGAGATCTTTTTAACACCCAGGTCAATTAGGTGGCATCAAAGAGGCCTAACAATACTGACCAGGTCATCCTTTCAACCAGAGAGGAGGCTGGAAATCTGATTTTCGGCAACAGCCCTTTCATGAGAGAGCTTTCTCTGCCAAAACCAAACTATGACTCCCAGGGCTGAGCTTTGAATATTTACACTCAAAGGTCAGCAGCTTTCCGTAAATCGGGTTCATCCTTTCCTCAGGGAGCAAAACAGGGTTTAAAGCAAGTCTACATTTGCCTCTTGGGTCAAATCTTGTGTAAGACAAGCTTACGACTTAATGGCAGCAGATCAAACCCTAAGTGTTACACTGCATTCCACCAGGGCGGTGGCAGCGTCCTGGGCATTCTCTGCCCAGATATCTCCAGAATACATATACAAGGCAGCAACTTGGTTTTCATTATCAACCTTTATAAGGCACTACAAGCCTGATGTGGCTTTTTCCAGAGACATTGCATTTGGAAGAAGCATGCTTTCTGTAGGATACCAAAAATAAAATGAATTGATTAATCAGCACATGTTCTCCCTCCCAGTCTGTTTATTGCGTCTGATTTCACATCACTTTCCACTGCCGTGCAGGAACAGGGGAAAACAAAAATTACAATCAAAAACTTAAAGTAATATTATTTTCTGGTCTATAGCACTGCAGTGGAAACATTTCCCTCCCTATACTTCTACAGGGTAACCCTTTTGAAACAAAAAAAATAGCAAAAGTGGTATAAAGGTGATACCTTTATTGGC
This sequence comes from Hymenochirus boettgeri, assembly GCA_019447015.1. Lineage (NCBI taxonomy): Eukaryota > Metazoa > Chordata > Amphibia > Anura > Pipidae > Hymenochirus > Hymenochirus boettgeri. The sequence continues at coordinate 325,842,038 of CM033469.1, forward strand.
TAAGGGCTAGGCCACACTGCTGCGATTTTTATGCGATTGCGATTTTGTGTTCAGCATTTTAAATCGCATGCGTTTTTCAATACTTAATGAAAAAAACGAACGCGCAAACGCAACAAAATCGCACATGAAATCGCGATCATTGCAGTGTGGCCGTGCCCTAACTAAGCTTTCAAAATATTCTAGTTCCTTTTTCAAGCTGATTACAATGAAGCTGTGGTGCTCTCTGATAAATATGTACAACATTTAGCTCATAGATCAAATAACCAGAAAAAGGAATATCAGTGTGGAAGGTGTTAACAAAGTCATATAAAAGGGCTCTGCAAGGGACAAACAGATAAGGTACAAGATACTGTGGATCAAAGTGGCTGATATAAATAGTGGTAAGTTAGTGAAGTGTGAAGTAAAAGGAATTCCATGTAATTAACTGTTCCAATGTCTCTACAGATGTTTGTATTTCTGGCTTGGTAGGCAGTTCTTACTCTATATAGTTTGCAATAAATCCAAGGCCCAAGTTCAGTCCCTTCTCCAGAGAGTTAAAAGTTTTCATTAATTTGTACTCACATACCTTCCTTTCATTCTCTGTTTCAAAGTTCTTCTTAAGGACCAAGATTCTTAGATTGTTTATGGAGTGGTGAGGGCTGTTAAAATGGTTCCCTACTGATGTATCTGTTGTATTCAATTAGATCAACTGGACTTGAAGTTTAGTTCTTGAAGACATTTTGCTAGTCATCCGACTGGCTTTCTCAATTCAGAATGTCTTGTACAAGAAACTGTGGCAATTATGTACCCTGGAATATCCAGGTTTTTTTTTGTTGGTGTATCCAGTTTTTATTTGTTATAGTAAAGCGGTGGTGTGTATTTCTCTTTCTCAGGTTTTGTCCAGTCTCTCCTATATACAGTCCTCCTGTTGGGTATCTAGTGCCCTGTATTAAGTACACCACGTTGGAAGAACAGTTGTTATAAAAGGGTTACCCTGTAAACATTTTGACTGGCTAACATGGTACACCACCTTTTCCTACGTATACTTTTCTATACAACCTGATTCCTCTATTGCTCGGGAAAGAGTTCAAAGACTGACTATGGAGGCGATAGACACATTTTTATTGGTTGGAGAGGTCTGTCCATCAAGAAGAGGGTTGAGGATTAACCCATCACTTCCCACTGCCATGCTACTTACCAGAAAAAGAAAATTACGGTAAGTTGTTGGTGTAATTTTTGTTTTTTAGTTCCTTGCCTGGTGTCATCAGTCAGCACAGTTGATACATGTATTAACTTTAAGTGTGCTTCCTGTATATTTATTGGAGAAGAAGACTGGAAACTTATTACATGTTAATATTAATCAGTGGCTTTTATATTCAGGGCATGTGCACTTTGGAACACTGTCTCGATTGTCAAATAGCTCAGGGTGTTGGAAAGTGACCCAAACCACCCAGTGTCTGTTCTAGGGTTGGCCACCTAAGCTGCGGCAGAGATTGGGGGAGGAAAAGGGGTGGATTGGGTAAGCAGAGAATAGGCAGGGATTTGTGAAGATGGCCTGAAGTAACTTATTTATAGTTTCTGAAGTTGGGCAGGAGGATCAGTAAACTGACTGTAAACCAGACTGACTGAAGCCCTTATTGGGACTCAGGATTTGTACAAAATTGTAACATCTGGCAAACCTTGTCTAAAGTCACGTTGCGTGCTGCACATTAAGAGGCTCAGCACTCATCCCTTATTACAAATGTAATATATATTACTGTGACTTTAGAAGGGGCTTGCAGTAGCTGTTTACCACTCAGATTTAAAATTGGATTTGAGCCAACGTTAGTCCGTGCACATTAATAGCACAGGCAAACTTTTGCACCTTCTTAACACTTCAACCCATTTGTGCAGTCGTCGGAAGTTTGGGAAATATTAAATTGAATGAGGAGAGAAGTGAGAGTCTAGTAGGAGTTCTGGTGTGGCAAGTTGGCAATGGCAACCACTGAATGGGCTAGTTCGAGGTCCAGAGGTAGAGAGTAGAGAGTTGGAGACATTCAGGGTTATTCAATAACAGTTCTTATCGTTTAAAATGGTGCTAATTTTGCCCCAACCAATCAGATATTAGCTTTCAAATGTTAAATAAGATCTGATTGGTTGGGGCAAAATTAGCACCATTTTAAACAATAAGAACTTTTATTGAATCTCCCTGAATTTGTTTTACTTTTACTCAGAAAATAAATAGGAACTACAAGGAAGCAAACACTAATCTGTGTAAGATTAGACTATTATAATATCTATCTGCCTGACTCTATGTAATATTTATTCCCCTGTGTAATTTCTGACTAGTTTTCATGTTTGTTTGTCTATCTGTCTTTCTATTTTTATTATCTAGCTAGCTAGCTCATTTCTATCTCTGTCTGGATATCAATTCTTGTCTAATTTCTATCTTATGTATCTAACAGTTAGAAAATGGCCTCCTAATGTATTTTCCAGTGTTATGCACCATCCAATTAAACAACATACAGTATTTAATGCCTGCGGGAGTACACAACATACAGTAATCTCTTTGAACTGGGAAAAAGCTCTATGTTTTGTCTATCCACAAATCCTTTATTTTGCAACATGGTCATTCTAAGGTATTTTTGGATAATACAACCATTGTTCCAGATGCTTCTCTCAATAACAGCTTATTTTATGCCAACTGGCTAGTGCATAGCAGATCTTGTCTGGTGCACCCTTTACTTTTGCAAGTTTTTTTTTAGCTCTTATACATCAATGGCATCCTGTGTACAGGAAATATGCCACTTGTTTCACAGATACACTGCCTTAATAATGCATAGAAAATTAGGGGCAATGCACGCAATCGGTACAATGGTTCCAGCCATGTTATATGCTGATATCAGCTCTCGTGCATCACAAGGAGTCGTTAACCATTACATGCATAAAATGCCGCTATCAATTGCGGTGGCTGTCTGGTTAACTTTCGCATTAGTCACACAGCTGCCGCAACGAAGGAGTTAAAGTCACACTAATCAATATAACAATGCGTGACTTTAACTCCAGAACAGGTGCTTTGCACCTCTTGGTGCATCACCCTGTCAGTACATTAATTTACTGAATTAGTATGCAATGATTTCTAGTTTTTTCCTACTTCTAACTATCAACTACCCCACATAAAAACGTATCAGAGAACAATATTTCACAGGTTTGTTATATTAGGCTAGGAAAATTTTGTTTTGCGCTGTTTGTTATCAATGCAAGGTGCATTGTTCACCAATCTGAGGACACCCAGGCATCCCTTGAGGTCTGATATTCATAGTTGTATAATAATGAAGGTTGACTTATAAAGACATATCTAGTGCAACCTACACTACTCATTAACCCTACCTAACAGTTGATCTAGAAAATAAAATAAAAAACAGCTGAAAAGGGGGTAAAAAATACTTTCTGACACCAATGGCAATTTCAAAGGATCCCTGCATCACCCAGAACTATCAGGGGGATGTAAAAAAGTTCTATTGTTAAAAATGGTGTTAATTTTGCGCCAAACAATCAGATCTTATTTCCCATTTGAAATCTAACATCTGATTGGTTGGGGCAAAATTAGCACCATTTTTAATAAGAACTTTTATTACATTTCCCTGCAAATGTATTAATATCAGTAATTTTCAATATTTTTTAGTTTTAGAAACGTATCCAGCCCAGCTATTCAAAGAACTTGTGATTACGAAATTTGCTGGAAGATAGTTACACAGTTTCACTGTTCTTACTGTAGGAAACTTTTCCTAACTTGAAAATGAAACTTCTTTTCTTCTAATCTTAAAGGGCATGTCCACCCAGATATTTTTTTTCTGTAGTGTAGGGCACCCTACCTCACCCCCAATGCCATGTTAAAAAAGCAGCAGAAATGTACTTATATTGCTTTGTTCCCCCGGCGCTCTGATCCAAGCCCTCTGCTTGTCTGAACTTGCAGGCAGTGGCCGGACCAGCAGCCAAGTCTGCTGAGAGGCAGCCAATCACAGATATGGATACTGGCAATGTAGAGCACCCGGGGGAATGAAGCAATGTAAGCAATGCATTTCTGCTGCTTTTTTAACAAAACAAACATGGCATTTGGGGGTGCGCTAGGGTGCCCTACACTACAGAAAACCTTTTTTTATAGGTATGGCACCAAGCAGAAAGATGGATCTGGGTGGATGGAGGGCTACCATGTGCATGTCACAGTTCCTTCCGGAGGACAACTAGGAGGCAGAAACCTTTTCACAGTAAACCGGTCCTACTGTTCAGTTTCCTGGATTTTGGACAAGCACTGCAGGAGAACCACAAGGAGCTAAGATGTAAGGTAATGATTTTTTTAAACTACACAGTGGGGCCAGTAGCGAGGTAAATTTTAGTTTTCGGGGTGGATATGCCCTTTAAAGGGCATGTCCACCCCCAAAACTATAATCCCCCCAACTACTGGCCCCATCATGTAGCGTAGTTTAATCCTTACCTCACACCCCTGCTCCATAAGGTTCTCCTGTAGTCCCCCCCCCAAAGTCCCAAAAACTGCCCACCAGGAGGATAGCCGAGTCCAGAGTTACTTACCTTCCCTCTTTCCCCCACCGAAATGAACTTGCAAATGCTCTGGGCAAATCTCACAATGTGATTTACCAGAGGCTGCACGACCAGCTATAGCTGGCATTAAATACTTACGGCGCTAAGACTCGCACAGCCTCTGGTAAATCACCTTGTACCAGCTGCGCGAGTGCCTCTTCGGGACCGCGCACCGTGGCAAGCGAGACTTAACGTCGCGCAAACCTTTGTAAATCGGTTAGCGTGACGTTAAGAAAGAAAGGAGCGCTGCGCCCCTCCGTGAATTGCCCTTTATAAGTATATAAAATTATAAATTTCAACACTGTCAATGTGTAGTGTAACTTTACACTAAATATGGGTAATTACAACTTTAAGTCCAACATTAAGGACACAGGTGTTCCTTAGAAAAATGTGCATTGCCAGTGAGTCGCCTCATCGACCTATCACCTACTCTCCTGCTCCTTTTCTGGCCCTGGTCTCGCACACGACATCTGGAACCCAATAGAGCCACAACTAGCTTGGGGGTTCTCCTCTGACGTTTCAGAATGGCCTTTTTTTAATTCATCCATCCGTGTCCATCTGGGCTCCCGCCTGCCTTGAAGCACAACCATAAAGGACATGTTTTCGAAAAGAGAAACTGTGGGTGAATCTCCCTGAAAGAGTACAAAAAATATTTCCACTTCTGAAATTCTGAGGCATACCTCTGGCTCTTTGAAATCACACCAGTGTGTCCCTTTGAGAAACCTTGGGTTATACGACTGAAAGTAGACAGATAGTCTATATAATGAAGAAAGATGAATAGAGACAGATAGATTAAACTTGTAAACACCTACCAGAACAATCCCAAAACTCCTACTTATTTATTGTGCAAGTTAACATTTTGCATTTGAATGAAAGTACAGAAAGCACAGTAACTGTGATTGTTTTTTGTTATTGAAATCCTCCCAGCTACCAATCTTGGCTGTAGCATGTTAACTTCACGACATCATACCCAGAACGAGTGATGGCATTTCCCCCTCCTTCGTTCCTTACATGGCACATAGATGCAGAAGAGCTTTCATTGTCACATAACTCTCTGCTACACTACGTGAGCTTTACATGAAAACATAGAACGGCACCAGCTAAATCTTTAAACGAAACACACAGGCAGATGCTCGGTTCTCCGGGAATTTCCAGGGACTTATTAATGCGGCATGCTTCTTAAAGTCCGGGACTGGTACCGGATAATCCGCGGGAGTATATAACAACTATGTAAAAAATCAACATAAAAGTTTGTTTATCTATATATACCAAATAAAGGAATTTTAGGTATAGGTTAATTATGTTACTCGGCTTAGTAAATTACTTGAGTATATGTGAAGAATATTATTTAAATTCAAAAATTACATTTACAAGAACCCAAACAATCTCCAACTTGCAGTTCAGTATTGGAGAATTGAACACCGGGCCCCACCGTGGAATTAGTGTCCATATTGGCCTAAGTGTACACACATGGAATAGGGAAGTATTATATGGTTTCAGGCAACGGAAGTTGTAACAGGAAGGGTCTGGATGCTGCACCAATACACCCCAAAAAAATTCTAAAAACCGTTTAAAAAAATGATTAACAAAAATGCTGAAAAAGAATGAAAAAAAAAATTAGATAAAATAATACATCTATTTACTGTGTTTTAAAACACCAACTTTGTTATTGTACATACTGTGAGTTCATTATCTCTCTCCTGTAATGTAATAAGTAAAAATAATGAAAATCTTTGATTGGTAACTGCTAATTTTCCCCTCCAAACCTACAGGAGACTAGAGAAATGTTGCTTACAAATATGTTTACTTCGTGATATATGGCTACCTTGGGCCCCAAAAACAGGAGTCCAATCCTCATGTGTGGTCAACATATAAGTAGGTCTTATCCAGAAACCCCAAAAAAGGGAATCATATCGGATTCTTAGATTCTCGCGATTACTTCGCGGAAGACATGGCTTTGATTGATTTCTGTAATATACTGTACATGAAAGTAAATCTTCTGATTTTTTCGGAAAAATTCTTAAAATATTGAGTATTTCATGTGTTATTATTTTTTATATGGCAAGTACTTTGTGATTTTGTATTAAATAATATTGTTTATTTCGCACTTAGAATTTAACTTTTTTTCATCAATGTAAAATATTCTCTATACCTTAGTATTCTCACGCTATTATTTGGAGATCGATGTAAATGCTATACAAATTGAGTCAGGGGACTAAATACATTTATTTATTACAAATTGACATATTCATATTAAATAGTACATTGTAATAAAATAACTATTTAGGTTAACAAAAACTAGGTGAAAATAAATTATTCTGGCTCAGGAACAGTATCTTGAATACAGATAGCTACACATCAGCTCTCAATTAGAAAAAATAGTTAGCATTTATTATTAATTCACTTTTCCTATTAAGAAATGTCCCAACGCAACTTCTCTTGAGGACTGAATTAGTTGAATGGTTATTGATCTTATGGGAACATATGCTATCAGACTATCATTAAGGGTGTGCAGGCTCTTCTAAGTTGTCAGGCGTACATAGGAATAGTGCTATTACTAATGCATGCTATACTAAACTAAACCAGAAGCAGTCGTCAAATTTAAAGGTGAGCTGGCGTTGGATTGTGCGTGAAGTTAAATATACTTACCTTCCTGGATACTGGTGAAGTGATTGAAGAACATAAGGTAAGGAATAGGTACTTTCTCCTGGTCTACAATCATTAATTGAAAAGGTTTAGTTCAATTTTTATGTTACTAAAAAGGAGAATTTGTAATTCCGCCATCTGAATGCTGTGACATATTGAGCGATACATACCTTTATATATCTGTTGCAAATATTATTAATCGAGTAAGAACAACCAGGCTCAGCACCTAACCAACTAAATTTAACAACTAAAAAGTAATAAACCAACTACAAACATATTAGTACAGGGATTAGCATAGGAAACAAATTAAAAAAAATGTAACTAACAAGTATAAGTTAATATATATGCATATCTATCTGTTGTATTCAATTAGATCAACTGGACTTGGAATGTAGTTCTTGAAGACGTTTCGCTAGTCATCCGATGGCTTTCTAATTCAGAATGACTTGTACAAGAATCTGTGGCTATTAGTGTACCCTGGAAAATCCCCAATTAGCATATCCAGCCAGGTGTTAGGTGTGATTAGATAGTGGCTAAGAGGTGTTATAGAACGCCCAGAGTAGGTGTTTTAAAACACATTGTACATGGCAGACATTGGGTTCGAACCCCCCACCTCTATTTAGGCTTGGTTTCTTTATTTCACTAAATGGCCTCCTTAACACTCTCTTGAACCAGTCACGTTCCTTCGCGCCAGTATGTTAACATTACAATCTTCAAGGTATGTCCTTTGTCCTTAAGATGCAGATACACGCTGATCCTGACCCTAGGAATTGGCCTTCTGTGCTGGGCCATACGTTGATGAAGTTGCTGTTTGGTCTCCCCCACATACAATCAGAGTCATGCTCACTGCACTGCACTGCATATATGATGTCGCTTTTCTTGTGTTTTGGTATTGGGTCTTTCGGATGTACCAATTGCTGCCTCAGTGTGTTGTTCGGTTTAAAGGCAGACAGGGATACGTGTTTTTGGAAAATTCTTCTTAATTTCTCGGAGACCCCTGTACATATGGGAGACCATGTTCTTCCTCCTGTCTTGCTTTTCCCCTTCACTGTGGTATTCGTTGTTCTTTTCTTTCCTTCTACTTCTTTTGACAAAGGCCCAGTCTGGATACCACAGTTTTAAGGGCTCCTCTGAGATGTTCATTTCTTTAGCCTTCGCCTCTGTGCTAGTGGGATGTTCTCGCTCTGTTTGCAGGGTTCCTGATGACCCCCAGCTTGTGATCTAAAGGTGGTGGGAGTCAAACACAAATACTGATCTGTGTGTGTTGGTTTTCTGTAAACCTCTACTTCCAGTTTACCATTTTCCTTAACTTCTACAAGCAGTCCAAGAAAGCCAGTTTGTTGGTTTTTGTACCTCTTCCCTTGTGAATTTAATGTTTGGGTCCACCGCATAAATGTGTTCTGTGAAAGCTTGTATTCCTTCTGGTGGATTTAACCCAGTGTGTCATCAACATATCTGAACATGACACCTGACTCTGGTACCTGGTAAATGGTCTGGGGAACATGTCCATATCACCAAAATTGTTTAAACACTAACTTCCCCACGATCGGCAATTACCAGGGTCCCCCATGATACATTTGAGGGTTATTGCCATTTGATGGTCACCGAACGATACATTCAAGGGTTACCAAAAATTGACGATATATTCAAGGAATACCAAACGATACATTTGAGGGTGATCACAGAAACAGAATATTCTAGGAATATCGCCGAATACCCATTCAAGGGTTGTCACCAAAACAGTACATTTGAGGGCTATCAACGAAAAGGAACATTCGAGGGATATCGCCGAAATGCCACATTGGAGAGTTATTGCCGAAACACCGCATTCGTGGGTTATCGCAGAAAGGGTACATTTGAGGGTTATGGCCAAAAGCAAAGGTTAGTGAATGGTACACAAATTTGATAATTATCGAAATATGTCCACAAATTCAGAAAACCTGAACTAGTCTGTCGTTCGGGAAGTTCTAAAAGTCCGAGTTAGTCAAGTTAGGGTCAAACTCGGGTTTAAGTTCATTTTTAGTCCATCTGTAGTATAGACCCAATGACATTGCCGTTTGGAACAGGGTTTCAGGTAATTATTTATACATCTTGAAGACTAAATGACTAACCTCAATAGTATTGTCAATTGGGCAAGTTGAAATGTCAATAGAAACTACCTGCTAGTTAGGGGCGTATTTTCAAACACATTAAGGGCCAGCTACCACTACAGAACCCTCATGCTAAGTTCCCAATGGATTTCTGCAGTATCTGTAATGGATACACTTATCTATGAATATGAAAATTGTTGGGACAAAATTAACTACACCTACAGGAGGCTTTATTGAGGTTGATTTTATATAAATAAAATAATTCATCATAATTAAATAACATTACCATTCATAAGACAAGATAGCTTGCAAGTAGGGCAATAACTTATAAAAAAGCAGTTCTAGTCACCATTCATTAAGGCCCTTAAGAGCCACAGTTTGTAACCTCATAGTCCACAGTGATTTGAGTCTAATCAATTGCTTATAATGATCACCCCCCCCATCGGTCTTTGTTGGACAACTTATCCATAATGTGGTCACAACAGGCGGATAATGAGAGTACTGGTAAGTTTTTGTCCACAGTCATCCAATATGTCCCATTATTTATACTCTCCCAAAAGTACATAAGTCCTTTGAGGCAACACCAGGCATGGATCACTATTGAAACCGTAATAGTGAAATAGAAATCAACTCGGGAGTTACTGGCAAGAGTGCAAAAGTCTATGGTTGGGAAAGTAACCTGTGATGTAGGAAGACTATATACAGTTTATCCCCCATGAGGAGGAGATGAGGCTTGCTGGGAAGCCTTGATAAACATATGGCCATGTATCCCCACCTATAGAGTTTTTGATGGAGCTATTAAGATTTGTGCACACACACACACTACTTTAGTTTTGAGGAGTAATATTTTATTATTGGTAGGTACAGCGTGATGGGGGTGACAATATGGCCCCTTCATTTGCTAAACTTTATATGCGAGTTGTATATTAAAACAAAGTTGGGAGATAAATGTTATTATACAAAAGATTATTAAGACCTGTTTTAAATTTGGTGTGGGGACGAGGATTCTGTGGTGAGCAACATTAAGAGAATTAATGAATTAAAAACTGAAACGTCAATGCTCGGTGCATTGACTACTTAGATCTACGGATCTGTGGATGGTGATAGGTTTGGCACCATGTTGTTTCACAAGGTGACTGATTGGAATACTCTGCTTTCATGCCACGAGTTATCTCCCCCAGCTCTATTGGAAGTTAGCCCATATACACAATATTTGCATGTGTTGAGAAATAACTCTGATCCTGTAAAAGCTGAGGAACAATTGAGATGACTTGTTGGCTCCTAGTGAGGGGCTACAGTGAGCAGGTGTTGAAACGCCAACTGTGCAAAGCCCTTTCAAGGATGACCTCATGGTCCTCATGGTCATATAGGAGAAAGGGTACGTAAAGGGTACACCAGCATTGGCATATGACGGAGCAACATTGTCTTGAATTGATTCTGTATTGTGACTCTCTGGATCTATGGGTCTCTGCCCTTTGTCAAACATTGTTTGGCATGTGGAGATACTGTACATAAACGACGTCTTCCTGCTGTAGAGCGGTGACACTGGATCTCTGGAGCAGTTCTTTGAGCTATTAAATACTATCATCCTGATATTAATTTACATTATTTTATAATGAGTCGGAAATAACTCTGGACATAAAAATTGTGAAAACAGACAGGATTATACAGAACTGGTTTCAAAAGTGGCAGATAGGAATCAGTTATTATCCTTTAAAAGTTTTCATCCTAGACATGTCTAACATTCTATCCCTGTAGACAATTCAAAAAGGTAAATAGAATTGTCTCAGATCCGCAGTCTCAGATTAAAGGGGATGTATCAGAAACTAGGAATAGATGGTACCCGGAGGGCTAAAGCTGGGTACAAACAGTACAGATCAGTGAAAGATAACAGACAGGATCTGCAAGAGCCTGTCCCAGCGTTCTCCATTTACACATCATAGGGAGAACCCTTGGGACTGTGTTTCCCTTGGCCGCGGCAGACTTCTCTAGGGAGAATAGCGCGGCTGAGAAAATTAACGGTCTTTCCGAATAGCATTCGGCCGACCCGATCGTTTCGACAGCCGTGCACTTGTGGAAAACGAAGGTACACACAATTGGATCCAACGGTTCGGGGCTTTATCGTTACTGTGTGTACCCAGCTTTACTAATGGCAGCCAAAGAAAAAGTATAGATGGGTGCAATATGAGAGAAAAAGGGAAAGCGTACCAAGAGAATCCCCTGATCATAAATTTTGGCATTGGCAGTGATGGGGTGGTGCAAAAAACATTGGCACATACTAAAAATGCCTACCCTGATATAGAGGAGTTTCAGGAAGCCCCCTTAATCTAGTAACAGAGAGGGCATACGATTGGGAGTCAGATTGTTCGATCTGAATTCATATCGCAATAGCCTGCAAGAAACATTCTGGGCAGTAAAACGTATGGGCACATTCAAAATCTGGCCTTATTTAGCTTGATACAGGCCCCAGAAACAGGGCCGACACGTTTGTCTTGCACAGTTTTGCACTACAATAAATGAACGTTTTGTTTAACACAAGACCCAGGAGTGCACCAGTATTCTTTTGTCTTTTGTGTATGCTGATCCATACTGGTGGCACCCGGGCACAATGACCAAGCTTAAACTGTGTGCCAACTTGCATCTATATATATATATATATATTATATATAATATATATATTATACACACACACACTATAGGGAGGGCCACAATATACATTTTAATAGTAACATTGATATTTAAGGTTGGATGGCCACCACTGGTATTTAAACAGCATCATTGTGTGGAAATGCATTACTAAGTACTATAGACAGTTTGAATATAATGGTTTACTAGACATGGAACAGAACCTGCCTAATTCTATATGTAATCTTCTTTAGTATTTGCTTATTGTAAGACCCAATGGTCAAAGGGTAAGTGGGGACATAACCGTGCCTCCACATTCTAAAGATTTACCTTTGACATGTTGACAGCTGATCCATCATCAAACACAGCACTCTTTTATTAATTGTACATGGCCGTCTCGTATTTTAAAAGATAAATAGTCAAGTATTAATCATTATTTACTTTATTCAATGAAACATCTGTTTCAAGGCTTTACAAAGTGCCAATCCTCTGAGTGAAGATAAGATAAAAGGAACATCTGCAAAGAAAGACTCATAAGGAATGTACAATGTACATTATAAAGGTTTTTATTCCAAAAAGGTTGTCCAGGAATTTCCATAAAGTTCGTGACACTGGAGTCCATTTCTATTGAGTTTAAGGTAATTTTCTAGTCATTTCTACCGTGTATCCTAATGAGTTTCCATACCCATTATTACAGATTGAATAGGTGAATCCTTATACGTAATTGAAGGGGGGGGGGTAGGATAAGTACTCCTACCTTTCATTGTGATTCATTCTAAAATAAAGACAACTTTACCCTAGAAAAACAAGGACATATTAACTAGAAATAAATACAAGTATGTCATTTAGTCTATTACAATTGCCCCTGAAAAAGCAGAACAAGATGAAAAAAAAATCACATTGGCCCATTTAACATGTTAGCATTTGCCAAAAGCGTAACCATTTTATAAATTCTTATAAACAGATTGATGAAACGATTGTAATTGTGATGACATTTATTTTAAAATAGAATTTAATAGACTACCTTTCAGTTTTTTTAATTTCAGCCTGTTTCAAATGATACTAAAACATCATGCAAAAGGACTGCAAATGCAAAATCAGCACTGAGTGCTTTGTAGCAGTGACTGACAGACTTCAAGCACAGCAACTATCTATTAATACAAGGTAAGTCATTTAGACCACATTTATAGGTTCCCAGACAACTGGCAGTCCTAAAGGGATAATCTAATAAAGGGACAGTTCCAAAAATGCTGAGTAATATTACATTTGTATAACATGTTTCACTGCCTCATTGCAGCTTTAGACTTAAAAATAACTGCTAAAAATTAGTAATATTATACTTGTCTTTATCTTGTGTTTATTTACGACTATATGTGAGGTAGAGTCATGTTGAACTCTAGAGATATACTTCACCCTTGTTTTCAGTGAGTGTTTGATTGAAGAGAACAAAAGGATCAGTGCATTTATATTGTGCTAATGTGCTTAGTGAGTCACTGCTTGTTGAGGCTTTATACAGGGGAATGCAGCTGATAAGATATTGAGTTAAATTATTGTTATTAGTGGATTATACCTCATTTATATGGCATGTTTTGCTGACATTCATTAAGGGCATGTCCACCACTGTAGGGAACTAGGGTTCCTTCCCCCAGCCCCAACTTCTATAAAAGATTTTTCAGTAAGTCTTCCAAACTCTACTTACCTTCCCTCTATCCCCCGCCGTACTGTCCGGCCCTCTGCTTGCATGAAACTGCAAGAGGGGGGTCGGGTCGGCAGCCGCGTCCCTGAATGGCTAAGAGGCAGCCAATCACGGATGCGGCTGCCAGCTGCACAGAACGCTGGGGGGGGAGAGGTAAGGTAAGTAGAGTTCGGGGGACTTTCTGAAAAATCTTTTATAGCGGTTGGGGCAGGGGGAAGGAACCCTACTATGTGGCAAAAGGGGGAGGGAGAGCAAAATGGGAGGGAGAGGGAGGGGGGGGAAAGGGCTGCAGTGCGCATGGCAAAATTCTCCTAGAGGAGAGACAGGAAGCAGAGTCCTATATGGTCTGTTTTTGGGACTTTGGGGGGCATTACAGGAGAACCATTTGGAGCAGGGATGTGAGGTAAGGATTTTTATTACACTACAGAGTGGGGCCAGTATGGGGTTAAGTTATAGTTTTGGAGGTGGACACGCCCTTTAAAACATGCAGAAAAACAATCACAAAGTAGAAACTAAAAATAAGGTTTTTTAAACTGTTGTACTGTGTAATGCTGTTTTGACACCTTACCCTGGGCGTTCCTAAACACCTCTTAGCCACTATGCAATCACGTCCTTAACACCTGGCTGTGATATGCTAATTGGGACTTTCCAGGGTACATAATTGCCACAGATTCTTGTACAAGTCATTCTGAATTGAGAAAGCCAGTCGGATGACTAGCGAAACGTCTTCAAGAACTAAACTTCAAGTCCAGTTGATCTAATTGAATACAACAGATATATCATGACCTGGATGAGTGAGAACCTTCACAAGCATATTGTAAATGAGTTTTAGTACAGAAATTACTAGTCATATTAGATACACATTCCATTAAATGCACAATGGATAGTGTATGAGTAATTACACAAGTGTCGTTCGAATCTCAGATGTAGAGATTTGTTCTTTGACAGATGTGCCACAGCCTGAAAATGTTTGTCCTAGAGAGAGAAATCGCTGCACACAACCTGTAAATCAGAGGTCTTTGCAAAACAGAAAGTTATTTCTACAAAATTTCCCATTTAGCTCTTGGGAACAATGACAAAAATCTTCCTTTTACATGGAATATCTTTAGAGGATATATTGTTGTATTCAATTAGATCAACTGGACTTGAAGTTTAGTTCTTTAAGACGTTTCACTAGTCATCCGACTGGCTTTCTCAATTCAGAATGACTTGTACAAGTCAAGGCTTGGTTTTCTTATTTCACATAAATGGCCTCCTTAACACCTCTCTTGAACCAGTCACGTTCCTTTGCCAATTGTTAACATTACAATCTTCAAAGGTATGTCCTTTATCCTTAAGATGCAGGTACACGCTGATTCCTGACCCGAGGAATTGGCTCTTCTGTGCTGGGCATACGTTGATGCAGTTGCTGTTTGGTCTCCCCACATACAAATCAGAGCATTCTTCACTGCACTGCACTGCGTATATGATGTTGTTTTTCTTGTGTTTCGGTATTGGGTCTTTTGGATGTACCATTGCTGCCTCAGTGTGTTGTTCGGTTTAAAGCAGACAGGGATATGGTTTTTATTGAAAATTCTCTTAATTTCTCGGAGACCCCTGCTACATATGGGATGACCATGTTCTTTCTCCTGTCTTGCTTTTCTCCTTCACTGTTGGTATTCGTGTTCTTTTCTTTCCTTCTACTTCTTTTGACCAGGCCCAGTCTGGATATCCACAAGTTTTAAGGGCTCCTCTGACATGTTCATTTCTTTGCCTTCACCTCTGTGCTAGTGGGGATGCTCTCGGCTCTGTGTTGCAGAGCTTGATGACACTCAGCTTGTGATCTAAAGGGTGGTGGGAGTCAAACATCAAATACTGATCTGTGTGTGTTGTTTTCTGTAAACCTCTACTTCCAGTTTACCATTTTCCTTAACTTCTACCAAGCAGTCCAGAAAGCCAGTTTGTTGTTTTGTACCTCTTCCCTTGTAAATGGACTGCTTGGTAAGGGGATTGTGCTGCATTTGTAAGTTTATTAGTGTTATTAATAATCACTAATGCCTCCAACACACATTTTTTCTTTAATAGACATCAAAACTATCCATAATAATACATTAGCCTTTTTAAAAAAAAAAAAAAAAACACCACTAACATTTTTTTACATGTTTTTATTTTAAAGAATTTAGCACAAAAAACATTCCTAGTTAAAGGACTAATTACTTAGATTAGAAACTACATTTCACTATTTATAAACCTTCAATATGAAAACATTTGGAAGAGGATGGAAAAGAATTTTCAAAAAAACAAATGTATTTTCTAATTATTTTCAAAATGTCATTTCACTTAGACACATTCGTTTTCATCCCCTCAGTAGTTTATCCACAACTGTTTACCAAGGACATAATAGTGCCATTAAAGTATTTAGCATGTCACTGTAATTACATGTGTATAGCATGTCACTGCAATTACAGTATATAGCATGTCACTTTAATTATATAGCATGTCCTGGGTTTTTTTGCCTTCCTCTGGATCAAAAAAAAAAAAAAAAGAGGGTGAATAGGTTGGACTTGATGGACGTATGTCTTTATTCAACCTTAATTACTATGTTACTATGTCACTGCAATTATATAGCATGTCACTGCAATTATATAGCATGTCATTGTAATTACAGTCATAGCATATCACTGCAATTCAGTATATAGCACGTCACTGCAATATATAGTACGTCACTGTAAATTAATGCATGTCACTGCAATTAAAGTATATATCATATCCTGCAATTATATAACACGTCATTGCAATTATATAGCATGTCACTGCAATTACAGTTAATAGCATGCCACTGCAATTACAGTTTATAGCATGTCACTGCAATTATTAGCATGTCATTGCAATTAGTTTTAGCATGTCACTGCAATTACAGTTTATAGCATGTCACTGCAATTATATAGCATGCAATTATTGTAAAAAATAAAAATTAAATTAAAAAGAAAAAAAAAAATGAAAACACATTCTTTAAAGGGCATGTCACCCTTAAAATAAACTTTGCCCTAAAATAGTATATCTTCCCCCAGCCCCAACCGCTATAAATAAATTTAAGTAAGTGCCCCGATGTTTACTTACCTTCCCTCTCTCCTCCGACGCCCGGCCTTCTGCTTGCAAGACACTGCAAGCAGGGGGTGGGACCGCAGCCGTGTCCATGATTGGCTGAGAGGCAGCCAATCACGGACGTGGCTCCGGCTTCTTAGAATGCCGGGGGAGAGATGGAAGGTTAGTAAAGTTCCGGGGTCTTTCTTAAAATTATTTTTTAGCGGTTGGGGCTGGAGGAAGATATACTAATATATGGGCAAGGGGTTTTATGGTAGGGGGAGGATCGCAAAACGGAGGGAGAGGAGGGGGAGAAGGGCTGCAGTATGCATGCCAAACTTCTCCCGGAGGCGAGACAGGAGGCAGAGTCCTATATGGACTCTGCTATCTCCTGGTGGGCAGTTTTTGGGACTTTGGGGGGGACTCAGGAGAACCATATGGAGCTGGGATGTGAGGTAAGGATTTTATTACACTACATGATGGGGCCATTAGTGGGGGGATTAAGTTTTGGGGGTGGACATGCCCTTTAACAATAGGATTTTCAGTTTTTAAAAGCATTCTTTTTTTTGGCATGACCACCCATAAAAGAAACTTCGTATAGCTCAAGTATTGTTATTAACTCCTTCTTGAGTTGTTCAATAGATGACATGATCTCTGCCAACGTCTTTCATATTCCACATCATGGGTTGTATTTGTCTGAAGAGATGCTTTTATTCTTGCAATCCCACCGCATTTAATTTGGTTGCATGTATCCACAGTAAGTACCATGTATTAAGACTTGTTTATTCCGATAACTTCCCGTTTCATCAGAAAGTCAGTGATTTTAGAGGCTCAAATCCTTCTTTTGAGCTTGAAATGGAGCAGAATCTTCTTTGAACAGAAGGTATCTTCAGTCTCATGCTATATGAATAACATTGCTCACAAATAAGAAACAAGAGTAATTTCTAAGTTTGTACACACGTCCAATGTGTGCACCGAGCAACGACCCACCAGGTGGATCGACGAACGAGCCCAGACCAAATGAAAACACACACGTATTCTCGGTCAAAACGGTAGTTCGTCACGCAAATGCATCGTCGTCGGGGTCGTTGCTCGGTGCATACTATATAGCAGCATGCATCGTTCATTGCGCAAAATGACCCCTACCAAACAAATACACACACGGGATTCTCGGGCGAAGCGGTCGTTCGTCACACAGATTCATCATCGCCGGGAGTCGTTGCTCAGCACACATCGGATGTGTGTACGAAGCTTACTCCCAGGTTCCCCAGAGTAAGGGGCATAGATATGCAAAATTCTTCTTTATGTCCCTTGGCTTATGCATGTGTCCAGAACCACTGGCTTAATAACATGCAATACAGCCTATTATAGGCTATAGAAGATCTATATGTATATATGACCTGAAAAAAAAAGAATACCCAAACACCAGTGGGAAAGCATTATTTAGAGTGCAAACATAATGCTGCAAGCTTATGCAGGCAAGTATTGGAGCAAATTGAATTGCCTAGCAGAGGGAGCGATAGAAACTACTCTCCAAGCTGAATTGAACGTGATCGAGAAATTGAGCTCAATGGAACCACATGGCCTAAACAATTCATACAGCATACATAATCATACATGAATTTTTTAGTCTATAAATGTTTGCATTTGTATCAGGTACTCGAACTTACATTGTGCTTTTTCTCTTACAGATAATGGTCTATGGGAATAAAACAGGATTGCAGGTAGGTAACAATGTTCCTACCTGCATCCTGGATGTGTATATAACACTGTGTATTTGGGATAGACTATAATAGTAGTATCCCTAAATGTATGATTATGTACCCTGGCCACTAGGTGGAGCTGGTTATGTATACTGTGTCTTATCCTATATAAAGAGGGTGATAAGATTCAGTTTGTAACTTCCACCTGATGAAGAACCGTGAGGGCTCGAAACATGTTGTGCTTCACTCCTAAATAAAAAAGCAATTCTAACACCCAAGCTAGTTGTGGCTCTCTGTGTCCATCCTGTCGTTTATACCAGTGGTTCTCACTTGGCAATGCACATTTTTCTTAAGGAACACCTGTGTCCTTAATGTTGGACTTAAAGTTGTAATTACCCATATTTAGTGTAAATTACACTACACATTGACAGTGTTGAAATTTATAATTTTATATACTTATAAGGGCAATTCACGGAGGGCGCAGCGCTCCTTTCTTCTCTCTAACGTCACGCTAACCGATTTACAAAAGGTTTGCGCGACGTTAAGTCTCGCTTTGCCACGGCTGCGCGTCCCGGAAGAGGCACTCGCGCAGCTGGTACAAGGTGATTTACCAGAGGCTGTGCGAGTCTTAGCGCGTAAGTATTTAATGCCAGCTATAGCTGTGTCGTGCAGCCTCTGGTAAATAAATTTGTGAGATTTGCCCAGAGCATTTGCAGCTGTGGGTGAATCTCCCTGAAAGAGTACAAAAAATATTTCCACTTCTGAAATTCTGAGGCATACCTCTGGCTCTTTGAAATCACACCAGTGTGGTCCCTTTGAGAAACCTTGGGTTATACGACTGATCTGTCACACCGTAGAAAAATACATATTTTCTGACCAGTAGACCTTCTACGAAATCGGTTTAGCGTGACGTTAAGAGAAGAAAGGAGCGCTGCGCCCCTCCGTGAATTGCCCTTTATAAGTATTAAATTATAATTTCAACACTGTCAATGTGTAGTGTAACTTTACACTAAATATGGGTAATTACAACTTTAAGTCCAACATTAAGGACACAGGTGTTCCTTAGAAAAATGTGCATTGCCAAGTGAGAACCACTGGTATAAACACAGGATGGACACAAGAGAGCACAACTGCTTGGGTGTTAGAATTGCTTTTTTATTTAGGAGTGAAGCACAACATGTTTCGAGCCCTCACGGTTCTTCATCAGGTGGAAGTTACAAACTGAATCTAATCACCCTCTTTATATAGGATAAGACACAGTATACATAACCAGCTCCACCTATGGCCAGGGTACAAATCATACATTTAGGGATACTACTATTATAGTCTATCCCAAATACACAGTTGTTATATACACATCCAGGATGCAGGTAGGAACATTGTTACCTACCTGCAATCCTGTTTTATTCCCATAGACCATTATCTGTAAGAGAAAAAGCACAATGTAAGTTCGAGTACCTGATACAAATGCAAACATTTATAGACTAAAAATTCATTATGAATTTATGTATGCTGTATGAATTGTTTAGGCCATGTGGTTCCTTTGAGCTCAATTTCTCGATCACGTTCAATTCAGCTGGAGGAGTAGTTTCTATCGCTCCCTCTGCTAGGCAATTCAATTTGCTCAATACTTGCCTGCATAAGCTTGCAGCATTATGTTTTCACTCTAAATAATGCTTTCCCACTGTGTTTGGGTATTCTTTTTTTTTCAGGTCATATATACTATAGATCTTCTATAGCCTATACAATAGGCTGTATTGCATGTTATTAAGCCAGTGGTTCTGGACACATGCATAAGCCAAGGGACATAAAGAAGAATTTTGCATATCTATGCCCCTTACTCTGGGAACCTGGGAGTAAAGCTTCGTACCCACATCCGATGTGTGCTCTGAGCAACGACTCCCGGCGATGATGAATCTGTGTGACGAACGACCGCTTCGCCCGAGAATCCCGTGTGTGTATTTGTTTGGTAGGGGTCATTTTGCGCAATGAACGATGCATGCTGCTATATAGTAGCACCGAGCAACGACCCCGACGACGATGCATTTGCGTGACGAACTACCGTTTTGACCGAGAATCACGTGTGTGTTTTTCATTTGGTCTGGGCTCGTTCGTCGATCCACCTGGTGGGTCGTTGCTCGTGTGCACACATTGGACGTGTGTACAAACCTTAAGAAATTACTTCTGTTTCTTATTTTGTGAGCAATGTTATTCATATAGCATGAGACTGCAAGATACCTTCTGTTACAAGAAGATTCTGCTCCATTTCCAAGCTCAAAAGAAGGATTGAGCCTCTAAAATCACACTGACTTTCTGATGAACGGGAGTTATCGGAATAAACAAGTCTTAATACAATGGTACTTACTGTGGAATACATGCAACCCAAATTAAATGCGGTGGGATTGCAAGAATAAAAGCATCTCTTCAGACAAATACAACCCATGATGTGGAATATGAAAGACACAAAAGGTTTGCGCGACGTTAAGTCTCGCTTTGCCACGGCTGCGCGAGTCCCAGAAGAGGCACTCGCGCAGCTGGTACAAGGTGATTTACCAGAGGCTGTGCGAGTCTTAGCACGTAAGTATTTAATGCCAGCTATAGCTGAGTCGTGCAGCCTCTGGTAAATCACATTTGTGAGATTTGCCCAGAGCATTTGCAGCTGTGGGTGAATCTCCCTGAAAGAGTACAAAAAATATTTCCACTTCTCCATTTTAAAGGTATCCCGCCCCTTTGCTTTTTCAAACCGCCCCTTATGAAATGCTGAGCATGACACATTGCTGATCAGTGCTGCATAGTTCATCTTAAAGGTAGGATACTGGCTGTTTTTATTACAGAGCTTTGTATCTAGACCACAGTTCTCCTTTAACTATGGCAAATGGTTTTCAGTGAATTGTTAATAAAATGCTTTTATTTAACTATATTCTCATTACTTTAAATATCTGAACTGTATAGACTAATGTCTAAAGACTTATTTTCCCACTAAAGCTGGGTATAGATTAAAGAATTTCCTGAAGTCCGGGTTGTTTCTGAACTATAGAACTTTAGTAAAAGTTCTAAAGTTGGGAAACTAATCCATTAAAGTGAATGGGAGAAAATAGTTTGAAAAGTTCTAGTTAATTATAAATAAAATAGCAATGGTAACTTAAAGGAGAACTAAACCCAATTGTTTATACTCCAGAATCTGAAAACAACCCCCCTAAATAGGTCCCTCAAAAGCTTGTCTACTAAAATAAACTGTTAGTCCATTAAAAGTACCACACTACTTAATTCACTGATCTGGCATCCATAGAACTTGCCTATATATAGACTCTTTCAGTCTGCTAACTGCCTGCTGGTTGTCACACATCCACCATACCTCAGCTACTAAGTTTCTGCATTAAAATTTTGCAGTTTCAATGCTTCAGCTTGTTTTGACTCAAAATTCTGTGCGTCCACTGATTGGTGCATCGCTTTTTAGTATAAAAACACAACATACTGCTTTTGTTAAAAATCTCCTCAGCCTGTTGATTTTAATAATCTATTAGGATGTTTTAAAGGCCTACAATAGAAGGAATGTGAAAGCACTCTTTAGGCTAAATAACAATTAAATCTTGCAGAAGTGCTACTGATTTAGTCAAACATATATACAAACACAAAAAAGATAACCATGTGTACAGATAATTTTATATTGTATGAGGCCCAGGAATGTGCATTGATTGTCTTTTTTGTGTTTATTTTAAACTGCCATTGAAGCTGTGGCCACACTACAGCGCGTCCGAGTGCAATGTTGCGAAATTGCATGCGCTCAGATTTGCAGCACACCTACTGTGGCCACAAAATTTGGACCACGCTAGTGCGCGCTTTGTTAAAACGCATTGGTGTGGCCTAGCCCTGATTCTCCTTTAACCCCAACCTTGCCTTAACAGAACCCATGGTAAGGGCCTAAACAGGGTTTTGCCTGTCTCCCTTGTACCTAAAAGTTGCACTCATTATACTAGTCTGATACAGATTTTGCTAATGACTACAATACACTGCTTATAATAGGCTCAAAGCCTCCTTTTTTCCACTCTAGCAGATGGAATCTATGACTTAGCCAGGTTAGCCAAGAAAATATGTCACCTTTCCGATAGGACTCACTGCTATTCAGATAGATGCTCCCATTAATATCTAATTAAACAGAAAAGTTTCTTATCGATGACACATTTTCTGAACAAATTAAGTTTGGGCCATCATGTGGCAAAGATTAAGAAAAGGTTCTTAGTTAAGAGCCTGTTTATAGTATTCTGTGATATTTGTTAATCCTTGCAACAGCTTGGCTTTTGTGCTGCATTTACTGTAAATATTAGGCTAACTATGATTTTGCCTGACCCTTCTTGCTGCTTGACTTTGGTGTTTCACCCAGTTAGTATTGACTATGTCCTTGGCTCACCTCTCTGTACCTCTGTTCTAGGGACATACTTGATGCCTTGGTTAAGAACTGATTTCAATTGTTTGTCCTCATGAAGGATCATTTTTACTACCTAGAAATACTATTATAATAGTGGAGCACAATACTTGTTGTCCAAGTTCTTTTCCTATATTGTAATGGTTATCACTATGCTTAGTAACGAATAAGTGTTCAGTTCATTACTGTTACTAAAAGTCACTGTTGTTGGTAGGCGTCCCTAGGTCTGCTTACACCATCCAGTGGTGTAAACATAGTTTATACTATAGTATGTAATATGGTTATTTCATTACTTTCTATTTAAAGCTATAGCTATCATACAACAACAACAAATAACATTGCTTGTGAAGGTTCTCATTCATCCAGGTCATGGTATATCTGTTGTATTCAATTAGATCAACTGGACTTGAAATGTAGTTCTTGAAGACGTTTCGCTAGTCATCCGACTGGCTTTCTCAATTCAGAATGACTTGTACAAGAATCTGTGGCAATTATGTACCCTGGAAAATCCCAATTAGCATATCACAGCCAGGTGTTAAGGGTGTGATTGGATAGTGGCTAAGAGGTGTTATAGGAACGCCCAGAGTAAGGTGTTAAAACAGCATTGTACATGGCAGACAGTTGGTGTCGAACCCCCCCACCTCTATTTAGGCTTGGTTTCTTTATTTTCACATAAATGGCCTCCTTAACACCTCTCTTGAACCAGTCACGTTCCTTCGCCAGTATGTTAACATTACAATCTTCAAAGGTATGTGCTTTATCCTTAAGATGCAGATACACGGCTGAGTCCTGACCCGAGGAATTGGCTCTTCTGTGCTGGGCCATACGTTGATGCAGTTGCTGTTTGGTCTCCCCCACATACAAATCAGAGCATTCTTCACTGCACTGCACTGCATATATGATGTCGCTTTTCTTGTGTTTTGGTATTGGGTCTTTCGGATGTACCAATTGCTGCCTCAGTGTGTTGTTCGGTTTAAAGCAGACAGGGATACGATGTTTTTTGAAAATTCTTCTTAATTTCTCGGAGACCCCTGCTACATATGGGATGACCATGTTCTTCCTCCTGTCTTGCTTTTCCCCTTCACTGTTGGTATTCGTGTTCTTTTCTTTCCTTCTACTTCTTTTGACAAAGGCCCAGTCTGGATATCCACAAGTTTTAAGGGCTCCTCTGAGATGTTTCATTTCTTTAGCCTTCGCCTCTGTGCCAGTGGGGATGTTCTCGGCTCTGTGTTGCAGGGTTCTGATGACCCCCAGCTTGTGATCTAAAGGGTGGTGGGAGTCAAACATCAAATACTGATCTGTGTGTGTTGGTTTTCTGTAAACCTCTACTTCCAGTTTACCATTTTCCTTAACTTCTACCAAGCAGTCCAAGAAAGCCAGTTTGTTGTTTTGTACCTCTTCCCTTGTGAATTTAATGTTTTGGTCCACCGCATTAATGTGTTCTGTGAAAGCTTGTACTTCCTTCTGGTGGATTTTAACCCAGGTGTCATCAACATATCTGAACCATGACACCTGACTCTGGTACCTGGTAAATGGTCTGGGGAACATGTCCATATCACCAAAACTTGTTTAAACACTAACTTTCCCCACGATCGGCAATTACCAGGGTTCCCCATGATACATTTGAGGGTTATTGCCATTTGATGGTCACCGAACGATACATTCAAGGGTTACCAAAAATTGAACAATATATTCAAGGAATACCAAACGATACATTTGAGGGTGATCACAGAAACAGAATATTCTAGGAATATCGCCGAAATACCACATTCAAGGGTTGTCACCAAAACAGTACATTTGAGGGCTATCAACGAAAAGGAACATTCGAGGGATATCGCCGAAATGCCACATTGGAGAGTTATTGCCGAAACACCGCATTCGTGGGTTATCGCAGAAAGGGTACATTTGAGGGTTATGGCCAAAAGCAAAGGTTAGTGAATGGTACACAAATTTGATA
The DNA here is from genome assembly GCA_019447015.1 of Hymenochirus boettgeri. NCBI lineage: Eukaryota > Metazoa > Chordata > Amphibia > Anura > Pipidae > Hymenochirus > Hymenochirus boettgeri. The sequence continues at coordinate 325,866,798 of CM033469.1, forward strand.
ATTATCGAAAATATGTCCACAAATTCAGAAAACCTGAACTAGTCTGTCGTTCGGGAAGTTCTAAAAGTCCGAGTTAGTCAAGTTAGGGTCAAACTCGGGTTTAAGTTCATTTTTAGTCCATCTGTAGTATAGACCCAATGACATTGCCGTTTGGAACAGGGTTTCAGGTAATTATTTATACATCTTTGAAGACTAAATGACTAACCTCAATAAGTATTGTCAATTGGGCAAGTTTGAAAATGTCAATAGAAAACTACCTGCTAGTTAGGGGCGTATTTTCAAACACATTAAGGGCCAGCTACACTATCAGAACCCTCATGCTAAGTTCCCAATGGATTTCTGCAGTATCTGTAATGGATACACTTATCTATGAATATGAAAATTGTTGGGACAAAATTAACTACAACCTACAGGAGGCTTTATTGAGGTTGATTTTATATAAATAAAATAATTCATCATAATTATAACATTACCATTCATAAGACAAGATAGCTTGCAAGTAGGGCAATAACTTATAAAAAGCAGTTCATAGTCACCATTTCATTAAGGCCCTTAAGAGCCACAGTTTGTAACCTCATAGTCCACAGTGATTTGAGTCTAATCAATTGCTTATAATGATCACCCCCCCCATCCGGTCTTTGTTGGACAACTTTATCCATAATGTGGTCACAACAGGCTGGATAAATGAGAGTACTGGTAAGTTTTTGTCCACTAGTCATCCAATATGTCCCATTATTTATACTCTCCCAAAAGTACATAAGTCCTTTGAGGCAACACCAGGCATGGATCACTATTGAAACCGTAATAGTGAAATAGAAATCAACTCGGGAGTTACTGGCAAGAGTGCAAAAGTCTATGGTTGGGAAAGTAACCTGTGATGTAGGAAGACTATATACAGTTATCCCCCATGAGGAGGAGATAGAGGCTTGCTGGGAAGCCTTGATAAACTATGGCCATGTATCCCCACCTATAGAGTTTTTGATGGAGCTATTAAGATTTGTGCACACACACAACTACTTTAGTTTTGAGGAGTAATATTTTATTATTGGTAGGTACAGCGATGGGGGTACAATATGGCCCCTTCATTTGCTAACTTGTATATGTGAGTTGTATATTAAAACAAAGTTGGGAGATAAAATGTTATTATACAAAAGATATATTAATGACCTGTTTTAAATTTGGTGTGGGGACGAGGATTCTGTGGTGAGCAACATTAAGAGAATTAATGAATTAAATAACCTGAAACGTCAATGCTCGGTGCATTGACTACTTAGATCTACGGATCTGTGGATGGTGATAGGTTTGGCACCATGTTGTTTCACAAGGTGACTGATTGGAATACTCTGCTTCATGCCACGAGTTATCTCCCCCCAGCTCTATTGGAAGTTAGCCCATATACACAATATTTGCATGTGTTGAGAAATAACTCCTGTAAAAGCTGAGGAACAATTGAGATGACTTGTTGGCTCCTAGTGAGGGGCTACAGTGAGCAGGTGTTGAAACGCCAACTGTGCAAAGCCCTTTCAAGGATGACCTCAGATGGTCCTCATGGTCATAATGAGGAGAAAGGGTACGTAAAGGGTACACCAGCATTGGCATATGACGGAGCAACATTGTCTTGAATTGATTCTGTATTGTGACTCTCTGGATCTATGGGTCTCTGCCCTTTGTCAAACATTGTTTGGCATGGTGGAGATACTGTACATAAACAACGTCTTCCTGCTGTAGAGCGGTGACACTGGATCTCTGGAGCAGTTCTTTGAGCTATTAAATACTATGCATCCTGATATTAAATTTACATTATTTTATAATGAGTCGGAAATAAACTCTGGACATAAAAATTGTGAAAACAGACAGGATTCATACAGAACTGGTTTCAAAAGTGGCAGATAGGAATCAGTTATTATCCTTTAAAAGTTTTCATCCTAGACATGTCTAACATTCTATCCCTGTAGGACAATTCAAAAAGGTAAATAGAATTGTCTCAGATCCGCAGTCTCAGATTAAAGGGGATGTATCAGAAACTATGGAATAGATGGTACCCGGAGGGCTAAAGCTGGGTACAAACAGTACAGATCAGTGAAAGATAACAGACAGGATCTGCAAGAGCCTGTCCCGAGCGTTCTCCATTTACACATCATAGGGAGAACCCTTGGGACTGTGTTTCCCTTGGCCGCGGCAGACTTCTCTAGGGAGACTAGCGCGGCTGATGAAAATTAACGGTCTTTCCCGAATAAGCATTCGGCCGACCCGATCGTTCGACAGCCGTGCACTTGTTTGGAAAACGAAGGTACACACAATTGGATCCAACGGTATCGGGGCTTTATCGTTACTGTGTGTACCCAGCTTTACTAATGGCAGCCAAAGAAAAAAGTATAGATGGGTGCAATATTGAAGAGAAAAAGGGAAAGCGTACCAAGAGAATCCCCCTGATCATAAATTTTGGCATTGGCAGTGATGGGGTGGTGCAAAAAACATTGGCACATACTAAAAATGCCTACCCTGATATAGAGGAGTTTCAGGAAGCCCCCTTAATCTAGTACAGAAGAGGGCATACGATTGGGAGTCAGATTGTTCGATCTGAATTCATATCGCAATAGCCTGGGCAAGAAACATTCTGGGCAGTAAACGTATGGGCACATTCAAAAATCTGGCCTTATTTAGCTTGATACAGGCCCCAGAAACAGGGCCGAAACGTTGTCTTGCACAGTTTTGCACTACAATAAATGAACGTTTGTTTAACACAAGACCCAGGAGTGCACCAGTATTCTTTTGTCTTTTGTGTATGCTGATCCATACTGGTGGCACCCGGGCACAATGACCAAGCTTAAACTGTGTGCCAACTTGCATCTATATAATATATATATATATTATATATAATATATATATATATATACACACACACACTATAGGGAGGGCCACAATATACATTTTAATAGTAACAGTTGATATTTAAGGTTGGATGGCCACCACTGGTATTTAAACAGCATCATTGTGTGGAAATGCATTACTAAGTACTATAGACAGTTTGAATATAAATGGTTTACTAGACATGGAACAGAACCTGCCTAATTCTATATGTAAATCTTCTTTAGTATTTGCTTATTGTAAGACACCATTAGGTCAAAGGGTAAGTGGGGACATAACCGTGCCTCCACATTCTAAAGATTTACCTTTGACATGTTGACAGCTGATCCATCATCAAACACAGCACTCTTTTATTAATTGTACATGGCCGCATCGTATTTTAAAAGATAAAATAGTCAAGTATTAATCATTATTTACTTTATTCAATGAAACATCTGTTTCAAGGCTTTTACAAAGTGCCAAATCCTCTGAGTGAAGATAAGATAAAAAGGAACATCTGCAAAGAAAGACTCAAAAGGAATGTACAATGTACATTATAAAGTTTTTATTCCAAAAGGTGGTCCAGGAATTTCCATAAAGTTTGTGCCACTGGAGTCCATTTCTATTGAGTTTAAGGTATTTCTAGTCATTTCTACCATGTATCCTAATGGTTTCCTACCCATTATTACAATTGAATAGGTGAATCCTTATACGTAATTGAAGGGGGGGGGGGGTAGGATTAAGTACTCCTACCTTTCATTGTGATCATTCTAAAATAAGACACTTTACCTAGAAAAACAAGGACATATTAACTAGAAATAAATACAAGTATGCCATTTAGTCTATTACAATTGCCCCTGAAAAAGCAGAACAAGATGAAAAAAATAAACAATGGCCCATTTAACATGTTAGCATTTGCCAAAAGCGTAACCATTTTAATAATTCTTATAAAACAATTGATGAACGATTGTAATTGTGATGACATTTTATTTAAAATAGAATTTATATAACTACCTTTCAGTTTTTTTATTTCAGCCTGTTTCAAATGATACTAAAACATCATGCAAAAGGACTGGCAAATGCAAAATCAGCACTGAGTGCTTTGTAGCAGTGACTGACAGACTTCAAGCACAGCAACTATCTATTAATAACGAGGTAAGTCATTAGACCACATTTATAGGTTCCCAACAACTGGCAGTCCTAAAGGGATAATCTAATAAAGGGACAGTTCCAAAAATGCTGAGTAATATTACATTTGTTTAACATGTTTCACTGCCTCATTCAGCTTTAGACTTAAATAACTGCTAAAAATTAGTAATATTTATCTGTCTTTATCTTGTGTTTATTTTACGACTATATGTGAGGTAGAGTCATGTTGAACCTAGATATACTTCACCCTTGTTTTCAGTGAGTGTTTGATTGAAGAGAACAAAAGGATCAGTGCATTATATTGTGCTAATGTGCTTAGTGAGTCACGCTTTGTTGAGGCTTTATACAGGGGAATGCAGCATGATAAGATATTGAGTTAAATTATTGTATTAGTGGATTATACCTCATTTATATGGCATGTTTTGCTGACATTACATTAAAGGGCATGTCCACCACTGTAGGAAACTAGGGTTCTTTCCCCAGCCCCAACTCTATAAAGATTTTTCAGTAAGTCTTCCAAACTCTACTTACCTTCCCTCTATCCCGCCGTACTGTCCGGCCCTCTGCTTGCATGAAACTGCAAGAGGGGGGTCGGTCGGCAGCCGCTCCCTGAATGGCTAAGAGGCAGCCAATCAGGATGCGGCGCCACTGCACAGAACGCTGGGGGGGAGAGAGGTAAGGTAAGTAAGTTCGGGGGACTTTCTGAAAAATCTTTTATAGCGGTTGGGGCAGGGGGAAAGGAAAACAGGAGGGAGAGGGATGGAGAGGTAGGGGGGGAGGGCTGCAGTGCGCATGGCAAAATTCTCCTAGAGGAGAGACAGGAGGCAGAGTCCTATATAGTCTGTTTTTGGGACTTTGCGGGGCATTACAGGAGAACCATTTGGAGCTGGGATGTGAGGTAAGGATTTTATTACACTACAGAGTGGGGCCAGTATGGGGTTAAGTTATAGTTTTGGAGGTGGACATGCCCTTTAAAACATGCAGAAAAACAATTCACAAAGTAGAAACTAAAAATAAGGTTTTTTTAAACTGTGTACTGTGTAATGCTGTTTTGACACCTTACCCTGGGCGTTCCTATAACACCTCTTAGCCACTATGCAATCACGTCATTAACACCTGGCTGTGATATGCTAATTGGGACTTTCCAGGGTACATAATTGCCACAGATTCTTGTACAAGTCATTCTGAATTGAGAAAGCCAGTCGGATGACTAGCGAAACGTCTTCAAGAACTAAACTTCAAGTCCAGTTGATCTAATTGAATACAACAGATATATCATGACGTGGATGAATGAGAACCTTCACAAGCATATTGTAAATGAGTTTTAGTACAGAAATTACTAGTAAATATTAGATACACATTCCATTAAATGCACAATGGATAGTGTATGAGTAATTACACAAGTGTCGTTCGAATCTCAGATGTAGAGATTTGTTCTTTGACAGATGTGCCACAGCCTGAAAATGTTTGTCCTAGAGAGAGAAATCTTATAGACATCGCTGCACACAACCTGTAAATCAGACGTCTTTGCAAAACAGAAAGTTATTTCTACAAAATTTCCCATTTAGAGCTCTTGGGAACAATGACAAAAATCTTCCTTTTACATGGAATATCTTTAGAGGATATATCTGTTGTATTCAATTAGATCAACTGGACTTGAAGTCTAGACGTTTCGCTAGTCATCCGACTGGCTTTCTCAATTCAGAATGACTTGTACAAGTCAAGGCTTGTTTCTATTATTTTCACATAAATGGCCCCTTACACCTCTGCTTGAACCAGCACGTTCCTTTGCCAATATGTTTAACATTTACCCATCTTCAAAGGTTATGTCCTTTATCTTAAGATGCAGGTACACGGCTGATTCCTGACCCGAGAATTGGCTCTTCTGTGCGGCCATACGTTGATGCAGTTGCTGTTTGGTCTCTCCCCCCACATACAAATCAGAGCATTCTTCACTGCCACTGCACGGCGATATGATGTTTTTTTCTTGTGTTTTCGGTATTGGGTCTTTTGGATGTCCAATTGCTGCCTGCAGTGTGTTTGTTCGGTTTAAAGCAGACAGGGATACATGGTGTTTATGAAAATTCTTCTTAATTTCTCGGAGACCCCTGCTCATATGGGAGACCATGTTTCTTTCTCTGTTGCTTTTCTCCTTCACTGTTGGTATTCGTGTTCTTTTCTTTTCCTTCTACTTTCTTTTACAGCCCAGTCTGGATTCCCAAGTTAAGGGCTCCTCTGACATGTTTCATTTCTTTACCTTCACCTCTGTGCTAGTGGGATGCTCTCGGCGCTGTGTTGCAGAGCTCTTGATGACACCAGCTTGTGATACTAAAGGGTGTGGGAGTCAAACATCAAATACTGATCTGTGTGTGTTGGTTTTCTGTAAACCTCTACTTCCGTTTACCATTTTCCTTAACTTCTACCAGCAGTCCAAGAAAGCCAGTTTTGTTGTTTGTACCTCTTCCCTTGTAAATTGGACTGCTTGGTAAAGGGATTGTGCTGTGCATTTGTAGTTTATTAGTGTTATTAATAATCACTAATGCCTACCAAACACACATTTTTTCTTTTAATAGACATCAAAACTATCCATAATAAATAATTAGCCTTTTTAAAAAAAAAAAAAAAACACCACAACATTTTTTTACATGTTTTTATTATAAAGAATTTAGCACAAAAAACTTCCTAGTTAAAGGACTCAATTACTTAGATTAGAAACTACATTTCACTATTTATAAACCTTCAATATGAAAACATTTGGAAGAGGATGGAAAAGAATTTTCAAAAAAACAAATGTATTTCTCATTAATTTTTCAAAATGTCATTTCACTTAGACACATTCGTTTTCATCCCCTCAGTAGTTTATCCACAACTGTTACCAAGGACATAATAGTGCCATTAAAGTATTTAGCATGTCACTGTAATTACATGTGTATAGCTGTCACTGCAATTACAGTATAGAGAATGTCACTTTAATATATAGCATGTCCTGGGGTTTTTGCCTTCCTCTGGATCAAAAAAAAAAAAAAAAGGGTGAATAGTTTGGTCTTGATGGACGTTGTCTTTATTCAACCTTAATTACTATGTTACTATGTCACTGCAATTATATAGCATGTCACTGCAATTACAGCTTATAAAGCAGTCATTTACTCAGTCATAGCAATCACCAATACGTATATAGCACGTCACTGCATTATATAGTACGTCACTGTAATTAATATATGTCACTGCAATTAAGTATATATCATATCACTGCAATTATATACACCGTATTGCAATTATAGCATGTTGCATACGTAATAGATGCCACTGCAATTCAGTTTATAGCATGTCACTGCAATTATATAGCATGTCATGCAATTAGTTTATAGCATGTCACTGCAATTTAGTTTATAGCATGTCACTGCAATTAATTAGCTGCACATTAATTTGTCAAAAAAATAAAATTAAATTAAAAAGAAAAAAAAAAATGAAAACACCATTCTTTAAGGGCATGTCCACCCTTAAAATAAACTTTTCCCTAAAATAGTAATATCTTCCCCCAGCCCCAACCCGCTATAAATAAATTTAAGTACGTGCCCGATGTTGTACTTACCTTCCCTCTCTCCTCCGACGCCCGGCCTTCTGCTTGCAAGACAACTGCAAGCAGGGTGGGACCGGCAGCCGTGTCCATGATTGGCTGAAGGCAAGCCAATCACGGACGTGGCTGCCGGCTTTTAGAATGCCAGGGGGGAGAGATGGAAGGTTAGTAAAGTTTCCGGGTCTTTCTTAAAATTATTTTTTAGCGGTTGGGGCTGGGGAGGAAGATTACTAATATAAAGGGGGGCAGGGGTTTTTATGGTTAGGGGGAGGGATCGCAAAACGGGAAGAGGGGAGGGGGAGAAGGGCTGCAGTATGCATGCCACAACTTCTCCCGGCGGCGAGACAGGAGGCAGAGTCCTATATGGACTCTGCTATGCTCCTGGTGGGCAGTTTTTGGGACTTTGGGGGGGGACTACAGGAGAACCATATGGAGCTGGGATGTGAGGTAAGGATTTTATTACACTACATGATGGGGCCATTAGTGGGGGGATTATAGTTTTGGGGGTGGACATGCCCTTTAACAATAGGATTTTTCAGTTTTTAAAAGCATTCTTTTTTGTTGGCATGACCACCCATAAAAAGAAACTTCATGTATAGCTCAAGTATTGTTATTAACTCCTTCTTGAGTTGTTCAATAGATGACATGATCTCTGCCAGACGTCTTTCATATTCCACATCATGGGTTGTATTTGTCTGAAGAGATGCTTTTATTCTTGCAATCCCACCGCATTTAATTTGGGTTGCATGTATTCCACAGTAAGTACCATTGTATTAAGACTTGTTTATTCCGCATGTATTCCACAGTAAGTACCATTGTATTAAGACTTGTTTATTCCAGATAACTTCCCGTTTCATCAGAAAGTCAGTGATTTTAGACTTTATATATTCCACCAAGGAAAAGCTGTGCAGGCTCAATTCCTTCTTTTGAGCTTGGAAATGGAGCAGAATCTTCTTGATTATGTACCCTGGCCACTAGGTGGAGCTGGTTATGTATACTGTGTCTTATCCTATATAAAGAGGGTGATAAGATTCAGTTTGTAACTTCCACCTGATGAAGAACCGTGAGGGCTCGAAACATGTTGTGCTTCACTCCTAAATAAAAAAGCAATTCTAACACCCAAGCTAGTTGTGGCTCTCTTGTGTCCATCCTGTCGTTTATACCAGTGGTTCTCACTTGGCAATGCACATTTTTCTCAAGGCACACCTGTGTCCTTAATGTTGGACTTAAAGTTGTAATTACCCATATTTAGTGTAAAGTTACACTACACATTGACAGTGTTGAAATTTATAATTTTATATACTTATAAAGGGCAATTCACGGAGGGGCGCAGCGCTCCTTTCTTCTCTTAACGTCACGCTAACCGATTTACAAAAGGTTTGCGCGACGTTAAGTCTCGCTTTGCCACGGCTGCGCGCTGTGGGTGAATCTCCCTGAAAGAGTACAAAAAATATTTCCACTTCTAAAATTCTGAGGCATACCTCTGGCTCTTTGAAATCACACCAGTGTGGCCCTTTGAGAAACCTTGGGTTATACGACTGATCTGTCACACGGTAGAAAGAATACATATTGATCCATGACCATGATCTTAAAAAATAGCTGATCCACTGGAATATTTGAATTCCAAAGGGCTACGTATTTGGAATTGGGATATAATTCCATGTTGAAACAGTAAAAATTCAGTGTCCACATATGTTCCCAAAATGTGCACAACGCCAGGCTGACTTTTGGCACTTGATATGGGGTTGCCCACATATACGACAATTCTGGAGACAAGTAACTACATTCCTCTCACACCTATGTACGATATCAATTCCATTCAATGGAGAAACATGTATCCTAGGCCTCCAAAACGAAGAACAATGGAGCAAATACCAAAAAACTTTTCTAATTGAATCACTTTATTATGCATGTAAAGCAATAGTACTTAAATGGATGGCCCTGGACATGCCAACTTTAAATCAATGGAAAGACCTAATTAACGTATCTCTACCATATCTTAAAATACTATGTAACAGAGGGTGTCCACAAAAATGTACCATCATATGGAATATATGGACTGAAAGCTTTGATACCACTACCTAAATAATAAGAACCCTGTCACTGTACAGAAAATCTCAATGTCCATAGTGTCCATACCCCCCCTTCCCTCCTGCCCCTAATCCCTCACCCTTTCCTCCCCTCCCTCTCCCCTCCCCCTTTTTCCTTTTAACTAACCCAAATAATACTACTACAACAAGATAGTTTGTGAAGAAACTTTATTACCATGATGTGAAATGACCAAACAACAATAAAAATAGTACTTGTAAATAGTTAATTTGTTAGATAAAATATCACCTCTTTCTAACTATATTGGTATACTATATGCTGTTGAACATTTACACTATATATATCATTGTAATGACTGAAAAAATATATAATGTAATAATTGTATACTACACTCAACTGTTTAATAAACACGAATTTAAAAGAAAAAAAAAATCTGTGACAAAAACGCAAAAATCTGTGTCGAAAAGTTGTCAAATTTCTTGTTTTGACTACAAAAGTTTGATAGTTTATATGCATTCTTGTGTTCAATAAGGCTTGTATATAGATTGGGAACATGTTAGTATATATAACCAGAACCAAGTATGCAATCCTTACCAAGTATGCAGTATGAGTCCTACTATGAATAAAATACATCCAGGGTTATTCAATAAAAGTTATTGTCTAAAATGGTGCTAATTTAGCCCCAACCAATCAGATGTTAGCTTTAAAATGTCAAATAAGATCTAATTGGTTGGGCCAAAATTTAGCACCATTTTAAACGATAAGAACTTTTCTTGAATCTCTCTGATCTTTTTTTTCCCCTCAGGACATACAATGGCAATATAAACATTTAATAAAAGTGTGTAAACTTGTTTCCAATACCGTAATGCACCATTAGCATGTTTTCTAGCTACATATTCCATTACTACTAAAGTTAACCTTTAGCTGCACACTAATATACATTGTTACGGTAGTAAACGCTAAAAGCGCAAATAAAATTTGCATTGGTTTTCTCATACAGTGTGTCTGAAGGCAGCTGAAGTGCAAAGATAAAATGAAAGGCTAGTCAAATAGCTACAACAAATTTTCTTGGACTGAATTTCTGGTTTTATCAAGGAGCAATACTTGAACTGATGGTAGACAGGCAACTGAAAGGTCAATGAGTTCCCTTGGTTGCCTTTTGTCAAGGGTTTTTGACTTGTGTGTGAATAAAAATGCCCCTGGAGGAAAGCATAGCAAGATTCCCTGTCAGCCAGAAGACAGCTGAGGTTCTGAAAATGTTACAAAAAGCATGAGGGACTTCAAGCACACCTTGATACACTGCTGATGCCAATTGCTTCCCATGTAAACATGTACACATGGATGTTTTGGATTTGTTCTGTCAAGTTTTGGTTGTGAAACAAATTATTGCACAGCTCTGAACCCTGAATACAAACTCACTTAAAGGTCTAAGTAGAATCTAATAACATGAAAGACGTGTAGTGATCAGTCAACTACATTGCATGATGAAATGTCTGTCATAAAGCAGCAATTTAACTAATCCGATAGTAGTAGTAAATAATAATTTTACTTTCTCCATTTCTATTTTCCTCTCAGCTGTTTTGAAAGGTTTTCAAAACATGTGTCTGTTAGAATTAGCATTAAATTTAAAGGACATGTAAACTGGGGTAAATCATTTTTTAACTAATCGCACAGTAATTAAGATTAATTACCAACAATCTTAAATCTGCTTTTTTCCCCCTTCTCTGACCTTCCTATCTCTGTTTTATAGCTCTGGGAGTTTTACTTATTAAAGGGGGTGGGGCACCGCTAGTCAGTAAAGAACTGTCAATCACCCAGCCCCTCCCCCTAGCACACTACATGTAGAAACTATTCATTCTATAAAAGTAAAGCTTATTTCTCTGTCACTGCATGGTTAATTGATTCAAAATTAAGATCAGGAAAGTGAATTAGCATTGTCTGTTGCTCTGTGTTCTTTCTGTGCAGATAAACCCAATTCTGCAGTTAGCTGCTGTCTGTGTTAGTTAAGTCCCAATGTAGCACTGTACCTAAAGAAATCAATTACAAATTCCCCATACCCCCCCCACACACACACACCTTCAAACTCCTACAGCTAAAAGAAAATCTTACTTTATCCAAGCAGTGATTACAGCGCCCAGTGCTTCCCATAGCAAATCAGTTTTACTTTCACTTTCACAATAACACAAAATCACTGGGTGAATGCAGTTGGCTGTAGGGGGGCACAGATCACCCCCACTGCACATGCTCCATGCTCCATTTGTGCCTCAGTTTTGGGAGGGGGTGGATACATAGAGAGGAGACATGCATACTAACTAAGAGTGAGCTGAACAGGGCATGAGGAGATCTAGTGATAGGGAGCACTGGGAGCAAAAAGAGATCAAGTTCCTGACAGTGCTAAAAATATAGAAAAGGATGAAGGCAAGTCATTTTTTTCAGTTTAGTGTCCCTTTAAAATAATGATGATATAAGAGTCCCTTTTTGTATATGTTGCAATGCCTGCGTTGATTTAAGAACATCATAGTAGATTATAGAATTATTTTAAATGATTGCTAAATTTTCACTTTAACTATAGTGTACATTAACATGCATGCTTGCTATAGTTAAAATGAAGCAGGAAACGCTCTAGACCTGTCAGTGCAGCCAGCAGTGGATTACGCAAAAGGAAAATGTCTTCACGTTCCTGGTTCCTGTAACATTGATTGTAAAACGGAAAGTAAGGCATAGCTCCTTTACCTCCTCCTTTACCTCCTTTACCATTCCTGCATTAAAGGAATTGTTCTCTTTTCCTTTAATATGAAATGTGTGCAAAAGGAATTACACTGAAATGTGATCTGTTTTTCATTCTTAATATTCTGTCAGTATAGAGAATTTTACAACTGTAATAACATAAACAAGAAACGTAGCTACCAGGGGTGCAGGGGATGCGACCGCACCAGGGCCCTTGGCCAAGAAGGGGCCCCATTTTGTGCTAAGGTTCCAAAACTACCAGTCTGTGTGCCAACTGTTTTACCAGTGGTCTGTATACAAAGCATTTTTACCATTGTCTGTATGCCAAGCATTTAACCAGTGCCTGGCTGTGTGCAGCGCCAGTTTCCCAACCAGTTTATCAGTGTCTGCATGCCAAGCATTTAACCGGTGGGGGGGGGGCCCATGCCCAAATTTTGAATCAGGGCCCATAAGTCTGTAGCTACGCCACTGGTAACACTGTTAATGACTAGAGCTATTGGAAAGTTTTCAAAAACTAGAAAGACAAAAACAAAATAGTTGCACAACTGTGTTAATTGATTGACATGTACTGTAAGTTATGGAAAAAACACCCTTCAAAATTGTGGCACACCAGGGTCTTCCTTATTTTGTAGAGTAATATCATGCTTAACACATAGCCATGGTACCATATTTTGAAAATCATGTTTGGTGCAAATACGTATGTTGTAGGGAAAAAGATTTTTTTTTCATGCCACTAGCCTTAAACTGCCAATCCACTTAATTCTCTGAGCATAAATAAATGTTTCCAAAACACAAACTTCCTGTAGGCAGGACCCCCAAAGGTGTCTGGTATGGATCAGTCCCTGGGGCAATCCAACCAATAGCCAATGAGACAAAATTAAAATTTAATGGAAATAAGTAAATGGACATGGGAAGAAGAAGGGAAGAAGAAGGGTCATTGCAGAATAACAAATAAAGTACAAAGTTAGGAGCTTGAGGGTTTCTCAATCCGTGTCCTTTTCAGAAGTGCAAGATCCACTCTGAAAATGCTGCTGTGATGAAGGCTCCAACACAACCCCCCCCAACAACAAAAACCAAAACTTGTCTACTGTATAGCATTTCAGAAATAGAATAAATCTGTTAAATATATATCTCTGTGGTATTCCTTTAACATTGGTATACCAATAGAATGCCATGCTTAATTGATAGACACTGTTCCATTGACATTTCTACATTATTAAAAGACCAATCCAATACTGTTCATTGTTTTTGGAGAGCCACAAATACTTTTTTCATAAGAGTTACTCTGCATTTGCTTCATTGTCTCTCAGTTTTCAAGGTTCTTGTGAGTGGAGTCTTTTGAAGGGAAAGTTCAACACTGAACTATAAAACACTAGTAGCTTCAGCATTCATGAAAACCCAAGATCACAATACTTAGGTACATAATTCCACAAGTAGAAGATAGATAATCTCTTTAATCTCCACCGGACCCTTTTACAGTATTTGCTCTTGTGAGCCATTTATGGCTTTCACATTTGATGAGGAAACAAGCACTGGAAGCAGCTGTTAGTCATTGACTGGCAGTCACACCTATGCTTTCTGTCCAGCTCTACATTGTCTGCCTAGATGAATCACTCTAAGCATGTCTGTCCCACTGGGAGGAAGGATCTGTGGGTGCTGATGTAAAGCTTTTCAAATTTTACATAGATACAACTTTAGACAGTAATATATAACTATGTTTAATTTTAATTAGCAGTTTATAGCTTATAATTCATTAAATAATGTTGCATGACCTTCTATAAGGCAATGAAATGAAAGAAAGTTCCTACTCATTCTGTTTCATTTTGTTAGTTAGAAAGAATTTTCTCAATCCTTTATAAGGGGAAGGCACCTAGAGCTGGTACTGCCCTCAACATGCAGATGTGCAACAGCTACAGAGTCTCTTGATACATTCTGAAATCATCTTAAATCTAGCTGCCATTAAGTCGATTAATGTTTCTGTCTAATTCTTTCTTACAGTAACACTAACCCTCTGTAACTCATGGAAGAAAATCAGCAGTTACAGCTCCCTGTATATTGCCCTAGTAGAGGCCAATAGCTAAATGTTTTGGTACTTGCCATCTTTTGTCTATGAAATATTTTGACCGCTTCCATTTTATCAGTTTCTTATGTAATTCCTCTTCTTTGACACACATATTAAAAGAAATTTGAATGATTTTTTACTATTACATAGTTGAGAAGTAGTTTGTTCCTGATCTGGCAGTAACACATATTGTATCGCACTTAATAGCATAAAGTCACAACAATATAATACCCAACAAACATATCTTACTTGTCTATTCTGATATGGGAAATTATAAAGGTTTGTATGGGCTTGTCAGATCTTAAAATGAATACAAATAGATCTTATCCTATTGGGCCAGGTAGTTAGATTTATTGCTTTAATACCTTACACACACTTCTCACACTATGAAGCAATGAGATACCTTGTAATCTTGATCTTTTTTCGTTGAGATGATACAGTTTTTACTGAAAAATGTTCCTTTTTGCAAAGAACAATGTGATATTATCAGTGGATAACGAACATTTGTTCACCTTAGCATAAACTGTCATGGTAGGATCGCCTGGACCATTATTATCATATTCTTATATTATAAGAAAAATGTCTTAACTATTTTAAGGAACAACCAAAAAAAAAGCTAGTTTAAAACAGGAATTTAACATTGTAACATAAAAAATGAGGATGTCCATTTAGTCCAAACTTAACCTTTTTAACCCTACGTAGCAGTGGATCTAGAAAAGGGCAAAAAAAAGGGGGGGGGTTTATAATTTACTGACTCCAGGTGGCAATTGGAAAGCATCCCTGGATCATCCCGAAATACAGTATATGTAGTAACACCAGTAATTTTCAATGCGCTTGTGAAGGTTCTCATTCATCCAGGTCATAGTATATCTGTTGTATTCAATTAGATCAACTGGACTTGAAGTTTAGTTCTTGAAGACGTTTTGCTAGTCATCCGACTGGCTTTCTCAATTCAGAATGACTTGTACAATAACTGTTTGCAATAACCCTGAATTTCCAGGGTACTGTATATATTATCAGCAGATTTTTGTACATGCCATTCTGAATTGATAAAGGCAGTTGATCTAACTGAATACAACACAGTAATTCTCAATATTTTTTAGTTTTAGAAACTTATCCAGTCCAATTTCAACGCTCATACTTATTCCCCTTATTATTTTAGTTGCCCTTCTCTCAACTCCTTCCATTTCCAAGATGTCCTTTTTGTATATGGAATTCCATAACTGCACAAATATTCCATATGAGGCCTTCTTTGTAAAAAGGAAGAATAATATTTTTCTCAATTAAATCTATTTCACTTTTTATAAAAGACAATATCTTGGTACTGTAGCTTCAGTCATTGCAGTCTGGCATTCTTTGCTACAGCTAAGTCTGTTATCTACTAACCCCCCAAATCTTTTCCCATTAGAGATTCACTTAACACAAAGACATTTATGGTGTAGGTGGCGCAAGGATTGTTAAGCCCCAAATACATCACCAGTTTTCTGGACTTTGAACAGGCAATGCAGGACAATCATATGGAGCAGAGGAGAAAGTTAAGGATTTTTAACACTACACAGTGGGGCCAGCAGTGGGTTAAAATTTAGTCTTGGGGGTGGACACAAGGCTTTTCTTTAAATCAGAAAACCTGATCTCATCACAAAACTGTGATGAGATAACAATTTTGTGTTACAAAAAGTGGTTGTAAAAAAAACAAAAAACACCTATTCTAAATTATTATGTAATGTCAGCTGTTACTCCACAATTATGTTACAATTAATATTTAGAACTTATGGACTTTGCTCTTCTCACATACTGTAGACATGACTACACTTAAGACGACTATTCAAGGACGACATACCTCACAGACGCAGAAGAGATTTCCCAAAATTTAAAAAAAAAAGATCAAAAAAGATCACTCATTTCGGACAGATAATTTCTTTCACAGGTCATGTTAAGTTATCTGGAGCAGATTATGGTGTTCGTTGTGTGTGGTGGCACCCAAACAATCAGTCAAAAGAATTAAGAAGTTAGTCAGTGTTTGCCAAATTCACCATCTTTAATTGAATTCCTCTCAGAAACATGAATGAAATCTCCAATATATGGCCAGCGTCAAAGTGGTTACTGACCAGTTACAGTTACATCTATTAATTTAAATCTGTAAAATTAATTCTGTAGAAATTCTGGATCCTCCACACACATGAAACGTCTTCAAAAAAAGGAGAATGTTTAGGTAACACTGAAATAAATTATGTCTGGAGCTGATTTTTCCTCCCTACCTACAGTAGATGACCATGTTCCCAAGGCCCAGTACACACAAGGCAATCATTTGGTGGTGATTAATACTTTGGTAATTTCAGCTGAAATTGTACCATTTTGTTAAACTGCTCTCATTCAAACTTTGGTCCAATAAGATGAAAATTCGAATAGACATTTATTTATCGGTTTATTTTGGCTGCAGTCTTCAGTGGGTCATACACGACGAAATATCGTCAGTAACATGATTTTTTCCGACTGCCAGGCAACAGTTTATTGATTGGTAATCTGTCTAAAAGATAGGGTCACAATTGACCTATGTTCACCGACTACTTTTTAAAATATCTTCTTATTCATATTTCCCAACCTATACTAACCTATACTGGATCATGCCAACTCCTTTGTTTCCTATGACAAACAGTCTGACCTGAATTTACAGGTTGAATCATCTGAAATGGTGAAAACGTACATGTTATCCTGTACCTGCCTGACTTGACATTCAATAAAATCCAACAGACCGGGAAAAAAGTTTATATATTATTGATGGTTTCAAAATAGTTCATATTCAGAAAAGTATTTCCAAAACTACCCGATAACTTCTGGTTTCTGTAAAACAGCACTGTGTTTTAAAATAAAATATGATCTGACAGGATCCTACGAAGACACAATAGACAAATTATTCTTGATGTGACATGTATTTTTGATTTTTATGTCTAACTTTTATGAAATAAAGTGTGTACTGTGATTATGAGGTGTGCAGTTTGGGTGCAGTTGTGATCAGAATCTGGTTACCATTTCACCTTTTCCTTCTCTGAGCGAATGTTTATTCTGTACTTGTAGCGTTCTATCTGTTATAATGAAACCAATTTTTTTTTCTGTTCGTTTAGCTCTCTAACATCGCTCAGCATTAAAATGCCTCTGCAGGAAAGGTCACACTTCTTCCTATCAAAACATTTCTTTACTGTTTCTTCACCCTTGGGTATACACAGAAACAACAATCAATATGAAAACATCACATAACTCTTTGACTCACCTTCAAAGGAATATCTGTAAGATCAACAGCCCACTGGGAACACTTTTCTAACAAAACCTTCTTCTCATTATAAGACAAAATACTTCTGAATTCTAATCACTTGATAAAATGCTTTGAAATGTTGTGGATAAAACAAATCACATATGATGTGCAATTAATTTTTTTAAACTACTGTCTGAAGACTTCATTTAGTAAGTGCTAGCATTTTAAATTTAGTAGCCAGAAGTTTAGAAACGTTAATGAAGGACCAGAAATGTTGAAAATAATTTTCAAATAAAGCTATATTTTCACTCCACTCCGCTCCAAAAAAAAAAAATTCCAGTGAAATTTCATTGTCAATATCAAGCTATTCTCAGTCTGAACCACGACAGTGGATGCTACTGTAAATAAAATATTGTACAATGTTAAAATGTTAGGTAAAACTTTTAACAGGAAACGCATCGAAAGTGATTCACCTAAGATGTGAATCATAGCAGCCTTTCCTAGCCCATTACATATATAGGAATAACCAGGAATCCTGGTGTAATATTTTGTATTTGATCATCCTTCCTGAAGTCTCTTAAGGTATGCATACGTTAGATCGTTATTATGAGATGCAGCCAACAAACCATCACTTTGGCTGATAATCTTATGTGTTTAAACAATCAAACCAACCTCATTAACAGACGGTCAGATTGCTTAACGATCGTCTGGGAGCAATCCTATAGTTATCTAGGTGGCTTCCCTCTCCAATGAGAGAGAACAGGCCGGCCAGTGCAAAAAAGCCTGTGTGTACAGAACTCTGCAGATAATGGTCTTTGGAATGATTGTAGAGTCACATGCTTCAATGGAGTGTATGAAAGCCTTTCATTTGAACCACAACCTTCCTCAGGTCTGTCCATCTGTAGGTGCCCACCTAGACAGCTACACATAAACATTGTTTTGCAATTGCCCTTATATTAGTGTTCTTTTTATTTGATCTCTTCATCTTATTATTTTACCCCTTTAGGATAGAGGGAACGGCCCCAGTCTGTGTTAACATCAATTTGGGGAACATTTACAAAAACCTTACATGAATATTAACCATAGATTGAATCTTTTGCAAGAAATGTGAAATATGATTAAACAAAATCCAGATAATGGATAATAAAAAAAAATACAATAGGGGTTACCTTGGCATGGTTGGAAGGTTCTTGTGATTATAATAATGTTATCATAATGTTATGATAATGATATTGTACGGGGCCTAGGAATGTGCACTGATTATCTTCCCTATGTTTGGCAAATAAATAAATAACAAAATAAATACTGTATATTGAATGAAACCTGTTAAAGAAATAAAAGTGTGTAGCAAGTTACTGTCAACTTTAATCAACTTCTACAAAAGTGTTTGTTGGGGATGGATTCGCTCCCATTATACTAGCATAATAAAAATTGAGCCTTGTGGAATTGTTGAAAACTATGAGAATATAAAGTATAAATAGAATGTCAGTGGGAAATCAGTGAATAATCCTTATAGCAGTGGGAACATTGTGTTCAACAGTTTGCTTCACAGACCAAGAATTTGACAGTTGAATTTATTCTCAGTGGAATTTCCATGCATAGCTTGGAACAGCAAGCCTGGCAGCTGAGGCATGACGACCTATGGCATGTGTGACCAAAAATAATGGTCTGTTGTTTATTGCAAACAAGTTAGATGAAAGGACAGGGGATGAGATTATAGTGTTGTGTAAATAAAACCCCTATGGCTCATGGTTAAACCTATTGGGCATTCCATTGGAATATTCTGTTGGTTTCAAATATATTTTACACATTTTAGAGGCCCCAAGCAGGATCTAAGGACACTTAAGTGTTTTATTGATTATAATTTATATTAACTTATATTATAGTAATTGAGGTTAAGTAAAGACATACGTCCATCAAGTCCAACCATTTCACCCTCATTTTTAACCCTACCTAACAGTTGATCCAGAGAAAAAAAACAGCTAAAAAGGGAGGGAAAATTCCTTCCTGACTCCAAATGGCAATTGGAAAGTATCCTTGGATCAACCAGAACTGCAGTATATGCATTAATACCAGTAATTCTCAATATTTTTTAGTTTTAGAAACTTATCCAGGCCACTTTTAAAGCTATTCAGTGAACTTGCCATTACCACATTCTCACTGTAAAGAAACCTTTCCTAACCTGAAGATCTTTCCTAACTTCTTTTCTTCCAATCTTAAAGAATGTCCAAATGTCCTATTAGTGAACAATGCACCAGGGAGTTTATTGTATGGCCCATTAATATATTTGTATAAAGGAATGATATCCCCACGCAAATGCTGCTTTTCCATTGTAAACAGCGCTAACTTGTCTAATCTGCCTGCATAGTCAAGCCCCTCCATTCCCTTTATTATTTTAGTTACCCTTCTCTGAACTGCTTTCATTTCCAAGATGTCCTCAAGGACCTGGATGGTCCGTAAAGCGTAAAGCAGATCATGCGAATAAAGGACTTTTGGGACTCTGATTTACATGTGTTATGGTTCGTGTGTCTACCCTTATTGTATTCGTCTTACCAGTGCCTTGTAAAGAGGGTGGATAATATTTTTCTCCATTTAATCTATTCCCATCTTTATACAAAACAATATTTTGTTAGTTCTAGCCGTCGCAGTCTGGCATTGTTTACAATAGCTTAGTCTGTTATCTACCAGAACGCCCCAAATCTTTTTCCATTAGATATCAACATATTAAATAAACATTCTCACATTTCAGTTGAAAGGGAAAGTAATTAAAATGCAATCCAATGCGACAGTCAAATCCTATAACTTTCAATGTTGGTCTCTTATTTTATTATATGTTTCTAATTTTCTGATTCTTTTCTGCTTCTACACATATGAAACTGTCAGAATAAACCATGCAACAAAAAGTGGTACTTACACTCCAAAATTAATGTGTTTATTGCAACCCACACAAATTACATCACAACATTTTGGGAGGTATAGGGGCATATTTATAAAGGAACGATGTTAGCGCAAAAAAATTACCGCCGCACATCGCGGCCGCGAAAATAGCGCTATCGCCGTATTTATAACGGCGAGCGCTATTCCCGCGATACCTATCGCGGGCGCGATGTGCTGCGGTAATTTTAAGCCCTTCGCGGCGATACTATTAGTATCGCCGCGAAGGGACTTAAAATCCCTTCCCGACGCCGCTCCTAAGGGGCGGGGCACACGCCCACAACCCCCGCGGCGGCAGCGGCGGACACCGCGCCGCCGCCGCCCCACAACCCCCGCGGCGGCAGCGGGACCACCCGCCGCCGCCGCCCCTTCCCAGCAGCCTCCAACCGTTCCCGTTCGCGGCAATTCGGAACGGGAGGCTAGAAGGGGCTGCCGGGAAGGGGCCGCAGCGGTGGTCGCGACCACCCGCCGCGCACCCCCTCCCCGGCAACCCCTCCAAGCCCCCCGCCGGCCGCTCCGGGGAGGGACGGGAGGGAGCCGCTGGGGGGGTGGAGGCTCCCTCCAGCGGGGCCCTGAGAAGGGCCTTTTGGGGCTTAGGGGGTCCCGCAGCTAAACGGGACCCCCCTCCCGGCCTACAAGGGCCCTTGCGCACTGACAAGTGCCTTTGGCGGGGGTCCCGCAGCTGAACCGGGACCCCCAGTGCGGCTCTTAAAAGAGCCCTTGGGCGACGTTTTCTTCCAGTCCCGGTGACACCAGCTCCGCGAGGCCGCCGACCCCCGAGGTACCCCTGCGGCCGCCAGGGGTACCCCGGCGGGCGGGCGACCTCAACGAGGCCGATGTTGCGGCGTCTTATCCGACGCGACGTCTTCGGGCTGGCGACACCAACCCCACTCAGGTCGCCGATGCCAGGCAGACTCACTGGGCGCCAGTGAGCCCGTGGCACCGCCGGCCTCAGCGGAGCCGATGTTGCCAGCCGCTTTTTCTTCTTTCTTCAGCCATCTACTGCGATGGCATCTGAGTTCCGCGGCGGAAAGCTCCTCTTTATATAGGTTTGCAGAAATCCATAATCCGTTTCTGATTGGTCAATTTTTAATACTTGGTTAATAACCAATCAGATTTCTGGAAAGTTCTGAAATCTGATTGGTTAATGTAAAGCAAGTATTAAAAATTGACCAATCAGAAAAAGGATTATGGATTTCTGCAAACCTATATAAAGAGGAGCTTTCCGCCGCGGAACTCAGATGCCATCGCAGTAGATGGCTGAAGAAAGAAGCGGCTGGACACATCGGTCCGTGAGGCGGCGGTGCCAGCGGGCTCACTGGCGGCCGCAGTGAGTCTGCTGGCATCGGGACCTGAGTGGGGTTGGTGTCGCCAGCCCGAAGACGTCGCGTCGGATCAAGAGCCGGCAACATCGGCTCGTTGAGGTCGCCGGCGCCCCGCGGGGGTACCCCTGGCGGCGCAGGGTACCTCTCGGGGTCGGCGGCCTCGGCGGAGCTGGTGTCGCCGGGACTGGAAGAAAGAAGACGTCGCCCCCAGGGCTCTTTTAAGAGCCGCACTGGGGGTCCGGTTCAGCTGCGGGACCCCCGCCAAAGGCACTTGTCAGTGCCGCAAGGGCCTTGTAAGGGCCGGGAGGGGGGGCCCGGTTCGAGCTGCGGGACCCCCTAAGCCCCAAAAGGCCCTTCTCAGGGCCCCGCTGGAGGGAGCCCCACCCCCCCAGCGGCTCCTCCCGTCCCCTCCCCGGGAGCGGCCGGGGCGGGGGGCTTGAGGGGTTGCCGGGGAGGGGTGCGCGGCGGGTGGTGCGGACCACCTGCTGCGGCCCTTCCCGGCAGCCCCTTCTAGCCTCCCGTTCCGAGTTGACGCGAACGGGGAACGGGTTGGGAGGGGCGCTGGGAAGTGGCGGGCGGCGGGTGGTCGCCGCTGCCGCCGCGGGGGGTGTGGCGGGGTGGGCGTGTCTCCGGGGCGGGTGCGACCACCGCCGCGGGTTGCCTGCCCATCCCGCCGCGGGAGGTTAGTATCGGCTGACTTCGCCACCTTCAGGTGGCGAAGTAAGTAAAACAGCCGATACTAGCCGAGCAGACAAACCAGTACCGCCGCTTTATAAATAGAAGCGCGTGGGTACCGGGTAAGTATCGGCGCGAAAGGTTAACGCTTCGTTAACTTTTCGCGGCCGTTTTCGGGGCTTTATAAATCGCGGTAAACGCGATTCATGCGTAATGGCCCGCGAAACGGCCGCGAAAAGTTAACGAACCTTTATAAATATGCCCCATAATCCCTGAGGAAAGGGGCAGGGGAGGAGTGGCAAATAGCCCCCGGGCTTGTCTTTAATGAAAAACTTGGGCTGCCACAGAAGCTATAAATAAGTTATGTGCTTGAAAGGCACAGTGCATGCCTCTAACAAGGGCAAGCTCTAACATGGGCAAGGAACAGGAAACCTCTCCTTCTTCAGATCGTTTACTAGTCAGCACAGTTCATTAGCAGTGTTAGTCAGCCCTCCATTTCAATAGCCAGTGTCATCAGCCCTCGTGATCATTAGCCAGTGTTGTCAGCCCTTCAGATCGTTAGCCAGTGTAAGTCAGCCCTCCATTTCATTAGCCAATGTTGTCAGCCCTTCAGATCATTAGCCAGTGTAAGTCAGCACTCCAGTTCATTAGCCAGTGTTAGTCAGTCCTCCAATTTATTATTCAGTCTTTGCCAGCCCTCCAGTTCATTAGCTTGTGTTAGTCAGGCCTCTAGTTCATTAGAAACAAAGGAATCTTTGGGTAAATATAACTTCACTTAGAAAGTGTACCCATGGGTGAGGACTTAGTGATTCAGGATCTCAACCCCTGAGTACTTGTAAGGTGAGGGGGAAGATTTTAGGTCTATAATTATCCTTTAACCACATCATACACTTGAAAATGTTCCAGGCAACAATGTAAAATGGGCATATTGGTCCCAATGGGAGTAACTAAAACAAAGTGGGTGGGCACGGTCAAAAGTATTGCGATCTACAGTGAAAAGGCCACTTAGTTGTATTTGCCCCCCAGGCCAAAAGGTCCCAATCCTCCGCTGGAAAGGGGTTTATACCTCATGAAACATTGTGATCTAATGTGTGAGGAATGCAATAACAATGTTCATGACTACCACTCTGGTATATGAGTAAAGCGGCCTGGTTGAGTCTTTATGCACTTTAGACCGAGATTGTCCCAGTAATGCAAAACATGAAAAACATGAAAAATAACAATAACTTTGCTTTGAGGCTAATTTTCAGGATCTTGTGTTTTATGCTAAATAAACATAAATTAAATATAATTTAAAGGACATGTCCACCCCCAAAGGACTGTAAGTATATTTCAGAAGCTTTTTTTAACAAACGGACTTGGCGGTTGGGGGTGGGCTAGGGTGCCCTACACTACAGAAAAATCATTTGAAGGTAGAGCACCAGGCAGCAATGATAGATCCATAGGGAGGGGGGAGGGCTCCCCTGCATTTGCCAAGAAAGCAGCAGGGACCAGATAACTCACTGACAGCTCCTACTCTTCGCTTTTTGGAACTTTGGACAGGCACTACAGGAGAACCATTTGGAGCAGAGATGTAAGGTAAGGATTTTTTAACACTACACACTGGGGCCAGTAGTGGGTTTAATTTTAGTTTTGGGGGTGGAAATGCCCCTTAATTAGAAGAAGGAAATCCCCCCAACTTTAGATGCTCAGTTTAAATCCCCAATATCATCTCCTAAAGGTACTTACCAGCCCTCATTCCTTCAGCTCCCTCTGCTGCTCTTCCGCACAAAAGCAGAAGAAGGGGCCTGACCAACAGCCGTGTCAGTGATTGGCTGAGCTGCCGGTCCACCCACTTCTACTTCTAAAAAGATTCTAAAAGATTGGTTTCTTCTCTAGCCTTAACAAACAAAATGGCAAAAATATTTAAACAATTTACCAGAAAATAAATTTTCCAAAATTGAACCTCAAAAATGTAAAACTTTTTATAATACCTTACACAGGGCTATATTTATTTACTGTATTTATACTCTAGTATAAATATAAATCTCTAGTATATATAAATCTAGTATGTATGTAAAACCTATATATGTAAACGACCTGGCACCCTTAACTTTATGCTTTTTACTGGAAAAAACAGACTTTTATTTTGCTGAAAAATGTAAGCTGAAAAGAACACAAAGAGTGAGATTTACCCAGAGCCACAATCCCTCTGGGTAGATGTCCCTCTAATGCCAGCCATTAGCTGGTGTTAAATAGTCACAGAGAAAAAGTCAGTATTGAATAGCTTATGGTGGCCTCGCAGGTATCTCAAAAGACTCCCACAAGTAATGCGTAAAAGTCACACTAGTCTGCAAAGAATCGTTCACGCAACCTTAACTCACCACTGAGGCTGGCAGTGAATTGCTAATATTAATTAATATTAATTGCTGGAAATTAAAAATAATTAAAGTAGAGAGATTTACACTCACCCCTTCAATCCCAGGCATCCCCATGTATTTGCCTACTGTGCCTAATGGTAAATCGGTCCCTGTGCTTTCTATTCCATGTCACGTGCTGTGGTGCCATGCTAGTTTAGCCTGGGGCCAGAATCAGATCACCAATACCTGGAAGACAGAAAGAGTGAGGCCGACAAATTAGATTCAACTTATTTGCTTGTTTGTTGGATCTCGATAATTCTTTAATCCTTTCTCTTTCTATAGTTATGATTTGGAGAACTTAAATAAAACCAATAAATTGTGACAGTGATGATGAGGAATGAAAAACCTTCCTGCACACGGTCCCTGGGGTATGGCTGTTTATTATTATTTGCTTTGTGTCATGGTCATTTTCGATAAACCATTTCATCTTCATCTCAACACAGTTTTAAAAAGAATGTCTGTCAAGATTTTTCATAGGAAAATGTATTTCATAGAATCTGATAGGCATCCAATTATATTTACTGATTGACAAGGCCCGTCTCTGGAAATCTTAGCACTGAGTTATCTGGCTCTCAAATATCAATGTTAAAAATGTGCAGTTGTATTTTGACTGATGTATTGACTGATGTATATCTGTGGAAATGTACAATGTGCTTCCTCTATGACAAACTACAGAAATGAGAACATTTTACATTTCCAAACTGAGATGGAAACACATTAACCTGGTGTGTTACAATAATTATGACCGGCAGTTAAAAGAATTGTAAAGCATTTCATAATTCATTTGATATCTTTAGCTGAATCTACATAACAAACCCTATAGCAGCAAAACATTAATACCTGTAAGTAATATTATTATACTATTGTATTATAAACATATTAAGTCCAAGGGAGTAAAATGTTAAAAATACTTTCTGTTATCTCAATATCTAAAATAAAGTACAGACAGCAAGATGCGGAAGGTACAGACAGGAAGATGCAGAAGGTACAGACAGCAAGATGCGGAAGGGGCAGACAGGAAGATGCAGAAGGTACAGACAGGAAGATGCAGAAGGTGCAGACAGGAAGATGCGGAAGGGGCAGACAGGAAGATGCAGAAGGTACAGACAGGAAGATGCAGAAGGTACAGACAGGAAGATGCGGAAGTGACAGACAGGAAGATGCAGGGAGATACAGACAGGAAGAATGCAGAAGTACAGACAAAGGAAGATGCAGAAGGTACAGAAAGGAAGATGCAGAAGGTACAGACAGGAGTGCAGAAGGTGCAGACAGGAAGAGCAGAAGTACAGACAGGAAGATAGCAGAGAAGGTACAGACAGGAAGATGCAGAAGGTAACAGACAGGAAGATGCGGAAGAGTACAGACAGAAGGTACAGGACAGGGAAGATGCAGAAGGTACAGACAGAAGATGCAGAAGGTGCAGCAGGAAGATGCGGAAGATACAGACAGGAAGATGCAGAAGGTACGACAGAGGAAGATGGCAGAAGGTAACAGACAGGAAAGATGCGAAAGATACAGACAGAAGATGCAGAAGGTACAGAAGGCAGATCGAGATGGTACAGACAGGAAGATGCAGAAGGTACAGACAGGAAGATGCAGAAGTACAGACAGGGAAGATGAGGAAGAGTGCAGAAGGGCAGAAAGGAAGATGCGGAAGATACAGACAGGAAGAGGCGGAAGGTGCAGACAGGACCACAAAAAGAGCGGAAGGTGCAGACAGGATCACAAGAAGATGTAGAAGTGCAGACAGGAAGATGCTGAAGGTGCCGAGCTGGAAGATGCAGACAGGAAGATGCGGAAGGTGGAGACAGGAAGATGCAAAAAGTACAGACAGGATCACAGGAAGATGCAGAAGGTGCAGACAGGAAGATGCAGAAGGTGCAGACAGGAAGATGCGGAAGGTTGCAGACAGGAAGATGCAGCAGGAAGATGTCGAAGGTGCAGACAGGAAGATGCAGAAGGTGCAGACAGGAAGATGCGGAAGGTGCAGACAGGAAGATGCAGAAGGTGCAGACAGGAAGATGTCGAAGGTGCAGACAGGAAGATGCGGAAGGTGCAGACTGGAAGATGCAGACAGGAAGATGCAGAAGGTGCAGACTGGAAGATGCAGACAGGAAGATGTCGAAGGTGCAGACAGGAAGATGCAGAAGGTGCAGACAGGAAGATGCGGAAGGTGCAGACAGGAAGATGCGGAAGGTGCAGACAGGAAGATGCGGAAGGTGCAGACAGGAGATGCAGAAGGTGCAGACAGGAAGATTCGGAAGGTGCAGACTGGAAGATGCAGACAGGAAGATGCAGAAGGTGCAGACTGGAAGATGCAGAAGGTGCAGACAGGAAGATGCGGAAGGTGCAGACTGGAAGATGCAGACAGGAAGATGCAGAAGGTGCAGACAGGAAGATGCGGAAGGTACAGACTGAAGATGTGGAAGGTGGAGACAAGAAGATGGGGAAGTTACAGACAGGAGATGCGGAAAGTGCAGACAGGAAGATGTGGAGGTGCAGACAGGAAGATGTGGAAGGTTGCAGACAGGAAGATGTAGAAGGTGCAGACAGGAATATGTGGAAGGTGCAGACAGGAAGATGGAAGGGCAGACAGAAGATGTGGAAGGTGCAGACAGAAAGATGCGGAAGGTACTGACAGGAAGATGCGGAAGGTGCAGACAGGAAGGTGCGAAAGGTGCAGACAGGAAAATGCAGAAGGTGCATACAGAAAATGCGGAAGGTGCAAGATAGGAGTCACAGGAAGATGCAGAAGGTACAGACAGGAAGATGCAGAAGGTGCAGACAGGAAGATGCAGAAGGTGCAGACAGGAAGTTGCAGAAGGTACAGACAGGAAGATGCAGAAGGTACAGACAGGAAGATGCAGAAGGGCAGAGAAGATGCAGAAGGTGCAGACAGGAAGATGCAGAAGGTGCAGACAGGAAGATGCAGAAGGTACAGACAGGAAGATGCAGAAGGTGCAGACAGGAAGATGCAGAAGGTGCGACAGGAAGATGCAGAAGCTACAGACAGGAAGATGCAGAGGTACAGACAGGAAGATGCAGAAGGTGCAGACAGGAAGATGCGGAAGGTGCAGACTGGAAGATGCAGACAGGAAGATGCAGAAGGTGCAGACAGGAAGATGCGGAAGGTACAGACTGGAAGATGTGGAAGGTGGAGACAAGAAGATGGGGAAGTTACAGACAGGAAGATGCGGAAAGTGCAGACAGGAAGATGTGGAAGGTGCAGACAGGAAGATGTGGAAGGTGCAGACAGGAAGATGTAGAAGGTGCAGACAGGAATATGTGGAAGGTGCAGACAGGAAGATGTAGAAGGTGCAGACAGGAAGATGTGGAAGGTGCAGACAGAAAGATGCGGAAGGTACTGACAGGAAGATGCGGAAGGTGCAGACAGGAAGGTGCGAAAGGTGCAGACAGGAAGATGCCGAAGGTGCATACAGAAAATGCGGAAGGTGCAGATAGGACCACAGGAAGATGCAGAAGGTACAGCCAGGAAGATGCAGAAGGTGCAGACAGGAAGATGCAGAAGGTGCAGACAGGAAGTTGCAGAAGGTACAGGACAGGAAGATGCAGAAGGTACAGACCGGAAGATGCAGAAGGTGCAGACAGGAAGATGCAGAAGGTTGCAGAGACAGGAAGATGCAGAAGTTACAGACAGGAAGAGCAGAAGGTACAGACAGGAAGATGCAGAAGGTGCAGACAGGAAGAATGCAGAAGGTACAGACAGGAAGATGCAGAAGGTACAGACAAGGAAAGATGCAGAAGGTACAGACAGGAGATGCGGAAGGTACAGACAGGAAGGAATGACAGGAAGAGGCAAGAAGGTACAGACAGGAAGATGCAGAGAAGGATGAAGGACAGCGAGATGCGGAAGTACAGACAGGAAGAGGGCACGAAGGAGACAGACAGGAAGATGCAGGAAGGTACAGACAGGAAGAGCAAGGTGCGGAAGATACAGACCAGGAAGATGCAGAAGGTACAGGGCAGGAAGATGCAGAAGGTACAGAAGAAGATGCGAAGGTACAGAAGGAGGATGCAGAAGGTACAGACGGAAGAGCGAAGGTTGCAGACAGGAAGAATCGGAAGATCGAAAGAAGATGCGGAAGGTGCAGACAGGAACAAAAAAGATGCGGAAGGTGCGACAGGATCACAAGAGATGTAGAAGGTGCAGACAGGAAGATGCTGACAGGGCAGACTAGAAGATGCAGACAGGAAGATGCGGAAGGTGGTGAGACAGGAAGATGAAAAAGTACGGAAACAGGATCACAGGGAAGAGGCAGAAGGTGCAGACAGGAAGATGCAGAAGGTGCAGACAGGAAAGATGCGGAAGGTGCAGACAGGAGATGCAGGACAGGAAGATGTCGAAGGAGCAGACAGGAAGATGCAGAAGGTGTCAGACAGAAGATGCGGAAGGTGCAGACAGGAAAGGAAGATGCGGAAGGTGCAACAGGAAGATGCAGAAGGTGCAGACAGGAAGAATGCGGGAGGTGGCAGACTGGAAGTGCAGACAGGAAGATGCAGAAGGTGCAGACTGGAAGATGCGAAGGAAGATGTCGAAGGGGCAGACAGGAAGATGCAGAAGGTGCAGACAGGAAGATGCGGAAGGTGCAGACAGGAGATGCAGGAAGGTGCAAGACAGGAAGATGGGGAAGGGTGCAGAGGCAGATGCAGAAGGTGCAGACAGGAAGATGCAGGAAGGTGCAGACTGGAAGATGCAGACAGGAAGAGCAGAAGGCAGATGAGATGCAGAAGGTGCAGACAGGAAGATGCGGAAGGTGAGACTGGAAGATGCAGACAGGAGATGCAGAAGGTGCAGACAGGAAGATCGCGAAGGTACAGATGGAAGATGTGTGGACGGTGGGAGACAAGAAGATGGGGAAGTTACAGACAGGAAGATGCGGAAAGTGCAGACAGGAAGATGTGGAAGGTGCAGACAGGAAGATGTGGGAAGGTGAGAAGGAAGATGTAGAAGGTGCAGACAGGAATATGTGGAAGGTGCAGACAGAAGATGTAGAAGTGGCAGACAGGAAGATGTGGAAGGTGCAGACAGAAAGATGCGGAAGGTACTGACAGGAAGATGCGGAAGGTGCAGACAGGAAGGTGCGAAAGGTGCAGACAGGAAAATGCAGAAGGTGCATACAGAAAATGCGGAAGGTGCAGATAGGATCACAGGAAGATGCAGAAGGTACAGACAGGAAGATGCAGAAGGTACAGACGGAAGATGCGGAAGGTACAGACAGGAAGGTACAGACAGGAAGATGCAGAAGGTACAGACAGGAAGATGCAGAAGGTGCAGACAGGAAGATGCGGAAGATACAGACAGGAAGATGCAGAAGGTACAGACAGGAAGATGCAGAAGGTACAGACAGGAAGATGCAGAAGGTACAGACAGGAAGATGCAGAAGGTACAGACAGGAAGATGCAGAAGGTACAGACAGGAAGATGCAGAAGGTACAGACAGGAAGATGCAGAAGGTGCAGACAGGAAGATGCGGAAGATACAGACAGGAAGATGCGGAAGGTGCAGACAGGACCACAAAAAGATGCGGAAGGTGCAGACAGGATCACAAGAAGATGTAGAAGGTGCAGACAGGAAGATGCTGAAGGTGCAGACTGGAAGATGCAGACAGGAAGATGCGGAAGGTGGAGACAGGAAGATGCAAAAAGTACAGACAGGATCACAGGAAGATGCAGAAGGTGCAGACAGGAAGATGCAGAAGGTGCAGACAGGACCACAAAAAGATGCGGAAGGTGCAGACAGGATCACAAGAAGATGTAGAAGGTGCAGACAGGAAGATGCGGAAGGTGCAGACTGGAAGATGCAGACAGGAAGATGCAGAAGGTGCAGACAGGAAGATGCGGAAGGTACAGACTGGAAGATGTGGAAGGTGGAGACAAGAAGATGGGGAAGTTACAGACAGGAAGATGCGGAAAGTGCAGACAGGAAGATGCAGAAGGTACAGACAGGAAGATGCAGAAGGTGCAGACAGGAAGATGCAGAAGGTGCAGACAGGAAGATGCAGAAGGTACAGACAGGAAGATGCAGAAGGTGCAGACAGGAAGATGCGGAAGGTAAAGACAGGAAGATGCAGCCATGATGCCTGATGCCCATTACGGATGGCAATTGGTTTGTGTATGGGTGTTAGATCAGCCATCAGTATTGATCCAACACCAATCAAACGCCCATACAAGAACTGATTCAGTTAAAGATTTTCTGCTAAATATATCAAATGAATCATGAAAACCTTTTTACCTAGCATATAAGTGCCAATAATGAGCAGGAAGCTGAGAAGGGACATTGGGAACATGAACAATCCTCAAAAAAATTTTTTGCAATAGGTACAGATACAGATTTAAAGAATGCAGTTACGACTGGATCTGTGTGCAAACCAAATGTTATATACGAGTATAAAGCATGAAAGACTCATTGGCACTAATGTTAATGTAGAAGAATAATTATTCAAACCCATAGATCACATGTATAAACTGTTTGCACATGCATAAATGTTACGCACACCTTAAATGTTTCTGCCATTTGCTGCAGAAACTTATTTTAACACAGTGAGAATTTCTTCTATGGTCCTGGATCTCTTGCAGCAGGAATCCTATAGTTGTCAGTGTATGCTAACTAGAGGAACCAGAAGGCAGAAAGAGGGGTAACAGGACATTGTAAATCAACAATATAGTATAGAGTCGCACTCCAAAGTGAAATAGTGGGTTTATTAAAAACTAATCATCAACAACAATGTTTCAATGGTACAATCCCCCTTTATCAGGGGGATTGTACCCTTGAAACGTTGTTGTACTATATGATGATTGTACTATAATTGGCTTGTTGTTGTAATAAGCATGTCGTGTATTCTAAAAATCACTGATAATCAGTATTTTACAGCAGTCAGAAAAATCTTACAGTATTCTCTATAAATACCGATCTTGGTGTGCAGGCATAAACTATCATTTACATTTTCCATATCTCACCTCCAACCATCCTGTAACTGATGTATTTTGTCTTGTTGTATGGATCAGTTAGGGTCACACAAGACTATAAAATACACTGTTTACATTGCAGATGGCACTCTATATAAACTATAATATATTTCATAATGTACAGTACACTGCAATTTACATTGACCATGATAATGTTACTATTTCTGTTATTCATGAATACAGATTCCATTTGCCATCTTTCTTACTGTCAGTGCATCATTATGGCTCTGCAGTTACTTGATTAATGTTCTTATCCTGTCATTCTGAGCTCTAAAGCCTCATAGGCACATGACATTATTGTTCACTGAGATTGGCTGGTGAATGGCCGACTGATTTGGGCGAGTGTGGCAGTGAAAGCCGACAGCATCTTGATCTTACACATGTACAAGGCTTATCTGACATTTCAACTTCTACCTCATCGTATTTTGTGCTGATTGTCCTTACTGATGAAGCAACGTTCTCCTTTATATTTAATAAGAAAAGGAATAAAAGAGCCTTATCTCTCAATGATGGAATTAAACTGCATTATTAGCATGTACTGCATGTGATAATACACGGTCAGCTGTTGTATAGTAATTCACCAAATGACTTTTAACACAAAACACTTTAGTGATAGGTTCAAACCAAACAAGACTTTTTTCATTACTAAATAAACATGGACCCTCCCCCCATAGATTAAAAGGAGGAACAAATAGAACCAGAAGAAAATAAAAACTCCCTTTCTGCAGCCTTTAAAAGGTGCACTTACACATTTTCCCTTTTCACATCAACTCTTGTCATTCTGGAAACAACAGAACCCAGCGGTGTCAATTATATTTGATTGACTGAGTAAAGTGCACACACAAATATGGGAAAACAATGGACACAAAAATCTATATATGACTCCCCTTGTCAGAGGGAAGCTTGTCTGCTCCATACTTATTCTGGACGGTGTCCTGCTGCTACAGAATTAAATGTTTCCTTCAGACCCCAAACTAGCACCAATTAAGTTAGCGGGGTCTTCACAGGAGTCAAATGACTCCCCAGGCAATTCCCTCCAAGTGCTGCTCAATAAATAAGACCTAATTTATCACTTTAACTTCAGTTTTTCAAAAAGGAATGTTTAACAGTGTTCTGTATTTCGTGTTGCAGGTGGGCAGAAAGCCACAGTTGCTGCTGGGAGGAATGCCCAGTGTAAGTGGAATGGAGTTTGTTGTAACATTTGAATTCTTAATTCAAAAATAATGCTGCTTTATTTCCTGTGTACAACGCTTTAAACCTTCATTCTTGGAATATACTGGTAGAAGACAGTAAGAAAGGTTTACCATTGTATCTGTTTGTTATCCGCCTAACTAGATTGTAAGCTCAATGGGGCAGGGACCTCCTTTCCTCTTTTGGCAAAGCTCTAAGCACTTCTATTTATATGTTATATATTTATGTTCTGAACTATCTATGTATTTATCCCCCTTGTAAGACTTTTTGTATTTTGTTACTGTACAGCGCTGCGTCCCCAAGTGGGGCTCTATAAATAAACTGTACATACATACATAATGTACAGTACTCTATGCTCTACTAGACCTCTGACTTTTTAAGACTGGCCCACTTGACAGCGCAAGTTTCCATCCAGTAACATCTGTTTTCTAAACCATGTTAGTGAAGTCTAATAAAATGTATGTATAGAATTGTGTATAGTATATTTTAATGGAATTTGAAAATAATAAAATAATAATAATATTTTTACTATGAAGATGTAGATATACCTCTGGCCCCTAGCACATTTTTTGAGAAACCATTCACTAGACAAAAATCTAATTGTTCTATATGTGGCTGTGCGGCAAATAATATTTTTATGCCACCTGACATAACTGAGCAAAGGAACCTGGTCTTTGTATGCAGCTTATAATTACAGGTGTAACTTACAAAGTGCCCTTCAGGAAACACACAATGCATTTTTATATAAGAAAAGAAAACTACAACTTTTAAAGCTATAAAAGTAAATGTGTCAGTTTACTGCCCCAACTTAATTCAGCACATTATTAGATACATTATCTCTACATTATCTCTACATTATCTCTATCTCTACCAGATATTTAAGGAGTATTATTGCCTCCATACTGGCAGAGTAAGCTGGTCCCTCCCTCTATACTGTCAATCAATGTTGTCACTGCTGACATCACAACCAATGATTGACTGTGGTTTCACCTGCTTTTTAAACATGTTCAAGGTTATATAAGTCTCATTGAGCATATTGTTTCGGTAACAAGAGGTCAGAGGTAGAAGGCAGATATCTTTTCCAGAACAGAAGAGACCATATCATTAAATATCTAGATACAGATGCATGTAATAAAATGGTACAAATAGCAGTTTGGGTTGCGGTCAGATAACC
Organism: Hymenochirus boettgeri; assembly: GCA_019447015.1. Taxonomy (NCBI): domain Eukaryota; kingdom Metazoa; phylum Chordata; class Amphibia; order Anura; family Pipidae; genus Hymenochirus; species Hymenochirus boettgeri. Next base: position 325,901,143 of record CM033469.1, read on the forward strand.
CGCAAGTTACCAGTATTTTTGTTTTATGGTTGGACATGCCCTTTAATTTCTCTAGGAATCAGTAGAGATGTCCAATAATATCATCATCAATCTGGTCTCATGACTCTTATTAACACATACATTTTGCAGTTAAAGATAAAAAAAAAGGAGAAATAGTCTGAAACGTCCCAATAAAAGAGTATTTTCAGTGCTACATGGTGTCCTCTTCTTTCATCTATTTTACAGGTAGTTAAGGATATCAGAACAATATTCACATAGTCTCTGTAGTTTATGACAAGTCCACCAGCAGAGGAACATGTTTGTCTATTGGTAACATTGGCAAAAGAATGATATAAAAAAATAAAATTTGGGCAGTATGATGGACACCCGATTCTTATGACTTTTTGTAATATAATGTTAGACAAGCACTTACAGGAGTGCATTACCCAATGGTACTTACAGGAGCACATTAACCAATGGTTGGAGCCATTGTGTTTGGCCAAGGCCATGGATTCTATTATTGGGAGTTTATAGGACGTTTGATGCTTTGATAAAGATGGAGTCTGTCACTTAAGTAATTCAGAACCATTTAAACCTCTTCTTAAAAAACCCTTTTTGGACCCTACCTTTCTCCAAAACTACCGCCCTGTTTCCCTTTTACTATTTGCATCAAAAATCTCAGTCCTCAAAAGTTCTCAGTCCTCATTCTCCTCGAACTATCGGCTGCCTTTGATACTGTGGACCACTCTCTTCTTATGCAGATTCTATATTCTCTGGGCATCCGAAATCAAGCTGCGGCATGGTTGTCTTCTTATCTCTCTAACAGATCTTTCTCTGTCTATTTTGCTAATAAGACTTCCTCTCCTGTTCCACTTAGTGTGGGGGCCCTCAGGGCTCGGTTTTAGGACCCTTGCTGTTCTCCCTCTACACTATCTCTCTGGGAGAAATAATCAGTCCTTTTAGCTTTAAGTATCACTTATATGCTGATGATACCCAAATTTACTTGTCCACCCCCACGCTAACACTTGAAGTTCAATGCCAAATCTCTAAATGTCTGCTCTCTATCTCTTCCTGTACGGCGCACCGCCGCCTTAAACTCAATCTATCCAAAATGGAATTAATCATTCCTAAACTGGTAGTCCACACTTCTCCATCTCTATTGGCAATATTGTCATTAACCCAGTTGAATCTGCACGCTGCCTTAGAGTTATCTTTGACTCCTCTTTCCTTCCTTCATCACATTAACAATGTCGCTAGGACGTGTCATTTTCTCCTTCGCAATATTGCCAAGATCCACCCCTTCCTCTCTCGCTCCGCTATTAAAATGCTCATCCATGCACTTATAATCTCCCGTCTTGACTATTGTAACATTCTACTACTTAGGGGCATATTTATAAAGGATTGTCTTTTTCGCCAAATAATTAGCGCAGCACATCGCAGCGAAAATAGCGCCATTTGGAGCTTCCTTTCGCCTTATTTATAAAAAAGCGAAAAAAAACACACTTCGCGGCTGAAAAAGGCGAACGGGCGCGATAAAGAGCGAAAAGTATCGCAGCGAAAACTTAACGCATCTAAGAAAACTGCATTGTGAAAACCATTCGAAACCAGAAAAGCCCACTAGAAAATGATGTCAAGTTCAAAATGGCCACCTCACATTTACCAAGAAGTCAACCATGTCTTATTTAGTCAATCTTCTTAGAATTTCTCAATTGGAATACAGTTTTCTTTTGCACTGCACATTCGCCTTTCTAATGCGCGTTCGCCTTTCTAATGTGCGTTCGCCTTTCTAATGCGCGTTCGCTTTTCCAAGGCATATTCCATTATAATGTGCGTTCGCCTTTCTAATGTGCGTTCGCCTTTCTAATGCGTGTTCGCTTTTCCAAGGCATATTCCATTATAATGTGCGTTCGCCTTTCTAATGTGCGTTCGCCTTTCTAATGCGCGATCGCCCTTCTAATGCGTGTTCGCTTTTTCAAGGCATATTACCCATTAGAATGCCTTTTCGCTCAAACAATGACTTTTCACCACCTTCAGGGTCGCGCTAATCTTTCGCTCTTTTTAACGCAAAAACCACCTTTCGCTCTTTTATAAATCGCGTTATGCCTTTTTGCTCCTTTTTCGCTAAAATTAGCATTGCGAAGTAAGGCGAAAAGGGTTTAGCGATAGCTCGCGGAAACGGTTTCGCCATTCGTTAACGCTACCTTTATAAATAGCGTTAACTGTCTTTTTGCGAAAACCCATGCGAAAAGCGAATGCGAAAACATTTCGCTACTTTTCGCTCTTTTATAAATATGCCCCTTAGTCTACCAATCTGTCATCTCTCTCCTCTCCAGTCTATCCTAAACTTGGCAGCTCGGATCATCTCGCCCTCCTCCAAAAGAAAACCTGCAACCCAAATACTTCAGTACATAGGGTGGCTTCCCATCAAACAAAGAATCATATTCAATTCCCTTCTTTTAACCTTTAAATCCCTTCACTCTACTGCACCTCCCTACTTATCTTCTCTCTTGGTCCTTTATTTTCCTCGGCCATGCCCTCCGTTCCTCACAAGGAAATATTCACCACAAACCCCCGATGAACACTGCCTCCCGCCTTAAACCATTCTCTCTTGCTGCTCCCTACCTTTGGAACTCTACCTCTCGCTTCACCTGGTGACATCCATTAATACTTTCAAATATAGACTGTTGTCCCACCTTTCTGAGCATCAGCACAACAAATGATTGTTAGCCACTTTAAGCTCTTTGTACCCATCCCCCAACTTGTATTTGTATGTTGTCTCTCCCACTTAGATTGTAAGCTCCTTGGGTCAGGGAACTCATTCCTAATGTGTCAAGGCATTCTGCACTTATATCAATTTATACATAATTTATATATATGCTTTCTTAACCAATCTATGAAATTGTATTTCATTTCATTATTTATCTGTATAATTTCTTGCACTTATCCCCTTGTTTGTATACTCTGTATTTTATAATGTACAGAGCTGCGTACCCAAGTAGCGGTTTATAAATAAAATTATATATATATATAGCCTTGTTAGATCATTTGGTGCCCATTAAATCTTTCTAAGAAGCCTGTCTTTCCATGAGTTTGACCAGGGTGAAGTTATAGTTGAGGAATATTGGGGGTATTTGGCAGTGGTTTTAGTTTAATTAAAACAGTTTAAATTCTATAATGGCTACTGTATTTCGATCTAAAAACACATAACGTATCATGGATTGCTTCATGTCAATTGCAATAATACATTGACAATGGCCCACGATTATCAATAAATAGGGCAGAACAAATTCAAGCAAAAACCATGTGTTTGATGAGAGTTTTCCGCGTGTGCCTTGTGCTATCAGTCGGACGCAAGTGTAGGGGTAAAAAAATCAACTTTATCACAAGAAACTCTTGCAGCAAATACAGAAAGAATGTCTGGAAATGTATAAACTACCACTGCCTGATTCTATGAATTTAGGTACAAAAACATTGGCAAATAAACTGTTTATTTGCCTTTTTACACCTTTCGGGAAACACCCCTGTAAATTATGGATCCATCATAATAACACATATTTACTGAACAACTAAGTTTATATTAGAAGGCGATTACCCCTCCATCACCTTCAAACATTTTCCTCTGCCCATGCTTTCTATAAATGGATATCCTAGAACAACTGTGCACAAAATATGGCACTAGTGGTAAGAATACTATAGGCACTATAACTAGACCTAACATACTAAATGAAATATCAACTTCATTTTTACTGAACAAAAAAATCATGTTCCTACCAGCACTTGAATTAACATAATAGCCGAAGGTTGATTACCAGATCAATACATGTCTTCTGTCATCAATTATTGCTTTCTGCCAAAACCACCCAGTCGCCAGCCCTAGCACAACAATTAAATGTATCTAGAAATCTAATTTGCTTGTTACAGTAAGGAGAATATTAGCAATTGCATTCTCCTAACCACTTGTGTGGCCTTCAAACTACTTACCCTGAAATCCAAAACTTTAAGGGATTCAATGTTCCATTTCTATTTTCAAGCAAACAAAAGAATTTGTTCTCCTCACACCAAAAATATGGTTTTGAAAAGATACAGAAACTAATTATCGATCCTTTGGAAAGAATAAATAAAGTTCAGGCCAGTTTGATCTTTCCCCTGAGTCCTCTGAGGGAAAAAAATGAAATCTTCTTCTAGCAGTCCACTGTGTGATGAAATAAATTAGTATAATGATTTATGTTTACTGGTTTAGTCAATTCTGATAGAGATTATAGAGACAAAATGACAAAGTGCTTTAGCAGCAAACTTAAATCATGTCAGGCAATCTTTAGTTTTCCTTACTCTAATTGCTGACCTTGTTCATTTATCTTCGCTAGCAATCTTAGGAAGAAATACTAGTTTAATCAGTGCATGTGCAAAGCACTAGAGATAAAAAGTTTAGCCTAATTTGTCTCCTCAAATTGTAATGTCTTTAACGTTAAAAATGTTTGCTTTGAAGGGCACTTAAAGATTTTAAAGAATGGGGGAACCATATGTTCTGATTCTTCTTTGTAATAGTGTTTAGGCATAATAGCATAAGAGATACCTTCAGTAGGATAACAGACCCTAAAGGGGCTAGTTTACTTAAATGTGTATTGCTAAAAATCAAGATTTTTTATTGATACTGTATGTGTTTAGTGGGTAATGGATAGCAGTATGCTGTTAAGTGGAGGACGGAGACCAGTATGCTGTTTAGTGGAGGATGGAGACTAGTATGCTGTTTAGTGGAGGATGGTCAAGACAGAGCAACCAGCCCCCAAGGACCCAAAACGTATTATTTTTATAGATTGGGTGGCACCCCATACAATGAGCTCTTTGGTGCATTGTTCACTAATAGGTCATATCAGAGGACACGTGGACATCCTTAAGGTTGGAAGAAAAGAAAGTTCATCTTCAGGTTAGGAGAGGTTTCTTTACAGTGAGAACGGTGAAAATGTGGGGAACTGTCTTCAGCAGAGTGGTAATGGCAAGTTCATTGAATAACTTTAAAAAAGGCTGGATACTTCTAAAACTAGAATAGAGATATCTGGTATTAATGCATATAGATCGGTTGATCCAAGGATACTTTCCGATTGCCGTTGGAGTCAGGAAGGAATTTTTTCCCCCTTTTTAGCTGGGGTTTTTTGCCTTCCTCTGGATCAACTGTTAAGTAGGGTTTTAAAAAAAAAAAAAAAAAGTGATAGGTTGGACTTGATGGCAGTAGTCTTTATTCAACCTTATTATATGTACTATGTTACTATGTAAGGTTAATTAGTTATGAACTTCCATACTGAGGTCATCTTTTTTTTTTTAATCAGTTCTGGTCAGATCAATAGTGAGCACCTGAACCCCGATTCGGACCGGTTTATGAATTTGGACGAACACGAACTATATAAACTTCGAATTAGTTTGTAACTTTCGAAATTGGTGACCCTTGAATGTAGTCTTGAATTTGGTAAACTCGAATGTAGCCTTCGATTTCGGGAACCGTCAAATATAGTTTTTATTTCATTAACCCTCGATGGAGCCTTCGATTTGGTACCCCTGAATATATCGTTCGATAACCCTCGAAGTATCGTTCAATAACCCTAAATGTAGCCTTCGATTCGGTACCCCTCGAATGTATCATTCGATAACCTCGAATGTATCGTACAATAACCCTCAAATGTAGCCTTCGATTTCGGGAACCGTCAAATATAGTGTTTTATTTCAGTAACCCGCGAATGTAGCCTTCGATTTCGGTAACCCTCAAATGTATTCTTCTGTAACCCTCCAAAAGTATCGTTCGGTAACCCTCGGATTGGCCATAACCTCGAATGTATGCTTGGGAAAAACCCAACAATTGCCCGATCATGAATAAAGGTAGTGTTTGGTGATATGGTCCTATAGTGTTTGGTGATGTGGTCATGTTCCCCAGACCATTCCTAGGTACCCAGCCATTTACAGTAAGTTACCATTGCTATTTATCTGTATTAATCGAACTTCCAAACTTTACTGTCGTGCGGCAATTCGTAAACGAACTGAACTTTCAGCCCTCTACAGATTAATAGCATGTCCACTTTATGTGATAGGAAGTTGCATAAAAATAAGCAGCAATCCAGAGCGAGTGTGTATTATATTATCTAAAACCCCTACAGCAGTTCCCGTGCTGTTTGGCTGATGTTAGGTTGCGGTTTTTGACCTTGAATAATTGAAGAGTACAATATTTCTCTCTTTTCACATCAAGACTTAGCTTTTCTTTCAGTAATACAATTTGGAATGCTCTGGAGAATCTTATAATTTTATTAAAGAATTCCCATATGAGAGAAAAAGAACGTATGTGACACTGTTGCAGACAGTCTAGTTAACGAGCAGAAACTATAGCTTCTGTGCTATAATAAGCTACCACTAGATGGTGATATAGCCCTATCAAGTACAGCAAATCAGAGTTTGGGGGTTCATTTATCCAATTTATGAAAATAAAAATAAATGAAAAGAGCATACAATTTCTTCAAGCAACAGATTAAATGTAAGTTAAATAAAGTTATCGCACTGTAAATTAGATTGAATTTTAAATCAGATACTAATATGGCCAGATTTGAATTATTTAAACACATTTTATTTGTATATGTAATTTATTTTCTTATATCTTTCATATTCAACATGCTTTACCTTATATATTCCATTCACATATGGACTTTCCTGAAAAGCTTATAATCAAATCGCATATCTCACACAAACAATCTATCAGTTTTATTAAACCTTTTTGGATGATTTAGGGATGGGTGCCATGGAAACTGAGGGGTGGGGGGGGTATTCGGGTGTATCAGTCCGTGTGGTTTTCCAGTGTCTCAACAACAAATGTTGTTGTTTTTTTATTGCCCATTACTGGAAACATAATTGAAGGAGGGTTTGGTTAAGAGTGTGAGGGGGGATAATTACAGTAGGCTGAGCAACAAAAAATTCAATGTATTAACGACATGCAGCAACACATACACCTCGAGTAAGGGCTACTTACATGTATTTATTTACAGATTAGAATGAGAACTAATTTGGCAGTATATTTCCCTTTAATTAAGGGTATGCTTAAAACTAATGTAACGTAACGTAAAACTAACTTTTGGATTGTTTATTTATAATTGCCATGGAAATTGGAGGAGTGGGGGTGTTGGGGAGTTCAGTAGGTGTGTGTGTATGTGCGTTTGTGTGTGGTTAGGGGGAATGGTTATTTTATGGTTTATGACCATAAAACCTAAGCTAAGTACAGACATGCGATTATGCATACGACCAACGATAGACAAATGCCCGAAAAATTCTGGGCCATAATCGTACAAGTATGGACATTTAGTCAGACATCATTGGAGGTCTGACCGGGTATCATCGAACAATAAGCACCCATTTATGTACCATTATGTACAGTTGGCCATTCAGTCGGGCACTTGTTCACCGTGGTTGTGTCTGTACCAGCCTAACTTTTCGGTATTAGGTATGATTGTCACTGAAACAGAAGGGTGGAGTTGGTAAGGGGTGTATTATAAGTGAGGATATCTGGAGGTAGTAGTTAAAATGTCCAAAATACTCGAGTTGCAGCAAAACCAGGCAAAGATCACTCCAATCCCAAAGTTTAAAAGTAATATAAATGCTGGCTGCACAGGATAACGGGTATGTAAAAAACAAAAAAATAATAAAACCAATTGTTACATTGTGCTATATTTAGGCCATATCTACTGTATCGTCTGTGTTACATCTGTTTGAGTTTTTTCTAAAGTAAAAAGTATTCAGGTTAAATTATCATATTGGCACTATGCAATAAGTAAGGGATTTTGGGTTGAGTTTGGGCACTCACAGGGCTATGAACTGAGAGCCGTTATCGCTCTCTATTGTCTCTTCTAGGCAATGCATTGAGCCGATAACGACTCTCGTGCATAGGAATGGGGCTTTTCCAATCCGAAACTTTAATGCCAGCTATCTGCTGGTGTTAAAGTTTACGTCTTAAATAGCCGTTATCGGCTCATACATAGCTTGCAGTGGTTGCGCGATGCAACTTTTGCGTATCGTTGCATATACCATTAGTTATGTCTTAAAGTCACGTTAACCCTTAGTACATGAGTTACATAGATCTGATTGGTTGGGGCAAAATTAGCACCATTGAATGATAAAACATTTATTGAATAACCCTGTATAAGTCTTCTTCCCTTATATAAAAATTGGCTCCAGTTGCAGGTGCAAGATGCTGTGATATTGATATGGATATTGATATTATATAAGGAATTATTGCCGAGCACTCTTCACTTAGAATGTTTGCATTGTTACATTCATCAGTATTTTTTTAGCTGCATGGGCTTTATTAGGGCATTAGTTTAATAATTAGATATTATCATGATGATTAGTGATGGACACAAAACTGAACTCGAACCCGAGTTCGGGAGAAACTTTATGAGTTCAGACGAAATTGAACTATTTATATACTAGTCGGTTTTTCGAATTTCATCAAATTTACGGGTCGTTCACTAACCCTAGAATGTATCTTTCACTAACCATCAAATGTATCGTTCATTTTCGGTAACCTTTGAATATATGGTTAGTTTTCGCTAACCCTAGAATGTATTGTTCGTTAACCCTCAAATGTAATGTTTGTTTTCGCTAACCTCAAATATATTGTTTGTTTTCGTTAACCTCGAATGTATGGTCATTTTATGGTAACCCTAGAATGTATCGTTTGCCAACCCTCGAATGTAGCCTTCAACTTTCTGTAACCCAAATGTATTGTTCAATTTGGTTAATCCTCAAATTTATTGTGTACTTTTGGGAACTCGAAAGTATGTTCAGTAACCCTCAAATTGCCCGTAACCCTCAAATGTAGCTTGCGCAAGCCCGACAATTGCCTGATCATGAAGTAAGAAGTGTTTAAACAGGTTTTGGTGATAGTGACATGTTTCCCAGACCATTTCCCAGGTGCCACAGCCATTTACAGTAAGTTATCATTGTTAGTTTATCTGTAAATCATCCAAACTTTTCAAACTATCACTCCCATTGACTTTAATGAGTCTGTTTTCCGAAGTTCAAAACTTCAAAAACATTCAAATGATGATCAGGATGACTAGCCGGCTACAGGGGCATCATGGGAAAAAGTATTGAGATTTGGGAGGCTACAGCTAAAGTTTGCTTTTGGGTGTGAACCTGCCTTTTAAAATGTAAAAACAGTATCAAAACTGAGATACTGTGTGGTTGCCGGTATCGTAAATTATTGCAACATATCTGTATGTTATAATGCCGCCGTATTGTGCACCATGGTTGTAAAATACTGAGCACTCTGCAGAAACGTTTCTACTACTCAATATAAGCCATAGGTGACCTTGTGGGTTTTAAATGAAACCTCAAACTTCTTCAATCACAGTCAGAATGTAACAATCCCAATCATAAAATAACTACATGGGTGTTGCAATTTTTATACATATTTAGGCAATTTATATTATTTTAAAATAATTTGCCACAATCCCAGATTGTGCAACTGTATGGTCCATCTCTAATGCAGTTAGAGAGTTAAAATGGATGAAAGGTAATCTGTCATCACCTAAAATCCCTTACACTAAATACAAGATTATTACAGAGTAATTATTTTCTAAGAAACAGATTATTTAGTATTATTTAGAATTTTCTGTGTTATGGCAGTGACTGTATTAATAGGGGGACAGGGAACTGATATATCATATTTAAATTAATAAGGCTATTTATTTTTATCTAGTATTTTTACCATTTTGGTTGTTTTTATGGGCGTTTTGGTGTAGAGTAAGAGGAGATATATTGGTTCTTTAATGACATAATAGAAGGAATTGGAAGACTATTTACAGATGTACATGGTGCCAAGTTAGATTGCATTAACAAGGTAAGGCTGTAGGCTCTCTAGGTAAGATAATATTGCTTTCATTAAAAGCAATCTGCATGGACCATATCCACTAACACTGGAAACTCTGCAGCTGTCACCTTTATCAAGGGAATAAGGGCAAGCCACTACATTTAATCACTGGAGTTTGTCAGGAACAAAAAACAGCCTGTTCCCCACTACAACAGACATGTACCTGATAAAGGCAATGGATTGGAAAAGACATCTACACTGTGCACCACAGTGGCTTTCTGGAATGATCAAAACAAAGGAAATGTAGGGGATTTTTATAAGAAATTATAAACCGAGAAGGGGAACATAAATAGAATTACATTAATAGATGCTGAAGGTGGGCAATGCTTTCAAAGGTGTTCAAGTATGAAGCTTTTATACCGTACGATTACAACATCACTTAAGTAGCCAGCAAAAATATGAGATCACAATTAAATACATTCATTTTTTATTTTTAGTAAGCATTAACAACCAGTTACTTTACAGCTGTGCAGTTTGTGATATTAAGCAACAAGTATAAAAAATATAAAAGTATAAAATATGGATATTTGATTGTTAAAAAAGTAGCAAAATTTTGATTCATTCGGGCGAATGAACCCCCAAACTTAGGATCTCTCCTCTCTCTTCTATCTATACTTGTGGCATTTACCCGCTGATTTGGTTACCACGCTAGATCGACTGTCCGTGCACGGATGACTTTGACTGGGTGACTGTTAAGTATGAGAGGGTTATTGGGAGATTTACACTTATATATGCCTAGGTGGGGTCATGCTTGTATAACCTACTGCATTTTGTACAAGATTAATTGCTCATTTATTGCATTACTATTTCTTCTACTTAGTAAACTACTTTTTGATAATATATTTTTAATTGATTTAAATAATGTAAGTTTTATCGGCCATTGGTTGCCTCCAGCTTTTTCTACTTTATTGACATGCATTTTTGGAGGTAGATGTGTTTCCTATTATAATTGAGGGTTTTGATATTTTTGCACAATGTACACATATTAGGAATGCATTCATAATCATAATTTAAAGAGACCACGCCTACTTAATAATAAAGGATTACTCCGCACTGGTAGGTCAAAATCACAGGACAACGGTTTCATAATGATTGGCACACGGTATTTTGCACTGCCTGCTACTGCTTAATTTAATAAACACAAGATGATCTGTTTGAACAGTATCTAATTTACATGAAAGATAAAGTGATTTTAATAAGAATGGTTTTAATGATTTACATGTGAGTAAAACCCAGTGAATGATTAAAAAAAGGAGCTGGCATGTGATGTTTCAAGAGAAAGATAAAAAGGACTTGTCAATGGGCTGGGTTTTACTTCTGGATTCCATCATAACATTTTTAAGTGATGCTTGTTTTTCCTCCTAATTCTCAATAGGCTGGAGATAAGTGAAATATTTGGACAGGAAAAGACAAGCAACGTTGTAAATGTTTTTAGGAGGGGATTATAAAGAAATTCCTGATGGAATGAGATTCAATTAATGGATAAATCTACCAGTAGCTATTTAGCAAGTCAGGAAAGCATGTCAATTATTATTAATATAATAAACCTTAGCGTTGCTATGTAAATTTGTAACATAGCATTCTGTTATTTTAGTTGCTTTCACTATTTTTACACTGTATTGGACCAAGTTTAGTTCAGGTATCATTGGTCACATTAGTATCTTACAGGGCATGTCCTACCTTAAAACAAAAAAATTGTCCGTTACCTGCCCCAACCCAACTAATATATTTTGCATTTTTTTTTCGCATTAATAACAAGATGTAAGAATATTAATCCCTTCATCCTGGCAGATTAAGCTGGAGCCTCCCTTCATGCAGTCAATCAAGGCTGTGACAACTGGCATCACAGCCAATGATTAAATGCGGTTTTACCTGCGCATCTTCTGCACATGCTCAAGCTTATGAAAAGCTCATTGAGCAGAAAGAAAGAGGCAGATACCTTGTCCAAAAAGAATAGAACTTACCATTAATATCTGGTTAAAAAATGCATGTAATACACAGCTAAAAATATGGGGTTGCAGGCAGTAACTGACAAGTCACCAGTTTTTTACTTTAAGGATTAACATACCCTTTCCAATATGGTGGGCAGACAAGTGGAAACTAAGCAAGTTTTAGTTTGGTAAACACAAGACAATTTTTTTCCACCAAATTGCCACCAATCTGATAAATTGATCCGATTGTCTGTGAATCTGAAGGAAATTCAGTAGCCAATCATTTGTTTCCAAATCATTGTTTCCATCATTTGGTCATTCACAGATGGTGGAAAATGTTAGCAAACCTCAATAGTTTGTTTATATTTCTACGTGCCAAATGATCATTTAGGTAGGAATATTGCCTTATTTCTTGTGTAGTCCTAACTGACTTACCAATCGTCATATCAATCATACCTTTGGTTGTCTTTAATTGCCAACGGATCTGCGTGTGCTATTTACGGGCGAGAAGATATCCCAGCTAAGGTTCTAGCTCATTTTACACAACATTAATTATTCAAGGAATCAAAGGTTTTATTTAAAGTCTATTCATTACAATACTTGCTATTGAAAAGAAAACACAGCCATAAAGGCTCATTTACATTTTTAGTGACAAAAAAAATATTGTTGAATTATATGTTTACCCTTTATCCCCCCAGAATCTCTCTCTATATATATTTTACTTCTGTATATACTTGAGTATAAACCAAGTTTTTGGCTTTAAAAATAGCCTTAAAATCAAACCAGCTTATACTCCGGTCACTCACCTCTGTGCAATCTGGTGCTCTGCATCTGCAGGCTGATGTGCGCCCTTTGGACTTTACAATGCCCTTTGGCATTGCCCAACAATTCCCAGAAACACCCGCGCTGCAGTTAGCAATGCCCTCTTTAATATCAAGCTACTTCCTCAGTACAGGAGTTGGGCCCCCTAGGTACGCCAGATATTATGTGAGGCACCTCTCCTCTAGTGACAGGTCCCGGTTTGGCTGGAAGTGCTGGTCGGCTGTGGTGACAGCAGCTGAGTACCTGTCGTGTGCTGTGTGCAGCCATGACCTTGAAGTCAGGGGAGTGCAGAGCACTTGAGCTGGTCAACAACCTGCGCAGTAAGTGTGACATACTGACACTAACATAGTTATTGGCAATGGCAAGCTTTTTATATTGTGGGGTCCCATGTTTGTGTTCACTTAATTTCAAACAAACTACAGTTTGCAAGTCCGTTTACTGCAATCCTAGGGATAGTGCATATTATTTGTGGAAGGTAAATCTATCCTGCACATGACTCATACAGGGGTCGAAGACATGGATATGAAGGAACAATACTCAATCAGGAGGCAGCAGTGGTGATAATTTCAACCCTCGGCTTATACAATCCGTTTTACTAATTTTTCAGGTAAAAGATTACGGCTTATATCCAAGTATATACGGTATATGAGTAAATAAAAAGGTGGCTTAATGAAAATCAGACTAATTCTGACATTGTAATATAGAGCAGCCTATAGAAAGAGCCTTGAGGTGAAATATCAAGAGAAATGATGAAGCACAGTTGCTCGATATTATTCTGATAAGTCTGAGAAACATAGAACAGTTAAATAATATATTACCATTCTCTATGTGCAGTTGCATACACTATGAACATATAAACATGAAGGTTTACATGTTATAATAACAATTTTTTCCAACTTTGCTTAGGAACAGAAGGGATGGGAGGTCCTGGTTATAACAAGCCTTCATTATTATAATACAATCTGTGCAGGTTGCTATTAACGTTACCTTTTAAGAAATGTTCCTGTGTTTATGTAACATTAGAACACAATGCTAATGTGTGGCTACACACAGCTATAGGCTACCCGGTGCAATCACCTCTTCAATGTTATATGCCAATAGCGTCTCGTGGTACATTGCAATATAGTGCAACGCACCATGATTTTTTGAGGACTAGTAACAGGCATAAAAAACTACGGCATATTACATTGTTTGCAGTGGCTGCACAGTTATTACATAGACACCTGCGTAGCCGGCCCAAGTGATGCAGCCCCCAAGTTTAAGTCGCGCCGTAACTGATATAACATTGATAAGACGGCGTATGCTCTGTTTTTACCAAACATGGGGCACTTCGTGCCCGCTCACCTTGTATTTTGCATTTTTCATTTCACATTTCTATAATTCTTACAGGTGCTACTGTGCCGTTACCATCAATTCAATGTTATTTAGACAAAACATCTCTATAAATAAGTTTATGAAAAGTAATTATCAGTGTTTAGTTTAATAGGTACAGTGAGCCAATACAGTGCCTGTCCCAGGCGCGCACTTACACACACCAAATGAACCCATGCATCTTTAGTAATGAGCAATAGTGATTGGTGGCATATTTAAGAGTACATTGACTGCTATTATGTCTTGCTGATAGATCCTAATCCTACAATTCATTACCCTATCCTCTCCCCTGTTTGACACATTGTACAACCTATCCTGTAAATACAGATAAATCAGTAGAGCATGAGAGGGATTTAGCAAGTTATCTTGTTAACATGAACCTTTGTTCTTTTTAAACAGATACTTAACATACAACTAAACATTCCATTAAAAAAGCTTAGAAATACAAGTAAAAATTGAGAGACTGTGGGGCTGATTTAATAAGAGTGCATAAATTTGCCCGTACTATAAATTTGCGGCAGCCAATCAAATGTTAGCTTTTTACTGTAGTTAGATAACACATATAACAGATGATGGATGCAGATATTAATAGCATTGCAACTTATTTATGTACCTTTATTGCATTAGCCCCAAAGTATATGATTTTTTTCTCAAATAAAACATCAAGAGCAATTTTAGAGAAAAACAATTTTATATGGAACAGAAAATAGAATGTAGAATGGAAGGTTTTTCGTTTGAATGTGGTTACATTTTTTAACTGTTTTTTTAATGAGTTCCTGAACTAGAGAGGACACATTCTGAGCTCTATGGCCCTGGCCATTCTGAGGATGATGATACACCAATAGAGCTAGATCTGAAATCATGGAGTCCTGACAACATCTACTTAAAATATCATAATTACATATTGCCTGCATATAAGGAAAGTCACTTAAAGATTTGTTAGAATTTCCTTTTTCACTTTAAATGTCGTGTCCACCCCCAAATTACATTTGATATTCTAATAGAAATGCAACCAAAAACTTAAGATTGCTCAAAAAGCCCAGAACTGTTCACAAAGCTTGTCATTCAGCACGATCCTGCAGGCAATTTGCTGAGAGCAGGGAAAGATCAGAGCTTTCACACATGCTCAGATGAGCTTTCACAGATGCTCAGATGAGCTTTCACACATGCTAGATGAGCACATGTTAAGATGAGCTTTCTACTGCTCTCAATCGACAAGCCTCACGGTAACTCAGTTGTTGGCAGTGACTCTTCATTATAGAAATGAAAGGAGTTTGCTAGTATCAGATGCAGAGATTGTGCTGAATAATTAGCTTTGTGTGCAGTTTTGAACATGTTAACATAATGATCTTTGAGTTTTGGGGGCTTCTCTATCAGAATATGAAATTTCATTTTGGAGTTGGACATCCCCTTTAAGGCTCCATCCCCTACCATATGTATGTGTGTCTGTTTTAAGTTTGCTTAATTTTGAATAAAAAAACTCACATAATCTAATTAACACCTAATTTATAAAAGTAAGTGTATATTGATCATAATTTGTAGCTGGTACAATGATATGTTTGTGTTCTCTGTTGTAGGCAACTTTAATTCAACCCCCGGATGTGCAATAACGTGTACCTTGTGAAATATTGTCTTAAGTTATCCAGCTACATAGTAATATAACATTCAAAGCTATTGTTGCTCCCATTAACTTGTTTAGTTTAATATTAAGGGCTGCTAAAGAAAAACAGTGACTTGCCTTTATCCTTTTCTATATTTTAGTGTGCCAGGAACCTTATCCCTTTCTGCTCCCAATGGTGCTTTCCCCATATTTCCCCATGCCGTTCATCCATCCACGTTGCATACATTCTCCCTCTCTCTGTGCTCAGCTCCTCCAAAATCTGTGGCACAGCTAGAATGGGTAAAGACGGGTTGTGAGCTATAGCTAACAGCCCCTGTTATATATAATGAATAAGTAAGGGTCGGTTGAAGGACACAAGCATCATTCATTGGAGTTGCATATACACCAACTTATTGCACAAAAAATCCCACTACATGTTTTAGATGACTAAGTCCTTTTTCAAGTGGGTAAAGCCAATAGCATTCACCCTGTGATTGCGCGTTATAAAGAAAGGCAATATCGTTATTATAAGAAGGTAAGCAGCCCTGGCAGCAGTTATTACTGCTTGAATAAAATGATAAGTTCTTTTAGTTGTTTGGAGTTGTGGGAGGAAGAATTTAGAATTGATTTTTCTTACATTGTGTCGTGCTCCACAAATACAGACAGCACAGAAAGCATCTAATAGCAAGATTAAGTGTAAATTACAGGTGGAGTGTGTGAGTAAAGATCATAAGATATCCCTCATATGATAAGGTCCCTGACATACATACACAATTGCTTACAATGCACTTCATCACCTCAACAGGTGCTCTGGCAAACTAAAATTAAAAGCCAAACATTTTTTTAAGTATATAATAGTAAGAAGATGAGGACTGAGAATGTGGCACCATTAATTAATGGGGATAAGTTAGTTATGGGGGATGGCGATAAAGCAAATGTCTTGAATAATTTTTTCCCTCTGTATACATATAGAAGATCAAGTACAGATATCATAGAGTATAGTAGCAATAAAGGTATAAAAGATTCAAGGTCACTTTGGTTAACCGAGGATATGGTACAGAAGAAAGAACTAAATAAGGTTAATATTAATAATCTTGAGCCGGATAAAATACATCCTGGTATTTAAGGAGCTAAGTTCAGTTTTATCTAGGCCATTGTTTCTTATTTTGCTGATTCCCTCATGTCTGGTGGTGTGCCTCTGGATTGGAAAAAGGCTGATGTTATTCCATATCAAAAAAGGGTAGTCGTTCACAGCCGGGTAATTACAGGCCTGTAGTTTAACTTCAGTGGTGGGGAAGATCCTGGAAAGTTTAATAAGGAACATGTTCTAGAGTATGTTTCAAGGACTGACATTATAAGGAGTAACCAGCATGGATTTAGGAGGAATAGATCTTGTCAAACTAACTTGCTTGGCTTTTATGAGGAAAGTAAGTAGAAATTTAGACTCTGGTATGCAGTAGATGTAGTTTACTTGGATTTTACAAGGCTTTTGATACAGTCCCCCATAGGCGACTAACGAATAAGCTAAGGGCTGTGGGCTGGGGAGGTCACATTTGTACATGGATAGAAATTGGTTAAAGAATGGATGCAGAGAGTAGTTGTTAATGGGGCTTCATCATTATGGACAAAGTGCTAAGTGGGGTGCCACAGGGGGCCGCTTCTATTTAATATCTATTTAATGATTTGGAAGTGGGTATTGGCAGCAAGGTTTCGTGTTTGCTGACGACACAAAACTTTGTCGACCATTAAAAACTTCAGAGGATGTGCAATCGTTTCAAGGGGATCTAGATAGATTATCACATGGGCTGCTAAGTGGGAGATGAAATTCAAGTTGATAAATGTAAGGTGATGCATTTGGACTTAAAAATACTTGTGCTACTTATACTAAAATGGCTCTGTGTTAAGTGAATCCCTGTTGGAAAGGGATCTTGGAGTTTGGTGGATAACAAACTTAAAGGTAGCAAGCAGTGCCAGGCGGCAACAGCCAGAGCCAGATGGTATTGTCTTGTATAAAGAGAGGTTGGAGTCAAGAGGAGGGAAAATGTAATTCTCCCTCTTTACAAAGCATTGGTAAGGCCTCATTTGGAATATGCAGTGCAATTTGGAATCCTGTGTACAAAAAGGACATCTTTAAATGGAAAGGGTTCAGAGAAGGGCAACTAAATTAATAAGGGGATTGGGGGAGCTTGAATATGAGAGAGACTGGAAAAGTTACAATTATGTACGCTGGAGAAAAGGCGCTTGCGTGGGATATGATTACTGTGATTAAATAAATTAACGGGCCATACAATAAACTATTGGGGCATTGTTCACCAATAGAACATGTCAGAGGACATGAGGACATCCCTTAAGACTTGATAAAAAAGGTTAGGCTTCAAGTTGGAAAGGGTTTTTCACTGTGAGAACGGTAAAGCTATGGAACTGTCTTCCAGTGGACGTTGTTATGGAAGGTTCATTGGTCAGTTTCAAAAAAAAGCTGGATGAGTTTCTGCCAACAAGGAATGTTACAAGTTACTGGTATTGATACATAAAGTAGAGTTGATCCCGGGAAATTTGATTGCCACTTGGAGTCAGGAAGGAATTTTCCCCCTTTTTTTTGCCTTCCTCTGGATCAACAGTTAGGCAGGAAATGAGGATATTGCTAGATGGGTGGAGGATGGACGTATGTCTTTATTCAACCTCAAATACTATACTATACTATACTATAGTATCAGTTCTCACATATAGCAATATAGGGTATATCTGTAATATACAATTCAGAAAGTATATAATTCAGAGCGCACACCAGTCTTAAACCACCAACTGGTTTATTAACACGTGACATTCTGTGCCCGTGTGGCACCTTACCTGTTTGAGGAAGGTGCCACACGGGCACTGAAAAAGTCACGTGTTAAAAACACAGTTGGTGGGTTTAAGACTGGTGTGCGCTCTGAATTTATACTTTCTGGATCTAAGTGACACCATTTGGCTATGGTTTTCTGAGTAGCACCCAGCAACTACTACATGTTTGAGGTGTGCGGGGGAACAAACAACTTTTGGAGTAATATACAATTCAGTATAGGATGATCTAACTGAATAGCACAGATATACCATGCCCTGGATGAATAGAACCTTCACCAACAAATGAAGGATCTGGTAGAATGCGTGCCGAAATTGCTTATGTGCTTTACCAAATTCTACTACAATGCCCCTATACAAGGTAAGATAATATTCATTGTACAATAAAGTCTTGTGCATAACACGTTTTCTCACAATAAAGAAAACATTGCGTGGCTTCCATTAAAATACATAGCAAGGGTAAGAAAATGACAGCCTATCACTGAAATTAATGACACATACCCTGATGTCCCCTTTGAGATTTTACTAGCTATATTATCCAATGCTTTCTATGTTCCAGAAATGTAATTTCAATGTTTTCTTCTCGAGGAAAAACGTTTGCAATTTATCGTAGGAAAACTAAATAAAATACCCAATCGAATTCAGAATAAGCAAAGCACACATTGTCTAACCCCCCCCCCCCCTTATTCCATGTGGGAACGGGAGAATTTGGTTTTGATCAGTTGATGGATGCAGTGGGACTTTTTAAGAGCTGTAAAAAAAAAAAAGAATAACAACCAGCACAAATCAAATCTTTGTCAGCATCAGTCATATAAGAAGCAACATCAGTGTTTTAACTCCATAATAGGTCATTAAACTCGGCTGTAATTAATTGTCACCATTGAGTCTAATGAGAGCGAATGACACTTCATAGAAATATAGTACAAAAAAATCCATGAGGATTTGCAGAAAATCTTTATGTGTTTATCAAAACATCTGACACAGGTTTGACAAACGGACACACACAGGAGATAGTTCCCTTAGATTAGGATATAACCCAAAATTTCCCATCTATTTATATATAATGTTCACATATGGTCAAACCAAGGGCCCTATCTACTCATAGCACACTGTCTAGCATGAAATGTAATCCATAACTGCTACAAATAGGATCAATATCACTGGGGAACAATAAACAGTATATACAAGTCTGACAATATTCCCTCAATGAGGGAAATTAAAAATAGAATAACATCAACAAACAATATGAGAAAAATTTCGTTTAACAAATAATACACATCTGAAATTTCTAGAAAAATGGGAATGGGAACATGGCCTGACTGATGTCTGAGGCCTGAAGATTGATATCCTGTAATCACTAATAAATGCAATGAACCATTGTCAAGCAAATCTTATCTACTTCATTATTATTATTGTTATTTATGTGAAGATTATAATTGTAATTGACATTGATAAACCTGACGTATAATACATTAAAATGTTTATTTTACTGGTTGTATAATATGTTATAAAATTCTAATAAAAAGATGTTAAAAAATAAAAAATAAAAACAGTATATTCAGTAATATAATAATAAATTGTATACATTAGTTGAGCTTCAGTTAAGCCTACAAATGAAAGCTCCCTATAACCAGATTCATGAAGCCTTTTCAGGGTATGATGATGAAAATGTAAACTATATCTATTACTGATTGATGAGTTCCAAAGTGAACTTTTAAGGGCAAGTCCAGTCAAAATAAAGTTTAGCTATAAATGTTAATCACCCCCCAAAACCTAGATTTCGCAATACTAATATGTTCCAAAGAGCCACTAAGTCTCTTACGACCCAGTTCTTAGGTGCTGCCCCCTGCTCCTTTTACAAGCTTGTTGCGAGCTAAAACAGGAGAAGAGGCTTCTGCACTGACAGCCGCTCTACTACGGTTGTGGCTGTCAGGTGATTGGGCTTGAGTCACATGTGGCCTTTACTGACAGCCGCAACCAGTGGCTGTCAGATGCAGAGCATAGGAGGAGAGGCAAGGGACAAGGTCAGGTAAGAGACTTTAGGTGTGTCTTTGGAAATAAATAATGTGAAAGCTAGGTTTAGGGGGAGATTAAGATTTACAGCCAACTTTATTTTTGACTGAGATTACCCTTTAAGGACATTTTTTACAGTTGGTCATCCTGATGACGGCTGAATCAATCAGCCGAAACGCGTAGATTACCGTTGTAACAAAGTGTTTTTGGAAAAAGACCCCTGAGTGCTTTATAGAGATTCATCTCTAATACATAGTAGCACCGCGGCATACTATCCAGACGTGAGAGTACCGGACACCGAGAATATATATATATATATATACATAATCCAAAAGAAATCCAGTGCACTCAGAGAATTTTTCAAAACTATCGCCTTTATTGGCTGTGCATGTGAGCAGGCAACATTTCAGCTCCTGGTTTTGTCAAGCCTGTGGATAAATAAATATTTGTGGATTTTTAAATCAATGAATATACATTCAATGCAAGGTCTGAGTGGCTGTTTGTACAATGTTGTGTAAATCTTTAGCAGAGATCTAAGAATTTAGGGCTGCACTGTTAATTAACCTACACAATTAGCTATAGGACTAAGTTATCATTAGGATAACATTTCCTTGTGGGTGTCCCATTAGCCCTGCAAGTAGCAGTTCAGGATGGATTTAGGAGGACTTATAAATTAGACAGGAATAAAGTCTCATAGAGATCTACACGGTCACAAGGTACTGTAAAAGGGTTAATGAGTATCAATTATAGAAAACAAATCCGATTATTACAATATCTCTGCTAATGACACCCCCTCAACCCCCCCCCCTCCAAAATTGGTTCCTGGTGGTATTCTAACTTTGCATTTCTAGCCGCACTGTGTTACCCCTAGTCTAGCGCTGTTAGGATTGATGGGACTGAAGCTGATTGCCAAGGTAACAAATGAGAAACTTGGTAGATAATAATTCTTTACATCTGTTACTATGTGTATTAATAAGCGTATTGACTAAAAACAAAGGAAAGGGCAATGTGTGTTAAAAACATCACCATTATACTGCAGTGTGCCTCATTGATTTCAGATACATTTCATGTTATGCCCGATTCACAAATAAACATTCAATCAAGGTATCGCTCAGAGAGTCCGCACAGTGATGGAAATCCCTCTCAATTAATTCCTGTATTTATCTGCGATTGGTGGGGGTGGTGGCGCCATTGACTTTACATTTGTTGTATCCCTGCTGATTGAAGCTAAAGAGAAAATAATTTCTTTGTTAATTTTTTGGATCGTGGATTTGTTTAATATTTCATAATGTTAATGGGATACATTATTTATTTTGCAGGAAAACTAAGAAAGGTAAATGGCAAGACTGGATTAATTAGATTGTTACAGAATGTTATAATCATCGGAGCTGTTTTAGGGCTCATTCACCCTACATCAGTTTGTATCTGTTTTTTGACATTTAAAAAATGGACAAACAGTAAAACCCCATAGGATTCACAGTGTCACAGTGTCGTTCACACTTGCTGCGTTGTATTCGTTTCCAGTCCAGTCCGTTTAAAAAAATGCACTGCTGCACGCATTTCTGTCAGTCTAATGCATGAAAACGCGGTACAACGGATAACAACACACGTTTGCATTTCTGTACATTTTTTCGAAAAGGATCCCAGAATACAGACAGAAATGCAGAAAAAAGGACACAGATAAAAAACTCACTTAAACATCACTTAACACACTGTGTTTTTGCCTTCCTGATAAGCGAGCCCTTACTGTAAAATCAGCTGTAGTTCTGCAGTTTTATGGCATTTCCTGATTTCTGCCCTCCTTCCTAACCAGTAGCAATTCATTTTCTGTTAGCTCATTCTTTATTACAGAGAGTCATTGACCGGTCACCCATGTTATTAGTCAGTTTTGATGAGGGTAGGGAGCTAGAAAATCGACAGGGCATGTGCAACTATACATGCAACTATATTATCCATATATAGCATACTGGGATCCGTTATCAACTATACGGATACTGGGGTCCGTCATCCACTATACAGATACTGGGGGTCCGCATCCACTATACAGAATACTGGGTCCGTCATCCACTATACAGAATACTGGGGTCCGTCATCCACTATACAGAATACTGGGGTCCATCATCCACTATACAGAATACTGGGGTCCGTCACCCAATATACAGCATACTGGGGTCCGTCACGAACTATACAGCATACTGGGGTCCGTCATCCACTATACAGCATACTGGGGTCTGTCATCTACAATACAGCATACTGGGGTCCGTCATCCACTATACAGAATACTGGGGTCCGTCACCCACTATACAGCACACTGGGGTCCGTCATCCACTATACAGCATACTGGGTCTGTCATCTACAATACAGCATACTGGGGTCGTCATCCACTATACAGCATACGTGGGTCTGTCATCTACAATTACAGATAATGGGGTCCGTCATCCACTATAACAGAACTGGGGTCTGTCACCCACTATACAGCATACTGGGGTCCGTCATCCACTATACAGCGTACTGGGGTCCGCATCCACTATACAGCATACTGGGTCCGTCATCCACTATACAGCATACTGGGGTCGGTCACCCACTATACAGTACACTGGGGTCGTCATCTACTATACAGCATACTGGGGTCTGTCATATACAATACAGCATACTGGGGTCCTTCATCCACTATACAGTATACTGGGGTCTGTCATATACAATACAGCAACTGGGGGCATTATCATATACAGCATACTGGGTCCGTATCCACTATACGCATACTGGGGTCTGTCATATACAATACAGCATACTGGGGTCCTTCATCCACTATACAGTATACTGGGGTCTGTCATATACAATACAGCATACTGGGGGCAATTATTCACTATACAGCATACTGGGGTCCGTTATCCACTGTACAGCATACTGGGATCCGTCATTCACACATACAGCATACTGGGGTCCGTTATCCACTATACAGCTACTGGGGTCTGTCATCTACAATACAGCATACTGGGGTCCGTATCCACTATACAGCATACTGGGGTCTGTCCTATACAATACAGCATACTGGGGGCAATTATTCACTATACAGCATATGGGATCCATCATCCACAATACAGCATACTGGGATCCGTCATCCACAATACAGCATACTGGGGTCCGTCATCCCAATACAGCATACTGGGGGCAATTATTCACTATACAGCATACTGGGATCATCTCACAATACAGCAAACTGGGATCCGTCATCCACATACAGCATACTGGGGGCAATATTCCATATACAGCATACTGGGATCCATCATCCACAATACAGCATACTGGGGTCTTCATCCACTATACAGCATACGGGGGTCCGTCATCCACAATACAGCATACTGGGGTCCGTTATCCACTATACAGCATACTGGGGTTGTTATCCATATACAGCTACTGGGGTCCGTCATCCACTATACAGCATACTGGGTCCGTCATCCTCAATAAAGCATACTGGGGTCCGTCATCTACAATACAGCATATTGGGGTCTGACATCTACTATACAGAATACTGGGATCCATCCTCTTCTAAACAGAATACTGGTCTCCGTCCTCCACTAAACAGCATACTGGTCTCCATCCTCCACTAAACAGCATACTGGTCTCCATCCTCCACTAAACAGCATACTGGTCTCCGTCCTCCACTAAACAGCATACTGGTCTCATCATCCCACTAAACAAGCATACTGGTCTCCATCCTCCACTAAAACAGCATACTGGTCTCCGTCCTCCACTAAACACATATACTGTTCTCCATCCTCCACTAAACAGCATACTGGTCTCCATCCTCCACTAAACAGCATACTGGTCTTCATCTTCCACTAAACAGCATACTGGTCTCCGTCCTCACTTAACAGCATATGGTCTCCGTCTCCACTAAACGCATACTGGTTTCATAAGATTTCAGATCCCCCCAAACAGTTCATTCAGACTTAATGTTTGCAGAGGCAAATCAAGAATTAGCAATCTTTCTGATATCCATGATAAATAAAGAAGGATCACAAAAAGGAATGGTCTTAACCCAGGACAAGAGATTTGTAATTCTCAAAACTTAGGAAAACATATTTTCTCTCGGGACAAACAGCTATTTGGAGGGCATACCAAAGCACACAACCATTGCCAACGTAGCAAGGAAGATGCTTTGGCAACGCAGGATACTATCAAACTGAAGACTCAGTGGATTGCCAGAGAAGAGGCCCTGCATAAAAAAATGTTTTTCTCCTCATTCAGATCGGCAATGGCATAGCAATTACCAGTTAGCCAGGCAAATAAAATTGGCTCAGAGATCTGGAAGAAAGAAGCAATCAAATAGGAGTTTCCGACTCTGCTCCAATCCTTACCAGACATCAAATCAGCAAATGAATACTAGCTAGAGCTTCTTTTAAACTCGCTCAAAATTCCCAGCCAAGTCAATTGCAGCCTCAGTGGTAGCAGACGCTCCTTATGGCTCAAAACAGTGGAAGGACAGAGGGGCTATATCAAAACAGGGTTCTAATGAGCTCCCGTTGAAGGGGATCTGAATTCGAACAGCCTGATAGAGGAAAAACTCTTCCAAGAGAACACTTCCTACTCCAGGACACCAAAGAGATCTTTTTAACACAGGTCAATTAGGTGGGGCATCAAAGAGGCCTAACAATACTGACCAGCGTCATCCTTTCAACAGCGAGGAGGTGGCTGGGGAAATCTGATTTCGGCAAACATGCCCTTTATGAGAGAGCTTCTCTGCCAAAACCAAACTAGGACTTCCCAGGCGAGCTTTGAATATTTACACCTCAAAGGCGTCAGCAGCTGTCCGTAAATCGAGGTTCATCCTCTCCTCAGGGAGCAAAACAGGGTTTAAAGCAATGTCTAATTTGCCTCTTGGGTCAATGCTGATGTAAGACAAGCTTACGACTGAATGGCAGCAGATCAAAACCCTAAGTGTTACACGGAATTCCACAGGGCTGGTGGGGCAGCGTCTGGGCATTTCTCTGCACAGGATATCTCCAGAATACATTATACAAGGCAGCAACTTCTTGTTTCATTATCAACCTTATAAGGCCACTACAAGCCTGATGTGGGCTTTTTCCAGAGACATGCATTGGAAGAAGCATGCGTTCTGTAGGTACCAAAAAATAAAATGAATGATTAATCAGCACTGTTCTTCCCTCCAGTCTGTTTATTGCGTCTGATTTCACATCACTGTCACTGCCGTGCAGGGGAACAGGGGAAAACAAAAATACAATCAAAAAACTTAAAGTAATATTATTTTCTGGTCTATAGCAAGCCGTGGAACATTTCCTACCTATACTTCACAGGGTCAACCTTTGAAACAAAAAAAATAGCAAACGTGTATAAAGGTGATTACCTTAATTTGGCTAAGGGCTAGGCCACACTGCTTTGTAACTGATTTTATGCGATTGGATTTTTTGGTCAGCATTTGAAATGCGCACGTTTTCAATACTATGAAAAAAAACGAGCACGCGCAAACGCAACAAAACGCACATGAAATCGAGATTAATTTGCAGTGTGCCCGTGGCACGAACTAAGCTTCAAAATATTCTAGTGCCTTTTTCAAAGCTGATTACAATGAAGGCTGTGGTGTCTTCTTATAAATATGTAACAACATTTAGCTCATAGATCACAATAACCAGAAAAAGGAATATCAGTGGGAAGGTAGTAACAAACGTAATAAAAAGGGCTCTGCAAGGGACAAACAGATTAGGTACAAGAACGGATCCAAAGGGGCTGAATAAATAGGGGTAAGTTAGTGAGCCCGTGTGAAAAACAGTAAAAGGAATTCCAGTAATTAACTGTTCAAGTCTCTACAGATGTTTGTATTTCTGGCCTTGGTAGGCAGTTCTTACTCGATATAGTTGGCAATTAAATCCAAGGCCCAAGTTAGTCCCTCTCCAGAGAGTTAAAGTTTTCATTAATTTGGGTACTCACATACCTCTGTCATTCTCTGTTTCAAAGTTCTTCTTAAGGACCAAGATTCTTAGATGTTTGTATGGAGGGTGAGGGCTGTTTAAAAATGGTGCCTACTGAGTATCGTTGTATCAATTAGATCAACGGGGACTGAATGAAGTTAGTTCTTGAAGACATTTGCTAGTCATCCGACTGGCTTTTCTCAATTCAGAATGTCTTTGTACAAAGAAAAATACTGTGGGCATTACTGTACCCTGGAATATCCAGGTTTTTTTGTTGTGTATCAATTTTTTATTTGTTATAGTAAAGCGGTGGTGGGATTTCTTCTTTCTCAGGTGTCAGCTCTCCTATATAGTCCTCCGTGGGTATTCTAGTGCCCTGTATTAAGTACACCACTTTGGAAAGAAAAGTGTTATAAAAAGGGTTACCTGTAAACATTTGGACGGGCTAAACATGGGACACACCTTTCCTACGATACTTTTCAAACAACCTGATTCCTCTATTGCTCGGGAAGGAGTTCAAAGGACTGACTATGGAGGGCGATAGACCACATTTTTATTGGGTTGGGAGGTCTGTCACATCAAGCGAGGGTGAGAGAGGATTAAACCATCATTCCCACTGCAATGCTATTACCAGAAAAAAGAAAATTACGGGAGTGTGGTTGTAATTTTTGTTTTTTAGTTTGCCTGTCGTCATCAGTCAGCACAGTTGATACATGATAACGTAAGGTGCTTCCGGTATATTGATTGGAGAAGAAGACTGGAAAACTTATACAGGTTAATATTAATCAGTGCGACTTTTATATCAGGATGGCACTTGGAACATGTCTCGATTGTCAAATAGCTCAAGGTTGTTAGGAAAGTGACCCAAAAAACACCAGTGTCTGTTCTAGGTTGGCCACCTAAGTGCGGGCAGAGATTGGGGGAGAAAAGGGGTGGATGGGTAAGCAGCAGAGGAATAGGCAGGATTTGTGGAAGATGGCCTGAAGTAACTTATTTATACGTTTTGAAGTTGGGCAGGAGGATCAGTAAACTGACTGGAAACCAGAAATTGACTGAAGCCCTATGGGGCTAGGATTTGTACCAAATTTGTAACATCTGGCAAACCTGTACAGTCACGTTGCGTGCTGCACATTTAAGAGGCTCAGCACTAATCCATGCTTCAAATGTAATGATATATTACTGGGCTTTGAAGAGGGCTTGCAGTACGCTGTTTACCACGAAGATTTAAATTGATTTGAGCAACGTTTAGTCCGTGCACATTATAGCACAGGCAAACTTTTGCACCTTCTTAAACACTTCAACCCATTTGTGCAGTCGTGGAAGTTTGGGAAATATTAAATTGAATGAGGAGAGAAGTGAGGAGTCTAGTAGGATTTATGGTGTGGCAAAGGGCAATGGAACCACCGAAGGGCTAGTTCGAGGTCCAGAGGTAGTAGAGGAGAGAGGTGGGAGACATTAGGGTTATTCAATAACCGTTTAGTTTAAAAGGGTGCTAATTGTGCCCCAACCAATGAATAGCTTCAAATGTAAATAAGATCTGATTGGTGGGGCAAAAAAGCACCATTTTAAAACAATAAGAACTTTGATTGAATCTCCCTGAATTTGGTTTTAATTTTACGCAGAAAATAAATAGGAACTACAAGGAAGCAAACAATAATACTGTGTAAGATAGCACTATTATAATATCTATTGCACTGACTCTATTGTAATCTTTATTCCTCTGTGTAATTTCTGACTAGTTCATTGTTTGTTTGCTATCTGTCTTTCTATTTTTATTATTCTAGCTAGCATCTTTTCTATCTCTGTCTGGATATCAATTCTTGTCTTATTTATCTTATGTATATAAACAGTTAGGATAAATGGCCTCCTAATGTATTTTCCAGTGTTATGCACCAGCCATTTCAACAACCTTACAGTTATTTAATGCCTGGCGGGAGTCCAACAAATTACAGAATCTCTTTGAAACTGGGAAAAAAAAAGCTCTATGTTTTGTCTATCCACAAGCCTTTTTTAATTTTGCTGACATGGCTCATTCTAATGGTTATTTTTGGAGTAATACAACCATTGAGTCAATTGCTTCTCTCATAACAGTGATTTTATGCCAAATGGCTAGTGCATTAAGCGATCTGTCTGTGCACCCATTTACTTTTGCAAGTTTTTTTTTTAGCTCTTAGTACATTCAATGGCATCCTGTTACAGGAAATAGGCCACTGTGTTACAGAGATACACTGGCCTTAATATGCTAGAAATTAGGGGCACTGCACGCAATCGGTACAATGGTTCCAGCCATGTTATATTGCTGTATGCAGACCTCGTGCATCGCAAGGAGCGTTAACCATTACAGGCAGAAAATGCCGCATCAATTGCGGGGCTGTCTGGTAACTCGCATTAGCACACAGCTGCCCGCAACGAGGAGTTAAAGTCACACTAATCAATATAACATGCTGTGACTTAACTCCAGAACAGGGCTTGCACCTCGTGGTGCTCACCCTGTCAGTACATTAATTACTGAATTAGTATGCAAATGATTCTAGTTTTTTCCTACTTTCTAACTATCAAATACCACACATATAAAAACGTATCAGAGAAAATATTCACAGGTTTTTATATTATGCTAGGAAAATTTTGTTTTGCGGATGTTTGTAATCAATGCAGGCGGTGCATTGTTCCCACCAATTGAGGACACACAGGCAGCCCTTGAGTCTGATATTCATAGTGGTAAATAATGAGTTGACTTATAAAGACATATCTAGTGCACCGACACTACTAATTAAACCCTACCTAACAGTGGGATATAGAAAATAAAATAAGAAAACAGCTCTGAAAGGGGGTTTTTTTAAAAATACTTTCTGACACCAATGGAATTTCAAAGGATTCCCTGCATCACCAGAACGATCAGTGGGATGTAAAAAAAGTTCTATGTAAAATGGTGTTATTTTGCGCAAAACAATCCATCATGTCCCCATTTGAAATATAACATCTGATTGGTGGGGCAAAATTAGCACCATTTTTAATAAGAACTTTATTACATTTCACTGCAAATGTATTAATATCAGTAATTGTCAAAATTTTAGTGGTAGAAACGTTCCAGCCCAGCTATTCAAAGAACTTGTGATTACGAAAATTTGCGTGGAAGATAGTTACCACAGTTTCACTGATTCTTACTGAGCGAAACCCATTTCCTAACTTGAAAATGAAACTTCTTTTCTTCTAATAGTAAACAGGGCCATGTCCCCAAGATATGTTTTTCTGTAGTGTAGGGGCACCTACCTCACCCCAATGCCATCGTTAAAAAAGCAGAAGAAATGTACTATATTGCTGTTCACCCGGCGCTCTGATCCACGCCCTTGCTTGTTGAACTGCAGCAGTGGACGGACCAGCAGCCAAGGTCTGCTGAGAGGCAGCCCAATCAGATACGGATTACTGGCAAATGTTAGAGCACACGGGGGAGGGAAGGGAATGAGAAATGTAAGCAAGGCATTTCTGAGGCTTTTTTAACAAAACAAACATGGCAGTTGGGGGTTGCGCTAGGGTGCCCTAACTACAGAAAACTTTTTTTATAGGTATGGCACCAAGCAGAAAGATGGATCTGCGGTGGATGGAGGGCTCCCATGTGCATGGTCACAGAAAAAACATTCCTTCAGGAGGACAAATAGGGGCAGAAACCTTTCAGAGTAAAACACGGCATACTGTTCAGTTTCCTGGATTTTGGACAAGCACGCAGGAGAACCACAAGGAGTAAGATGTAAGTAATGATTTTTTAAAATACACAGTGGGGCCAGTAGCGAGGGTAAAATTTTAGTTTTCGGGGTGATATGACCTTTAAGGGCATGTCCCACCACCAAAACCTATAACCCACCAATACTGGCACCATCATTGTAGCGTAGTTTATCCTACCCTCACACCCCTGCTCCATAAGGGTCTCCTGTAGACCCCCCCCCCCCCCCCCAACCATCCCAAAAAAACTGGCCCACCAGGAGGATAGCCGAGTCCAGAGTACTTACCTTCCCTCTTTCCCCCACGTGAAAATGAAATTCCCGGCAGCCGCGTCCGTGATTGCTGCCCGCCCTAAGCCATTCACAGACGCGACTGCCGGCCGCCCCACTTGCGTGCATTTTCTTGCAAGCAGAGGGCCGGCAGCGCGCGGAGGAGGAAAAAAAGAAGGGGCGGTTAAGTAAAGTTTGGGCACTTTCTAAAGTATAAATTTGTTATAGCGGTGGGGGCTGGGGGGACAGGGGCAATCATATATGAAAATTTCGTTTTTGTTTTAGGGTGGGACATAACCCTTTAAGCATATCCACAATTTCTTTAAAATAACATGTTGCTGATAGGCATCAGAGAATTATTTAGTGCCCTTCTCTAAACTCTTTTAATTTCCAAGCTTTTTGGTATATGGTGATTCCAAAACTGCACCGTGTATGCTAAATAAAGACCTTACCCAGGTTTGTAAAGAATAATATTTTTCTCCATTGGAATCTATTCCCCTCTTTATACAAGACAATATCCTTGCTAGATCTAGCGTTGTTGGTAAGCACAGTTTGTTGCTAAGCACAGTCAGTCGGTTATTTCTGCTAGAAACCTAAATCTGTTTACAAACCCAATTAAAAATTTACTTAGCACTGAACCATTTATGGTAGGTGCAGAAGAAGGATTGTTTAAACCCCATATGCATTACTACATCTATCAACATCATGCCAGCAGCTGTCATTATGAATATTTATCTAGGCAGCTTTGCACCAATGGGAACATCAGTTGAGTTTTCCAAAGCTGTGCATAGTTTTGGCAATTAGCAACAGAGACCTTGCTTTCATACCCAACTTCTAACCAGATTCAATAAATGTGGATCCAAGTACAGACCCTGGGGCATGCCACATGATGTAGCTAATCTGACCACTACTCGTGTTTGACAAAAAACAAGTCTAAATCATGTGCAAGTAGTTTATTTCAAGGGCCACACAGAGTGTGTTGTAAGCCGATTCTCAAAAGCTTTTTTTAGCAAAATCCAAGGATACTACATCACTGCTATTCCAAAATCTAAATTCACTAGTCTGGGAAGATTTTATTTCGTCATTAATTCATGCTTTTATACTACTTATAAGATCATGGTCATGGATCAATAGTATTCTTTATACCGTGCTGTGTGCCAGATCAGTCGTATAACCAAGGTTTCTCAAAGGGCACACTGGTGTTGGATTCAAAACGCCAGAGGTATGCCTAGATTTTAGAAGTGGAAATATTTTTGTACTCGTTCAGGGAGACTTCACCCCAAGCGGCAAATGCTCTGGGCAAATCCAAAATGTGATTACCAGAGGCTGAACGACTCAGCTATAGATGGCATAAATACTTACGTGCTAAGGACTCGCACAGCCTATGGTAACGTAGAATCACCTGTACCAGCTGCGAGGAGTGCCTCTTCGGGACTCGCGCAGCCGTGGCCAAAGCGAGCTACTTAAAGTCGCGGCAAACCTTTTGTGGAAATCGGTTAGCGTGACGTTTAAGAGAAAGAAAGGGCGCTGCGCCCCCTCCGTGAATTGCCCTTTATAAGTATTATAAAAATTAACATCTTCAACCGTCAATGTGTAGTGCAAAAACTTACACTAAAATATGGGTAATTAACAACTTTAAGTCCAACAGTAAGGACACAGGTGTGCCTTGAGAAAAATGTGCATGCCAAGTGAGAAACCACTTGGGGTTAAACGACAGGATGGACACAAGAGAGCCACAAACAGCTTGGGTGTTAGATTGCTTTTTATTTAGGAGGAAGCACAACATGTTTCGAGCCCTCGGTTCTTCATCAGGTGGATGCGAAGGGAAAGTTACAAAACTGAATCTTATCACCCTCTTTATATAGGATAAGGAAACAGTATACATAACCAGCTCCCACCTAGCGGCCCAGGTACATAATCATACATTTAGGGATACTACTATTCTAGTCTATCCCAAATACACATGTTATATACCCATCCAGGATTGTGGAGGAACATGTTCCTACTG
Source organism: Hymenochirus boettgeri (assembly GCA_019447015.1). NCBI lineage: Eukaryota > Metazoa > Chordata > Amphibia > Anura > Pipidae > Hymenochirus > Hymenochirus boettgeri. The sequence goes on from CM033469.1 coordinate 325,933,522, forward strand.
CAATCCTGTTTATTTCCCATAGACCAGATCTGTAGAGAAAAAGCACAATGTAAGTTCGAGAGTACCTGATACAAATGCCAAACATTTATAGACTAAAAAATTCTTAAAGAAAACATTTAATGACTGTATGAATTGTTTTAGGCCATGTGTTCCCATTGAGCTCCAATTCTCGATCACGTCATTCAGCTTGGAGGAGTAGTTTCTATCGCTCCCTTTCTGCCTCAGGCAAATTCCAATTTGCTCCAATACGTGACTGATTAAGATTGCAGCATTATTGTTTGCACATAAATAATGCTTTTCCCACTGGGTTGGGTATTCTTTTTTTCTCAGGTCATATAACATATAGACCTCTAGAGCCTCACCAATAGGACTGTATTTGCATGTTAGTAAGCCAGTGGTTCTGGAACATGCATAAGCCAAGGGACATAAAGAAGAATTTGCAAGCTAGGCCCTTATCTGGGGAACCTGGGAGTAAAGATTCGTATACCACCATCCGATGTGTGCCTGTTAGCAACGGACTCCCGGCGATTGATTGAATCTGGGGACGAACGACAGCCGCTTCGCCGAGAATCCAGTCGTGTGTGTGTATTTGTTTGGTAGGGGTCATTTGACGCAAAACGAGCATGTTGCTAATAAGTATGCCCCGAGCAACGACCCCCGACGACGATGCATTTGCGTGACGAACTACCGTTTGACACCGAGATCACGTGTTGTGTTTTCATTTGGCGGGCTCGTTCGTTCAATCCACCGGTGGGTGTTGCTCGTGGTGCAAACATTGGCCGGGTGTACAAACTTAAGAAATTAATTCTTGGTCTTATTTTGTGAGCAATGTTATTAATATAGCAGGGACTGCCAAGGAACCTTATGTTACAAGAAGATTCTGCTCATTTCCAAGCTCAAAAAGAAGGATAAATGAGCGCACAGCTTCCTGGTGGAATATATAAATCTAAAATCACTGACTTTCTGATGAAAAGGGAAGTTGGAAGTTTATCGGGAATGATAAAACACGTCTTAATACCATGGTACTTACTGTGGAAACATGAACCCAATTAATGGGTGGGATTGCCACAGAATAAAAGCATATCTTCAGACAAATACAACCCATGATGTGGAATATATGAAAGCGTTCTGGAAGAGATCATGTCATCTTTGAACAACTCAAGAAGGAAGGAATAACAATACTGAGCTATACAGGAAGTTTCTTTTTATGGGTGGTCATGCCAACAAAAAAGAATGGCTTTAAAAAACTGAAAAATCCTATTGGTTTTAAAGGGCATGTCCACCCCCAAACGATAATCCCCCCACTAATGGACCACCATCATGTAGTGTACTAAACGCCTACCTCAATCCCAGCTCCATATGGTTCTCCTGTAGTCCCCCCCCAAAGTCCCAAAAAAACTGCCCACCAGGAGAAATAGCAGAGTCCATATAGGACTCTGCTCCTGTCTCGCCTCCGGGAGAAGTTTTGCATGCATACTGACAGCCCTTCTCCCATCCCTTCTCCTGGTTGCGATCCCTCCCACTACCCATTAAAACCCCTTGCCCATATATTACGTAATCTTCCACCAGCCCCCAAACCGCTTAAAAAATAATTTTTAAGAAAGACCCCGGAACTTACTGACCTTCCATCTATCCCCCGCATTCTGAAAAGACGGCAGCCAAGGCCGGATTGGCGGCCTCTCAAGCCAATCAGGACGCGGCTGCCGGACCACCCCATGCTTGCAGTGTCTTGCAAGCAGAAAGTTCCGGGCGTCGGGGAGGAGGGAAGGTAAGTAACACATCGGGGGGGGCACACTTAAATTTATTTTATAGCGGTTGGGGCTGGGGGCAGGGAGGCAGATATAAGATTTTAGGGCAAAAGTTTATTAAGGGGTGGACTGCCTTTAAAGAAGTGTTTTTTTTCATTTTTTTTTCTTTTTAATTTAATTTTTATTTTTTTACAATAATTGCATGCTATATAATTGCAGTGACATGCTATAAACTGCAATTGCAGTGACATGCTATAAACTAATTGCAATGACATGCTATATAATTGCAGTGACATGCTATAAACTGTAATTGCAGTGGCATGCTATAAACTGTAATTGCAGTGACATGCTATATAATTGCAATGACGTGTTATATAATTGCAGTGATATGATATATACTGTAATTGCAGTGACATGCTATATAATTACAGTGACGTACTATATAATTGCAGTGACGTGCTATATACTGTAATTGCAGTGATATGCTATGTACTGTAATTACAATGACATGCTATAAGCTGTAATTGCAGTGACATGCTATATAATTGCAGTGACATGCTATATAATGCAGTGAAATAGTAAAATAGTAATTAATGGTTGATAATAAAGACAGCGTCCCATTCAGCAAAACCTATTCACCCCTTTTTTTTTTTTTGATCAGAGGAAGGCACAAAAAAACCCCAGGACATGCTAATAAGAAAGTTGGCACATACGATATACTGTAATTGCAGTGACATGCTATACACATGTAATTACAGTGACATGCTAAATACTTTAATGGCACTATTATGTCCTTGGTAAACAGTTGTGGATAAACTACTGAGGGGATGAAAACGAATGTGTCTAAGTGAAATGACATTTTGAAAATAATTAGAAAATACATTTGTTTTTTTGAAAATTCTGTTCCATCCTCTTCCAAATGTTTTCATATTGAAGGTTTATAAATAGTGAAATGTAGTTTCTAATCTAAGTAATTAGAGTCCTTTAACTAGGAATGTTTTTTGTGCTAAATTCTTTATAAATAAAAACATGTAAAAAAATGTTAGTGGTGTTTTTTTTTTTTTTTTAAAAAGGCTAATGTATTTATTATGGATAGTTTTGATGTCTATTAAAAGAAAAAATGTGTGTTGGAGGCATTAGTGATTATTAATAACACTAATAAACTTACAAATGCAGCACAATCCCCTTCTACCAAGCAGTCCAATTTACAAGGGAAGAGGTACAAAACAACAAACTGGCTTTCTTGGACTGCTTGGTAGAAGTTAAGGAAAATGGTAAACTGGAAGTAGAGGTTTACAGAAAACCAACACACACAGATCAGTATTTGATGTTTGACTCCCACCGAAACTTTAGGAAATTCTGGACACCGTTTTGGAATAAAAACCTTTATATGTACATTGTACATTCCTTATGAGTCTTTCTTTGCAGATGTGCCTTTTTAATCTTATCTCACTCAGAGGATTTGGCACTTGTAAAAGCCTTGAAACAATGTTTCATTGAATAAAGTAATAATGATTAATACTTGACTATTTTATCTTTTTAAAATACGATCGGCCATGTACATAATAAACAGAGTGCTGTGTTTGATGATGGATCACTGTCAACATGTTCAAAGGTAAATCTTAGAATGTGGAGGCACGGTTATTGTCCCCACTTACCCTTTGACCTAAATGGTGTCTTACAATAAGCAACTACTAAAAGAGATTTACTATCAGAATTAGGCAGGTTCTGTTCCATGTCTAGTAAACCCTTTATATCAAACTCTTAAACTTGCGATAGTAACTTAGTAAGGCATTTCCACACAATGATGCTGTTTAAATACCAGTGGTGGCCATCCAACCTTATATCAACTGTTTCTATAAAATGTATATTTTGGCCCTCCTATAGTGTGTGGTGCGGATATAATGATCTATCATATATGATAATATCTAATAATTTATAGAATGCAAGTTGGCACACAGTTTAAGCTTGGTCATTGTGGCCCGGGTGCCCACCAGTAATGGATCAGCAACAACAAGACAAAAGAATACTGGTGCACTCCGGTCTTTGTGTTAACAAACGTTCATTTTATTGTAAGGTGGCAAAACGTGCAAGACAACGTTTCTCGACCCTGTTTTCTGGGGCCTTCTCCAAGCTAAATAAGGCCCATTTTTGAATGTTGCCCATTACGTTTACTGCCTCCAGAATGTTTCTTTCTGCCCAGGCTATTGCGATATGAAAAATTCAGATCGAACAGAACTGACCTCCCCAATCGTATGCCCTCTTCTTGTACTAGATTTTAAGGGGGCTCCTGAAACACTCCTTCTATATCCAAGGGTAGGCATTTTTTAGTATGGTGCCAAGTTTTTTGCCCACCGCCCCCATCCACTGGTCCAATGCCAAAATTTATGATCAGGGATTCTCTTGTAACGCTTTCCCTTTTTCTCTTCAATATTGCACCCCTATTACTTTTTTCTACTTGGCTGCCAGTTACGTAAAGCGCGGTAACACACAGTTAGACGATAAAGCCCCGATAACCGTTGGATCCAATTGTGTGTACCTTCGTTTTCCAAACCAGTGCACGTGTGTCTAACGAATCGGGTCGGCCGAATGCTTATCGGGAAAGACCGTTACTGTTCATCAGCCTGCCTAGTCTCCCTAGAGAATCTGTCCGCGGTCAATGGGAAACACAGTCCCAGGTGTTCTCCTATGATGTGGTAATTGGGAACGCTCGGGACAGGCTCCTTGCGATCCTGTCTGTTTATCTATATTCACTGCATCTGTACGTTTTGTACCCACTTTTAAGCCCCTCGGTTGACCATCCTATTGCCATATTTTTCGCTGAGACAAATCCCCTTTAATCTGGAGACGTGCGATCTGAGACCAATCTATTTAACCCTTTTGAATTGTCCCTACAGGTGGTGATAGAATTTTTAAGACATTCCAGGATGAAAACTTTAAAGGACTAATAACTGATTCCTCTTGCACTTTTGAGAAACCAGTTTCTGTTGAATCTGTCTGGTTTCTCACAGTTTTATGTTCCAGAGTTTATTTCCGACTCATTAAAAATAAATGTAAATTTAATATCAGGATGCCTAGTATTTACAGCTCAAAAACTGCTCCGAGATCCAGTGCACCCGCTCTATACGCAGATACTCGTTTATGTACAGTATCTCCACATGTGCAACATGTTTGACAAAGGGCAGAGACCTCATAGATCCAGATAGTCACGATACAGATCAATTCAAGACCAAGTTCCCGTTCATGACCAACTGCTGGTGTACACTTTACGTAACCCTTTTTTCTCCCCATTAGACCCATGAGGACCATCTGAGGTCATCCTGAAAGGGCTTTGCACAGTTGGCGTTTCAACACCTGCCTCACTGTAGCCCCTCCTTCAGGAGCCAACAGTCATCTCAATTGTTCCTCAGGCTTTTACAGGATCAGAGTTATTTTCCACAACAAGTGCAAATATTGTGTATAGGGCTAACCTTCCAATGAAGCCGGGGGGAGATAACTCGTGGATGAAGCCAGAGTATTCCAATCAGTCCCCTGTGAAACAACCATGTGCCAAACCGTATCAACCATCCACAGATCCGTAATCATCAAGTTATTCAAAAAAAAAAATGCACCGAGTCATTGGACGTTTCAGTTATTTATTTCATTAATATTCTTCAGATTTTCTCAAACCACAGAATCCTCGTCCCCACACCAAATTTAAAACAGAGTCATTAATATATCTTTTGTAATATACATTTTAATCTCCCAACTGTTTTAATATCAACCTCGCATATACAGTTTACAATGAAGGGGCCATATTGGTCCCCCCATCGCTGTGACCTACCAATAATAAATAATTACTCCGTCAAACTAAAGTAGTTGTGTGTGTGTGCCACAAATCTTAATAGCCCATCAAAAACTCGCATAGGTGGGGTAATCACGCCATAGTTTTATCAGGCTTCCAAGCAAGCCTCTACTCTCCTCCTCATGGGGGATAACTGATATAGCTTCCACATCAAGGTTACTTGCCCAACCAAGACTTTTGCACTCTTGCCAGTAACGCCCGTTGATTGTCTATTCACATTAACGGTTTTTTGCAATAGTGGATCCATGCCCTGGTGTTGCCTCAAAGGACTTAAGTACTTTTGAGATGTATAAATATGGGACATTGGGATGACTAGTGGACAACAAAACTTACCAGTCCTCTCATTTACCAGCCTGTGTGACCCACATTATGGATAAAGGTGTCTCAACAAAGACCGTATGGGGGGGTGATCATTAAAGCAATTGGATTAGACTCAATCACTAGCTGTGACCTGATCGGTTACAAACTGTGGCTCTAACGGCCTAATGAAATGTGACTATGACACTGCTTTTTATAAGTTATTGCCTACTTGCAAAGCTCTACCCTTGTCTTAATGAATGGTAATGTTATAATTATGATGAATTATTTTATTATTATAAAAATCACCCTCAATAAACCTCCTGTAGTTGTAGTTAATTTTGTCCCAACAATTTCATATTCATAGATCAAGTTATCCTTACAGATGACTGCAGAATCCATTGGGAACTTAGCAGAGGGTCTGATAGTGTCGACTGGCCCTTAAGTGTGTTTGAAATACGCCCCTAACTAGCAGTAGTTTTATTACATTTTCAAACTTGCCCCAATTGACCTACTTATTGAGGTTCATTTAGATTTATGTCTTCAGATTATAAATATTCACGCTGAACCCTGTTCCAACGGCATGTCATTGGGTCAGCTAATACACATCAGATGGACAAAATGAACTAGATGAAGGACCTCGATTTGACCCTAACTTGACTAACCGGGACTTTTTAGAAGTCCCGACCGACCAGACAGGTTTCGGTTTTCGAATTTTGTGGACATATTTTAGATACATTATCAAATTTGTGTACCATTCACTAACCTTTGCTTTTGCCATCAACCCTCAAATGTACCCTTTCTGCGTGATAACGCCACGAATGCGGTGTTTCGGCAATAACCTCCCGTGGCATTTACGGCGATATCCCTCGAATGTTCCTTTTCGTTTTAGCCCTCAAATGTACTGTTTTTTGGTGACCAACCCTTGAATGTGTATTTCGGCGTATTCCCTAGAATATCCTGTTTCTGTGTCCCACCCTCAAATGTATCGTTTGGTATTCCTTGAAATAGTCTTTCATTTTTGGTAACCCTCTGAATGAATCGTTTGTCGGTGACCATCAAATGGCACTTAACCCAATCCCAAGTGTTATCATGGGGAACCCTGGTAATTGCCCGATCGTTGGGAAGTTTAGTGTTTAAAACAGTTTTTAGTGATATGGCCATGTCCCCAACCATTGACCCGGTACCAGAGTCAGTGTCATGGTTTCCGATATTTTTGATGGCACCTGGTTTAAAATCCACCAGAAGGAAGTACAACGCTTTCACATAACACAGAGCAATGCGTGGACCAAAACATTACATTCACGGATAGAGGGAAGGTAAGTAGAGTTTGGAAGACTTACTGAAAAATCTTTTATAGCAGTTGGGGCTGGGGAAAAGAACCCTAGTTCTCTACAGTGGTGGACATGCCCTTTAATGTAATGTCAGCAAAACATGCCATATAAATGAGGTCTAATCCACTAATACCAATAATTTTAACTCAATATCTTATCATGCTGCATTCCCCTGTATAAAGCCTCAACAAAGCGGTGACTCACTAAGCACATTAGCACAATATAAATGCACTGATCCTTTTGTTCTCTTCAATCAAACACTCACTGAAAACAAGGGTGAAGTATACTCTAGAGTTCAACATGACTCTACCTCACATATAGTCGTAAAATAAACACAAGATAAAGACAAGTATAATATTACTAATTTTTAGCAGTTATTTTTAAGTCTAAAGCTGCAATGAGGCAGTGAAACATGTTAAACAAATGTAATATTACTCAGCATTTTTGGAACTGTCCCTTTATTAGATTATCCCTTTAGGACTGCCAGTTGTCTGGGAACCTATAAATGTGGTCTAAATGACTTACCTCGTTATTAATAATAGTTCTGTGCGTGAATTGTCATCACTGCTACAAAGCACTCAGTGCTGATTTTGCATTTGCAGTCCTTTTGCATGATGTTTTAGTATCATTTGAAACGGCTGAAATTAAAAAAACTGAAAGGTAGTCTATTATAAAATTCTATTTTAATAAAATTCATCAAATGACATCGTTCATCAATCTGTTTTATAAGAATTTATAAAATGGTTACGCTTTTGGCAAATGCTAACATGTTAAATGGGCCAATTGTTTATTTTTTTCATCTTGTTCTGCTTTTTCAGGGGCAATTGTAATAGACTAAATGACATACTTGTATTTATTTCTAGTTAATATGTCCTTGTTTTTCTAGGTAAAGTTGTCTTTATTTTAGAATGAATCACAATGAAAGGTAGGAGTACTTAATCCTACCCCCCCCCCTTCAATTACGTATAAGGATTCACCTATTCAATCTGTAATAATGGGTATGGAAACTCATTAGGATACATGGTAGAAATGACTAGAAAATTACCTTAAACTCAATAGAAATGGACTCGCCAGGTCACGAAACTTTATGGAAATTCTGGACAACCTTTTTGGAAAAAAACCTTTATATGTACATTGTACATCTTATGAGTCTTTCTTTGAGATGTTCCTTTTTATCTTATCTTCACTCAGAGGATTTGGCACTTTGTAAAAGCCTTGAAACAGATGTTTCATTGAAAAAGTAAAAATGATTAATACTGACTATTATCTTTTAAAATACGATGCGGCCATGCAAATATAAAAGAGTGCTGTGTTTGATGATGGATCAGCTGTCAACAGTCAAAGGTAAATCTTTAGAATGTGGAGGCACGGTTATGTCCCCACTTACCCTTTGACCTAATGGTGTCTTACAATAAGCAAATACTAAAGAAGATAATATAGAAATTAGGCAGGTTCTGTTCCATGTCTAGTAAACCATTTAATTCAAACGTCTATAGTACTAGTAATGCATTTCCACACAATGATGCTGTTTAAATACCAGTGGTGGCCATCCAACCTAAATATCAACTGTATCTTAAAATGGATATTGTGGCCCTCCCTATAGGTGTGTGTGTGTATATATATATATATATTATATATAATAATATATATATTATATAGATGCAAGTTGGCACACAGTTTAAGCTTGGTCATTGTGCCGGGTGCCACCAGTATGGATCAGCATAAACAAAAGACAAAAGAATACTGGTGCACTCCTGGGTCTTGTGTTAAAAACGTTCTTTATTGTAGTGCAAAACTGTGCAAGACAACGTTTCGGCCCTGTTTCTGGGCCTGTATCAAGCTAAATAAGGCCAATTTTTGAATGTGCCATACGTTTACCTGCAGAATGTTTCTTGCCCAGGCATTGCGAATGAATTCAGATCGAACAATCTGAATCCCAATCGTATGCCCTCTTCTGTACTAGATTAAGGGGGTTTGAAACTTCTATATCAGGGTAGGCATTTTAGTATGTGCCAATGTTTTTTGCACCACCCATCACTGCCAATGCCAAAAATTTATGATCAGGGGGATTCTCTTGGTACGCTTTCCCTTTTTCTCTTCAATATTGCACCCATCTATACTTTTTTCTTTGGCTGCCTTAGTAAAGCTGGGTACACACAGTAACGATAAAGCCCCGATACCGTTGGATCCAATGTGTGTACCTTCGTTTTCCAAACAAGTGCACGGCTGTCGAACGATCGGGTCGGGCCGAATGCTTATTCGGGAAGAACCGTTAATTTTCATCAGCCGCGCTTAGTCCCTAGAGAAGTCTGCGCGGCCAAGGGAAAACACAGTCCAAGGGTTCTCCCTATGATGTGTAAATGGAGACGCTGGGACAGGCTCTTGCAGATCCTGTCTGTTATATTTCACTGATCTGTACTGTTTGTACCCAGCTTTAGCCCTCCGGGTACCATTCTATCCATAGTTTCTGATACATCCCCCTTTAACTGAGACTGCGGATCTGAGACAATTCTATTTACCTTTTGAATTGTCTACAGGGATAGAATGTTAGACATGTCTAGGATGAAAACTTTTAAAGATAATAACTGATTCCTATCTGCCACTTTTGAAACCAGTTCTGTATGAATCTGTCTGTTTTCACAATTTTATGTCCAGAGTTTATTTCCGACCATTATAAAATAATGTAAATTTATATCAGATGCATAGTATTATAGCTCAAAGAACTGCTCCAGAGATCCAGTGTCACCGCTCTACAGCAGGAAGACGTCGTTTATGTACAGTATCTCCACCATGGCAAACAATGTTTGACAAAGGGCAGAGACCATAGATCCAGAGAGTCACAATACAGAATCAATTCAAGACATGTTGCTCCGTCATATGCCAATGCTGGTGTACCTTACGTACCCTTTCTCCTCATTATGACCATGAGGACCATCTGAGGTCATCCTTGAAAGGGCTTTGCACAGTTGGCGTTTCAACACCTGCTCACTGTAGCCCCTCACTAGGAGCCAACAAGTCATCTCAATTGTTCCTCAGCTTTTACAGGATCAGAGTTATTTCTCAACACATGCAAATATTGGTATATGGGCTAACTCCAATAGAAGCTGGGGGGAGATAACTCGTGGCATGAAGCAGAGTATTCCAATCAGTCACCTTGTGAAACAACATGGGTGCCAAAAACCTATCACCATCCACAGATCCGTAGATCTAAGTAGTTCAATGCACCGAGCATTGACGTTTCAGGTTATTTAATTCATTAATTTCTTAATGTTGCTCACCACAGAATCCTCGTCCCACACCAAATTTAAAACAGGTCATTAATATATCTTTGTTATAATAACATTTTATCCCAATTTGTTTTAATATACAACTCGCATATACAAGTTAGCAAATGAAGGGCCAATTGTACCCCCATCGCTGTACCTACCATATAAAATATTACTCCTCAAAACTAAAGTAGTTGTGTGTGTGTGCACAAATCTTAATAGCTCCATCAAAAACTCTATAGGTGGGGATACATGGCCAAGTTTATCAAGGCTTCCCAGCAAGCCTCTATCTCCTCTCATGGGGGAAACTGTATATAGTCTTCTACAATCACAGGTTATTTCCCAACCATAGACTTTTGCACTCTTGCCAGTAACTCCCGAGTTGATTTCTATTTCACTATTACGGTTTCAATAGTGATCCATGCTGGTGTTGCCTCAAAGGACTTATGTACTTTTGGAGAGTATAAATAATGGGACATATTGGATGACTAGTGGACAAAAACTTACCAGTACTCTCATTTATCCAGCCGTTGTGACCACATTATGGATAAAGTTGTCCAACAAAGACCGGATGGGGGGGGTGATCATTATAAGCAATTGATTAGACTCAAATCACTTGGACTATGAGGTTACAAACTGTGGCTCTAAGGGCCTTAATGAAATGGTGACTATGAACTGCTTTTTATAAGGTATTGCCCTACTTGCAAGCTATTTGTCTTATGAATGGTAAGTTATAATTATGATGAATTATTTATTATATAAAATCAACCCTCAATAAAGCCTCCTGTAGGTTGTAGTTAATTTTTGTCCCAACAATTTTCATATTCATAGATAAGTGTATCCATTACAGATACTGCAGAATCCATTGGGAACTTAGCATGAGGGTCTGATAGTGTAGCTGGCCTTAATGTGTTTGAAATAAGCCCCTAACTAGCAGGTAGTTTTTATTGACATTTTCAAACTTGCCCAATTGACAATACTTATTGAGGTTAGTCATTAGTCTTCAAAGATGTATAAATAATTACCTGAAACCCTGTTCCAAACGGCAATGTCATTGGGTCTATACTACAGATGGACTAAAATGAACTTAAACCGAGTTGACCCTAACTTGACTAACTCGGACTTTTAGAACTTCCCGAACGACAGACTAGTTCAGGTTTTCTGAATTTGTGGACATATTTTCGATCATTATCAAATTTGTGGTACCATTCACTAACCTTTGCTTTTGGCCATAACCCTCAAATGTACCTTTCGGCGATAACCCACGAATGCGGTGTTTCGGCAATAACTCTCCAATGTGGCATTTCGGCGATATCCCTCGAATGTTCCTTTTCGTTGATAGCCCTCAAATGTTACTGTTTTGGTGACAACCCTTGAATGTGGTATTCGGCGATATTCCTAGATATTCTGTTTCTGTGATCACCCTCAAATGTATCGTTTGGTATTCCTTGAATATATCGTTCAATTTGGTAACCCTTGAATGTATCGTTCGGTGGACCATCAAATGGCATAACCCTCAATGTATCATGGGGAACCCTGGTAATTGCCGATCGTGGGGAAAGTTAGTGTTTAAACAAGTTTTGGTGATAGGACATGTTCCCCAGACCATTTACCAGGTACCAGAGTCAGGTGTCATGGTTCAGATATGTTGATGACACCTGGGTTAAAATCCCCCAGAAGGAAGTACAAGCTTTCACAGAACACATTAATGCGGTGGACCAAAACATTAAATTCACAAGGGAAGAGGTACAAAACAACAAACTGGCTTTCTTGGACTGCTTGGTAGAAGTAAGGAAAATGGTAAACTGGAAGTAGAGGTTTACAGAAAACCAACCACACAGATCAGTATTTGATGTTTGACTCCCACCCCCTTTAGATCACAAGCTGGGGGTCATCAGAACCCTGCAACACAGAGCCGAGAACATCCCCACTAGCACAGAGGCGAAGGCTAAAGAAATGAAACATCTCAGAGGAGCCTTAAAACTTGTGGATATCCAGACTGGGCCTTTGTAAAAAGAAGTAGAAGGAAAGAAAAGAACACGAATACCAACAGTGAAGGGGAAAAGCAAGACAGGAGAAGAAAAATGGTCATCCCATATGTAGCAGGGGTCTCCGAGAAATTAAGAAAATTTTCAAAAACATCGTATCCCTGTCTGCTTTAAACCGAACAAACACTGAGGCAGCAATTGGTACATCCGAAAGACCCAATACCAAAACACAAGAAAAGCGACATCATATATGCAGTGCAGTGCAGTGAAGAATGCTTGATTTGTATGTGGGGGGAGACCAAACAGCAACTCATCAACGTATGGCCCAGCACAGAAGAGCAATTCCTCGGGTCAGGACTCAGCCGTGTATCTGCATCTTAAGGACAAAGGACATACCTTTGAAGATTGTAATGTTAACATACTGGCGAAGGAACGGACTGGTTCAAGAGAGGTGTAAGGAGGCCATTTATGTGAAAATAAAGAAACCAAGCCTAAATAGAGGGGTGGGGGGTCGACACCAAACTGTTGCCATGTACAATGCTGTTTAACACCACTCTGGGCTGCCTATAACACCTCTTAGCCACTTCATAATAACCCTTAACACCTGGCTGTGATATGCTAATTGGGATTTTCCAGGGTACATAATAGCCACAGATTCTTGTACAAGTCATTCTGAATTGAGAAAGCCAGTCGGATGACTAGCGAAACGTCTTCAAGAACTACATTCCAAGTCCAGTTGATCTAATTGAATACAACAGATAGATATGCATATATATTAACATTATACTTGTTAGTTACATTTTTTTTAATTTGTTTCCTATGCTAATCCCTGTACTAATATGTTTGTAGTTGGTTTATTACTTTTTAGTTGTTTAATATTTAGTTGGTTAGGTGCTGAGCCTGGTTGTCTTACTCGATTAATAATATTTGCAACAGATATATAAAGGTATGTATCGCGCTCAATATGTCACAGCATTCCAGGCATGGCGAATTACAAATTCTCCTTTTTAGTTAACATAAAAATTGAACTAAACCTTTTCAATTAATGATTGTAGACCAGGAGTTAAAGTACCTATTCCTTACCTTATGTTCTTCAATCACTTCACCAGTATCCAGGAAGGTAAGTATATTTAACTCACGCACAATCCAACGCCAGCTCACTTTAAATTTGACGACTGCTTCCTGGTTTAGTTTAGTATAGCATGCATTTAGTATAGCACTATTCCTATGTACGCCTGACAACTTAGAAGAGCCATGCACACCCTTAATGATAGTCTGAATAGCATATTGTTCCCAATAAGATAAATACACATTCAACTAATTCAGTCCTCAAGAGAAGTGGCGTTGGGACATTTCTTAATAGGAAAAGTGAAATATTAATAAAAAATGCTAACTATTTTTTCTAATTGAGAGCTGATTGTGTAGCTATCTGTATTCAAGATACTGTTCCTGAGATAGAATAATTTATTTTCACCTAGTTTTGTTAACCTAATAGTTATTTATTACATGTCTATTTATATGAATATGTGCAATTGTAATAAATAAATGTTTATGTCCCTGACTCAATTTGTATACATTTAAATATATTCCAAATAATAGCGTGAGAATTACTAAGGTAGAGAGAAATTATTTTACATTGATGAAAAAAAAGTTAAATTCTAAGTTGAATAAACATATTATTTAATACAAAATACACAAAGTACTTGCATATAAAAAATAATAACACATGCAAATACATCAAAATATTTTAAAGAATTTTTTCCGAAAAAATCAGAAGATTTACTTATGTACAGTATATTACAGAAAATCAATCAATGGCCATGTCTTCCGCGAAGTAATCGCGAGCTTTTAAGAATCCAGTATATATTCCCTTTGGGTCTGGATAACACTCTCTTATATGTTTGACCACACATGAAGGAATTGGCTTCCTATTTTTGGGGCCAAGGTAGCCATATATCCACGAAGTAAAATATTTTTAAGCAACTTTTCTTAGTCTCCTGTAAGGTTTTGGAGGGGGAAAATTAGCAGTTACCAATCATAGATTTTCATTTATTTTACTTATTTACATTACAGAGAGAGATAAATAGAGCTACAGTATGTACAATAATTGGTGTTTTAAAACACAGTAAATAGATGTATTTTTTTAGTCTATTTTTTTTTCTATTCGTTTTCTGCATTTTTTTAAAGCTTTAGAATTTTTATGTGTGATATGGGTGCAGCATCAGACCTTCCTGTACACTTCTTGTCCTGAAACAATATAATATTCCCTATTCCATGTGTGTACACATAGGCCAATATGGACACTATTCCACGTGGGGCACCGGTGTTCAATTCTCCAATAGCTGAACTGCAAGTTGGGAGATTGTTTGTGGTTCATTGTAAATGTAATTTTTTTGAATTAAATAATATTCTATCACATATACTCAAGTATTTACTAAGCCGAGGTACATAATTTACCTAATACCTAAAATATCCTTTATTTGTATATATAAGAAACCAACTTTTATGGTTGATTTTTTACATAGCTGTTAATAGTCCCGGATTATCCGGTACAGTCCCGGACTTTAAGAAGCATTGCCGCATTAATAAAGTCCCTGGAAATGTCCCGAGAACCGGAGCTATCTGCCTGTGTGTTTCGTTTTAAATATTTAGCTGGTGCCGGCTATGTTTTCATGTATGAGGCTCTACGTAGTGTAGCAGAGAGGTTAGGTGACAATGAAAGCTCTTCTGCACCTACTGTGCATGTAAGGAACGAAGGGAAGGGGGAAATGCCATCACTCGTTCTGGGTATGATGTCTGTGAAGTTAACATGCTACAGCCAGATTGGTAGCCGGGAGGATTTCAATAAAAAAAAACAAATCACAGTTACTGTGCTTTCTGGGTACTTTCATTCAAATGCAAACTGTTAACTTAGCACAATAAATAAGTAGAAGTTTGGTGATTGTTCTGGTGAGTGTTTTACAAGTTTATATCTATCTGTCTCTATATCATCTTTCTCTCTCATTATATAGCTATCTGTCTACTATCTATCATCTCTCTATCATCTATCTACCTATCTCACTATCTGTCTGTCTATATATTATCTATATCTATCTCACTATCATCTATCTATCTCACTGTCTGTTTGTCTATCTAACTATCTCTCTATCTACCTATGTAAATGCCTATCTATCTACTTACCTATCTATCTCTCACTAACATCTATCTGACTATCGTCTATCTGTCATTTATCTATCTTTCTATCTATCATCTATCTATCTCACTATATCTATCTTTCATTTATGTATCTATCATCTATATCAGCTATCAATCTATCATCTATCTCACTATCTATCATCTATGTATCTATCATTTATCTATCTTTCTATCTATTTATCATCTATAAACAATCTGTCAACTATGTCACTATATCTCTATCTGTCTATCTATCTTACTATCTCTCTACCTATCTCATTATCTCTCTATATATATGTGTCTATCTATCTATCTTACTATATCTCTATTTATTTCACCATCTCTCTATATCTATCTATCTGGGTGACTCCAGTCTGGATCCCATCAAGACAGTCACACTGTGTAGATTAGAGCTCTCTTTTGCTAATCTACAAATCTACATTGTGTGACTCTGTCTTTCTATATTTCCATTAACAAAATAAATATAATGTTTTACTTTTTAAAATCAGTGATTTTCAAAAGTTATTGCTGCCATTATAAAATGAGGCATGGCTAGAATTTGTGGAGGCACATTAGTTTTTGAAATGTGTCCCTGTACATTTTTATAGGAAATATTTACTTTCTATGTTCAGCTTCTTTGGGACGTTTTTTTAATTTATTATCCATCATTCTATATATTATAGATTGAATCTCCTCAGACAGAATTTCGTTTTTAAATGTGTTGTGATCGGTTATGCATCCATCCTCATCCTCCACTTTTGCATAGATAATATCCACGTCGTGGCAACACAGAGATTCAATGCCTCTCTTCATAGGAATGCAAGATCCGCACTTGCACCAATCTGTATTACCAACTCTGTCCCTGTCAGAGCTGTCACTATCTGAATCCTCAGCTTTCCTTTTTCTCACTCTTGTAGGATTATCAGGAAAACAATCCTGAGAGGACTAACTCCTGTAGAAGATCCTGAAACTATTGTGAGAGGGGAAAAAAATTAAATAAATAAAATTATAATTTTAAATCATAACCAAAATAAAATATATAAAAAAAATATTTATGTTACTTACACGTTGTTCCCTCGTTCTACCGGTACTTGTAGATGGACCACTCTCAGAATCTGATGCCATTTTTTTTTTGTTTCCTGATAATGTAAGTGAACATGCTATGGATATTGTTCACATTTTCAACATTTCAATGTAATAATGCTTTCAATAAGTTTATCATTAATAAATGAAAGCAATTAGTAAATAAAGTGAACAAAATGTCCTATTACTAACTCTATAGCACTAATATTAGTTTGTTATTATTATTTATTAAACTTCAAATAATGATTTAATGTATACTAAGTTGAATTCATAAGCGAATATATAATACATTTTGTCCACTTAAATAATCAAATATAATACATATATTACATTGGTTTTAATTCTTTTTTTTTAATAATATGTATATACAGCATTTTTTAACTATAAATAATTAACCCTCAAAGTGAACACATAAATAAACATATAACACAAAATGGAAAAAGAAAATTAACTACTGCATGCACTCATACAGAGACACAAACACTTAAATATAGGAGCAATGTTTAGTGTTACAAAAACTAATACACTTAATGAAATGTCACTAAAGCAGTTACAAAGACACATACATAGTACCACATCACACTAAATATATATAATCCCACGCAGCAACAAAAAAATATAGTACACATGCAATCAAAACAACATACGCACTAAAAACTATTTAAACACACATATAATTCAAATCACACACAAACATTCGTATTGAATGTGCATCCTGACTCACGTATGAAGGATCACCATGGGACACTTGTATGTGTGATATTTGGTTGGATTGTCCATTTTTAATGTGAGGTACTTGTAAGGGCCATTAAACTGCAGGGTGGAAATGGTTCAGATATTGTACCAAAAGAAGCTAAATTTCAATAAATTCGACATGTGGTGGATCATGTACTCAGATTATGGGGTGGGAATAGAAGAGACTTGACGGTCTTGGTTTACGTTATTAATCCAAAATAGTACCAGGGAGGCGCACTCAGACAAGATATAATTGTGTTTTATTTGTGATATAGCGGTGCACAACGTTTCGGGGCTTCCCCCTTCCTCAGGTGCATAAAACAACATACCATGTGATTTCTTAAACACACACATATCCCTCCCACTAGGGGCAGGGCTCAATCAATTCCACGTGACACACAATGTTACATTTCAAAAAATGCTCTAGTTGCACAAACAATCTATAAAAACATATTCTTATAGTGATATCTTAAAATCGTCATATTTGTAAAAACATTATTATAGTGACATATAGATAAAAACCTTACATATGCATCATCTTAAATGTTAACTATTATTAAATACTAAAAACACATATTAATATTATATATAAGAATAATCCCTCTAAAACCATCTTTATCTTTAAGGTCTTAGGAGGTATAGGATAACAGTTTGTGCTTGTGTGTACTTCCTTCTGCTTATTTCAATCAAAGTGCTAGTGCCAAGGTGAACTGTGATAGCCCCCTGTTCAAAAAGTGCTTGTGCTTAAATTACCTATTTATCAAAGTGTTTGCTAACATTGTGTAAAAAATACAGGGTGTACGATTAAAACATATATTAAAAATACACCATAGGACCTTTCACTTATCTTTCATAGCTTTCACTTTTATTTCTCATTGTAATAAATATCCTATATTAAAGAGTCCTATATTTTCCTGTGACCCTTTCTTTTTCTGATATCTTAGGTATTCTTATCGGCTGGATGACCTGTCAAACAAAGAGCCCTGGTAAGTAAATGGCAATCTGATCTAAATATTGCTATTTTTTTTATACATTATCTATAGGAAACATCTCAAGTTCATTTCTTCATTCAGTCCCTTTGGATGTAAGGTGTTGAGGTGGTGTATCCAATATACCTCTCTCTGTAGTAATTTTTTCTCATAATCTCCACCTCTAGGTGTTTTTTTCACCACCTCCATCCATCTTACCTGTGCTGCATTGTGTCCCTTTTCTTTGAAATGTTTGGAAACAGAGGCGACCCTTTCATTTTTTTCCAAATTACATCTTGTGATGTCTCTTTTGTGTTCTCCTATGTGGGTTCTAGTCTTTTTGTTTTCCCCACATACGCGAGGCCACACGGGCATTTCAGCATGTAGATGACCCCCATAGTTAAACAACTAGCGAAGTGCCTCAACCTTATCAAATTTCCTTGTGAGGGATGTGCCACACTCTCCCCTTTAATAATCACATTGCACACCTGACAATTTAACCATGGAAAGGTGCCCGTTTTTTTAGTTTTTAGTTGTTTTTGTGTCTTTACCACTTTTATAGTCAGAGTGTACAAGATGGCTTCCCAAGCTTTTACTCTTTTTATAGGAGAATAGTGGTTTTTGTTTGAATAAATATCCTATTTGTTCATCATTACTCCAATACTTGTTCACAATCTGCTACACTAAACAGACATGCACACATGACAATTCACACACACATCATATACTAATCAGACATGCACACATAACAATTCACACACACACCCTACAATAATCAGACATGCACACATGACAATTCACACACACCATTCTGACACACACCATACACTAATCAGACATGCACACATGACAATTCACACACACCATTCTGACACACTTCATACACTAATCAGACATGCACACATGGCAATTCACACACACACGCATACACTAACCAGACATGCACACATGACAATTCACTATCATGTATACATACACTAACCAGACATGCACACATGACAATTCACTATCATGTATAGTGTGGCACCACCTATTTGTTTAAGGCCAGTTCAGATTTCATACTCTCCGATATATAACATATCTTTAGAGTAGTGCCAAGGGACACACCTGCTCCCTTTCATGGCACAATATCATCATTCTGACCACATAATAATGGCAACAACTCTAGAAGACCTTCTAACCTTGATTAGACACACATAATGGCAACAACTCTAGAAGACCTTCTAACCTTGATTAGACACACACATAAAATCACATTTACTCAGCATAAAACACCATTCTGACACGCAACTTACACTAATCAGACATGCACACATGACAATTCACACACACGCCATACACTAACCAGACATGCACACATGACAATTCACACACACCATACACTAACCAGACATGCACACATGACAATTCACACACACACACACACTGTAGCTGGATTGTTATATGTGTAATAGAGTGAAAAATTCTAGAATGTTGCAGTACATTGATTTTTGTTTATGGGATGTTGTTTAATACCCACATGTATTATTTTATATTTTTTGCTGGAGCGATGGATTGTTCCATGTGTTTTACTGTAGAATATTCTTGACCTTTTGTTGCTCCTGGCTTTTAGTTTATGTGGTGTTGTATAAAGCATAATGTAGAATAACCACAATTATTTTTTTAGAATTACTGTATTAATGTTTTAATATAATTCCTGCATTTAGATATGCCAAAATGTGTTGTCAGAGGTTGTCCATACATATCTGGTCAAAAAAATCTTTACCCACATGTAACGTTACATCCATTTCCCAATGATTTTCAAAGAATCAAGTTATGGTTGCAACAAACCGGAGACAAATATGAAGATTTAGATGCCATGGCACAGCGTATTTTACAAGGCATAAAGAATGCAAGTTTTAGAATGTGTTCAGAACACTTTTCAGAAGCCAACAGCAGTACCCACTATTTTCGCTGCTAGCTCGATAAATCCACATTCTTTGCATCAACTTTATGCCCAGCCTTCTGATAAAAGAAGAATAATTGACGACGACAAAGAAACATCAATAGGAAATATTCCTACAGTTGTAATGCAACAATCTGTAGTAATGCCTCAGACATCAGGCACAAGTACTATAGTTAGAATAATTGCAAAACTTGCTCATAAATACACATAGTATGACTACAGCATTACACAAAATAGTGTAGGTACCTACACAGACCCTCTATTTTATAGTAAAAGTGTTGCCACGGATTGCCATAGTTTAATTAAAAAGATGGATAAGGAGTGCCAAACTGTAGAAGACACTATAGAAGCAGACATCATGGGGATAGAAAAGGATCATACTTACCTGATCTACTTTTCCACACCAATAAAAGAGCTCCCTGAAAAAAATATTTTGTTAGATGATGAGATGGTTTCAGAACCAGCTAATATATCTATAACCACTATTCCATCTGAGGTAAATTCTACACCTATTGATAATACTTTGAAACACAAGGATCATCCTTTGATCCAGATACATTATCATTTTTAGACAGTAGTGAAGATGAACTATCTGAGAAATCAAAAGATGACGATTGTCTAACTCATGTAGAAGATCCTGAAACTATTGTGAGGGGAAAAAAAATTTAATAAAATTCTAATTTTAAATCATAACCAAAATAAAATATCTAAAAAAATATTTATGTTACATACACGTTCTTCCCTCGTTCTACCGTTACATGTAGACGGACCACTCTCAGAATCTGATGCCATTTTTTTTTTTTTTGCTTCCTGATAATGTAAGTGAACATGCTATGGATATTGTTCACATTTTCAACATTTCAATGTAATAATACTTTCAATAAGTTTATCATTAATAAATGAAAGCATTTAATAAATAAAGGGAACAAAATGTCCTATTACTAACTCTATATCACTAATATTAGTTCGTTATTATTAAACATCAAATAATGATTTAATGTATACTAAGTTGAATTAGTCTTTTTTAGGCACCGGAACCGGCCGGGAAGAAGGGGCGGTCGGCGGAGCCATGGAAAGCGTAATACTAGATCCACGTTCACTGCGAGCCCAGAAGCGGAGAGGCAAGACCTGATTATAAATCTTTCCAAGGTAACATTATCCGAGACTGAAAGGTCCCTTTTAAATCGTGGGTTGGGTTTTTGCCCGACGGTAAAAATTGAACCTTTTCAACTAGACATTGACTTGTATTCATTTTTTAGGAGGATAAGACTGAAAGCACACTTTGCACAGAAATCATTGATGTCCACGAGATCTGAAGTTGGAAATGGACTATCTCTACAAGATCTGGGACTATATACTAAGAGTAAATTTGTGCCTCCAACCACTTATCCTGCCATAGAGGTGTTTGTTGATAGGGTTAAACAACAATGTGACAGGGAATTGAATAATATCACTGCCAAGAAAGTTCATTATAATTTGACTACTGAGGAGCATGCTGCCTTGGTGCTGTTGGAAAAACGATCAGATATCACGATTAAGCCTTCAGACAAAGGGGGCTCAATCGTAATATTAGATACTGAATATTACATGAATGAAATTTACACTCAGCTGGCGGATGGTGATGTATACAGAGAGATATCTAGTGATCCCGTTGGGGACATCGGTAAACGTATTGAGACTGTACTGCGTGATGCAGTACGGAAAAGCATTATTAGTAATGAGGTTAGCAATTATCTCACTGTTAAACATCCAGTTACTCCAGTATTGTATACCCTTCCGAAAGTGCACAAAAATCCTGTCCAGCCACCAGGGAGACCTATAGTGTCCGGGATCGGTTCCATCTTTTGCCCACTGGCCATTATGCTGGATAGGATTCTTGCGCCTCAAATACAGGGTACACAATCATACTTGAGAGATACAGGTGATTTTTTACAGAAATTGAAAACTATAAAGGTAGATAAGTGGGAAGAAGTATTATTGGTTACCTTAGATGTATCTTCACTTTATACCTCGATTCCTCATATTGGCACATGTTGAGTAAGGCATATCCAGAGGTACAAGAATTTATGAAACCACCTCTTATCTCGTACAGAAGAGGTAAAACATTGGGAAACAAACTGGTCAGGTCGGTGATTCGCTCTGATAAAATACAGAAGGGCACTTTTTTGGGGCCTAAGAGACAGGGAATGTTCCCATGTTTGCACTGCACTCAATGCGCATGTGTACACAGGGGAACACAATTCATACACCCACATACCTCCCAAAAATTTGACATACGGGGATACCACACACAATAATCAGACATGCACACATGACAATTCACACACACCATTCTGACACACACCATACACTAATCAGACATGCACACATGACAATTCACACACACCATTCTGACACACTTCATACACTAATCAGACATGCACACATGGCAATTCACACACACACACGCCATACACTAACCAGACATGCACACATGACAATTCACACACACAAACCATACAACTAAACAGACATGCACACATGACAATTCACACACACACACACACACACACACACTAATCAGACATGCACACATGACAATTCACACACACACACACACCATACAATAATCAGACATGCACACATGACAATTCACACACACCATACAAACTAAACAGACATGCACAACATGACAATTCACACCACACAAACACACACACACCATACACTAACCAGACATGCACACATGACAATCTCACACACACACCATACACTAAACAGACATGCACACATGACAATCACAACACACTCAACTATACAGACATGCACACATCCAATTCACAACACACACACCTACAATCAGACATGCACACATGACAATTCACACACACCATCTGACACACACACATACACTATCAACATGCACACATGACAATCACCACACTTCACACATCTCTGACACACTTCATACACTAATCAGACATGCACACATGGCAATTCACACACACACACGCATACACTAACCAGACATGCACACATGACAATTCACTATCATGTATAGTGTGGCACCACCTATTTGTTTAAGGCCAGTTCAGATTTCATACTCTCCGATATATAACATATCTTTAGAGTAGTGCCAAGGGACACACCTGCTCCCTTTCATGGCACAATATCATCATTCTGACCACATAATAATGGCAACAACTCTAGAAGACCTTCTAACCTTGATTAGACACACGCATAAAATCACATTTACTCAGCATAAAACACCATTCTGACACGCAACTTACACTAATCAGTCATGCAACACATGACAATTCACACACACGCCATACACTACACCAGAATGCACACATGACAATTCACCACACACCATACACTAACCAGACATGCACACATGACAATCACACACCACACACACACTAACCAGACTGCACACATGACAATTTACACACACACTAACCAGACATGCACACGACAATTCGCACACACACACACACACACACACTAACCAGACATGCACACACTGAACAATTCACACACACACACACACACACACACACACACCACACACATCACCACTAAACCAAACATGCACACATGACAATTCACACACACACACACACACACACACACACACTAACCCAGCATGCACAATGACAATTTACACTTACAACACACACCACTAACTCAGACCAGCCAATGACAATTGCGCACACACACACACACACTAACCAGACATGCACACATGACAATTTACACACACCAAACACTAATCACACATGACAATTCACACACATGCACACACATCAATTGTTCTTGACTATTTACAGATAAGTTTTCTTCCGCTACTGTGCAGGTACTGGACAAAATCTGCAAGCAACAGCAGTACAGAACTCAGTGCAGGTACACAAGCACAAGAAAGCGCGCGCCCCTCCTTTAGTAGGCGCGCCAGTTCACTACAAGGCGCCCCTTTTCTTCAGAGCGGCCAATAGGGATTTCACTGACATGGTCGCGTTGCATGCCAGGATTGTAGTTTTCTTTCAAAAACGGAACTATGCATGGACAAGATGGCGGCGCCCGAATAAGATCATTATTTTTCAGTTTTGAGGAGTTGGAATCCGTTTCAAAAGGTACACAGACTGACAGACAATATTTCAGGGGGTTATGTTATACAGGGGATACTTTGTTTTATTATAAAAAAACGGGGCCACAGTTCTCCTTTAAGCATTCCAAAAATGTTTTAGAAAAAAAAAACTCCATGAAGGTTCTTGAGGGGATTCACCTTGTGCTGCACACCCATTGGACGCTGTAGAAATCACATGTGTATACTGTACATGTGCACCATATGCACCACATTTTTGGGAGGTTGAACTGCTGCGGCCAGTGATTAGTGTAAACAAGCAATTCACATTATGAAATCCAGCTGGCTTTACTGTGAACCTACATCCATTCTTTCTAAAATGTAGAAAAGATTCTGCATTCCCTGAAACTATTATGAACTAACTAATTCTGCTTAGTCTACTTTTATTCTGCTTTGACATATTGTTTGTATTAAGCTGCTTTGCCTGCCCTTGTAGAAGATTTTTCTGTGTGTATAAAGATGTGGAGGCTTCTGGTTGCTTGAAAGCTTCTCTCCAGACCAGAGGTAACTGTTTACAGATACAAAAGTAGCCCAGAATCACAATGCTCCCTCTGCATCTTGTTCAACTTTCATTATGGAAACAGAAAGCAGAAACTGTTAAATGAAGTCAAACAGTCCATGAACAGGACACTTCCTATTTAAAAATGGCGGCTCTGTTGTGCAGCTCCTCATTTGTTACTTGCTTGTATTTTTACATTTCCTTCCTATCTTGGTGACACTTCTTTTGGAGGTGTTTCCTATGTTTCTTGTTTATTTTCCACCTTTCTCTCACTGGGATTTCTATACTTCTTGAGATAAAGTATAAGAAAGTGTGTGCAATCATTTCTTTAAGCTGATATTCCTACTTCTATATGTTTTGCACCACCGTATATGTGAGCCCAACTCTCTCAGTGTGTGCTGGTGTAAAGCAGACAGTGTAAGTATTTATCAATGTATTTTCCATTAAGGATAAATTTATTCTGTCACCATTACATTCCCCCTTTACAGGGGCACTGCTGTATATAGGGTGTGGATTACCTTGTACCTAATGCATTTCCTCCTTATAGAAAACTAATCCAGGGGTCCCATCATGTGGTTCGGTGATTTCTAGCTATGTGTTCTCTAGGAATATAGAATTTGCATAAGAAGAGAGTGGCCCACAGTATCAAAGGCAGCCGATTGGTTGAGGAGAATGAGTCAGGCAGCTTCATTCATTTCATATGCATACACTATGCAATGTAGTTTGAGATTTCATTGTGGTATTTAGGGTGTGCTTATTGGTTATCACTGATCTTAAGGCTTAATAAGACTGAATAAGATAATTACACATCCTTCTCATCCTAATTATGAATTATTTGCCTTGTTACCTTCTGGTAGGCGGTTTTGGAATTTCTATTGAAAAACATGTAGATTCAGGAATAGTCACCTTTTTAAATTCTCAAACTGAATAGTCTGTTACATTCGCTTATGATTTGTAACATTGCACGTATATTATTTTTATTATGATTCATTGTCAGTATTTACAGTGTAATTTGTTTATGTCTAAGTATATAGTTACTGTTTTTGTCGTTGAACTCAAATGTTTAACCTGTATCTGCTTGTTGTTTTTTTGCACTGACTATACAAATTGGAGTGACAATAGATTGAATCTAAATCTACAGTGATCATTCTCCAATGCAATGGCAATCTTCAAATGATTTCACACAGTAATAATTTCTCCTTTGGAGAGAAATAAATCAGAAGAGACTGCACTTTATTACATTAATACAACTGCTAAGCTGGTTTTCGAGTTGTTCTTATTGTTAACACATCAATGTGTATGTGCGTGCTTAGTTTTCGGCTACGCTTATTGTTAAACAGTTATTGTCTTTATTCACTTTCTTTGTTTCATTGTTTCCCATAATTTTACTGTTTTTCTCACATTTTTACTTACTGTTAATTTCAGTTCTGTGTTTTCAGTTTCGTTTGAAGTCTTGGCTTTCTATTAACTTTGTATAATTTATATTTGTTTTATAAATTCATGTTTACCCCACAGTAATTGTTTTTTTCTTTCTCTGTAACATATGTTTGCAATTTTAATACTTTCTTTTAATTCCTTTTAAGGTTTTCCCACTATTGTCCATGCCAAATCGCATATTAAATAGTGCACACATATGCACACATGCCCCTTATATAATAAAAAATCAGGCTTTCAATTCATAGACCTCTCTGTTCCTGTTTAATCAAACTCCACTTACATTTCTATTTGTTTTATACACATGCAGACAATTTGAATTTGGTGCCCATTTATTTAAATGACAGTTCTTGGTCCCCTTTAGAGTGGGTTATTTTTTTCATTCCGCTCTATCATCTTTTAGGTAGGCATTTTGGGTAGGGTAAAAAGGTTGATATAGAAGGTCATGTCTTTATTCAACCTCCACCCCTATGTTTCTATGTTCTTTTTATACAGTACAGTATAAAGTATTAACTAAAGGACAACAAATCTAGAAAACATTAGATTAATGAATTCGCATCTGTTTATGTTGGTACGAACAGTGTTTACTAAAATGCACACCAGGAACACAGAACCTGCAAAGAACAATGGCACTTTTTAGGCACTAGAGCTAAACAAAAACACATTTTGCTGCACTAAATCCTTCTTTTTTACTGATTACTGCCTTCACAGGGCAAGCGGCATGACTGGAGGCAGCCATTTTACAACTTAAAAGTGTTATCTCATTTGAATGTGGATCCAAAAACACATTTTTACTGACCTTTTTAACTGGACAAATGACAATATATGCATTAAGCCCCCGAGCACATGATAATTGTGTGTATGCGTTCCGTCGGGTGTCATTCGTTGAGGCTCGACCGAACATCCTCTTGGGGCAACAAAGTGCCCACACACGGCACGATTGTCGGGCAAAACGAGATTTCATACACATTGTGCGATCATGGTTCTTCCCCCGCGATCGCACTTGTGTATGCGATTTTTTGGGCCAATCGACCAATGACAAACCATATATTTGGACGAATGGGAGATCGGACGTAGGAAAACCACAGCTGATTGTGTGGTCCTTTATAAAGGACTATATACTTTTGCTGCTATTGATAGTACTGTGTCCTGGCTAGTGAGGTCGTTCGGTCGGAACAAGGATCCCATGTTGTGTACCCAGCTGAAGGGCAGCATGTATAAAGGACCGGAAATCTTTTTTTTTTTTTTTACTCGCTGGGAATTTTTAGCCTTTCTGGCAAAAATTTGCACAAAATTTTTTAGCAGTTTACAACATATTGAGTAAAGTTTGTCATAAAGGGTATACACAGTACCAATCTTTAAAGGGTATCTCCACTGAGGAAAAAGCATTTTTTTTTTTTGGTTTATTTTAAAGTACACCATCCCCCAACCCTCCCCCTACCTTTTTTTCCCCAGAATTCCTTTTCGTTTGATTGCAGCAGCATGGGAAAGTTGTGCAGGTTCATGGGGGTGTGTCTTCCCCTGTGCTGGGAGTGCTGTCACTCAATGTGCATCATCATGGTAGCAGACACACCCACTTGGCTGCAGTAAGAAATCCTTTCCTCCCTGACTCTCTAAGTTCATTTTTCCAGCTGATTATGCAGAGAGAGACAGGGGAGGAAAAGTTAAACCCTCTTCCCACACTACTGTAACAAATACAGGGGAACTTGTGTTGTTTTTAATAAAGATTTGTTTGTGTCTAACTCTCAGATTGATTTCATAGGGGATGCTGGGAATATGAGGCAATCTGGTATGGGAGGGAGTGGGAGAGAGAAAAAGGAAGTACCTGATTACTCCTCCATTAATTAGTGAGGTCAGCAAGCTGCTGTGATGAGTTAATGTTGATTATTACTAATATTACAGGGAAATAGTAGGGTGTGTGTGTGTGTGGTTGTGTGTTGTGTGTGTGTGTGGTGTGTGTGTGTGTGTGTTGTGTGTGGTGGTGTGTGTGTGTGTGTGGTGTGTGTTGTGTGTGTGTGTGTGTGTGGTGTGTGTGTGTGTGTGTTGTGTGTGTGTGTGTGTGTTGTGGTGTGTGTGTGTGTGTGTGGTGTGTGTGTGTATAACCAGACAGCAGTCCCGACGGATCCTCCCCATTCTGCGGCCATGCACTAAAGGAAAACACATGTCGGACATTTTAATGAGAAGTTGGCGGACCTGCACCATCCACAGCGTTTGGGACAAACTCATTAGATTTCTTCTAAACTACTGCTCAAAGACACAGGATACTCCAGGTACATTTCACCATCCACATATCTATCCTCACAACCCAGGTGACTTTTAGACAGTGGAGATACCCTTTAACAGATGGCAAATAGAATCTGTAATATTCCGTCTGGCATCTGTTAAAGATGTGGTTACTCACGTCCCAAACCATTACCTATTAAAGGGCATGTCCACACACCAAACTATAATTAACCCACTACTGCCCCCCTGTACAGTTTAAAAAAATCCTTACCTTACATCCCTGCTCCTTATGGTTGTTCCTGCAGTGCTTGTCCAAAGTCCAGGAAAACTGAGGGTGGGAGCGTCTCCCCTCTGCTTAATTGTTTCTGCCTTCTGTGATGCCTCCGGGAGGAAAATGACATGCACTGTGGAGCCCTTTACCCCCCTCCCTCCCACCATCCGGATCCATGCTTCTTCAGATTTAATCCTAGCTTTAAATCTTTTTAAGGTATGATAGCTCCCCCCAGCCCACCTCTAACCACCATATAATTTATTTAAAAAAGCATTTGGATCAGTAATTACAGCCCTTCGTTCCGCAACGCTTTCCATGACTTCTGCGGAGTCTCAGCCAATAACAGACGCGGCTGACTGTCTGGCCCCCTGTTTTGCAAGTCCCGGCAGGCAGGGAGCTGGAACAAAGCGAGTGAAGGCCTGTAAGTATCGATCTGAATGCTGTTTTTTAATGAGCTTTTTTAATGAGCTTTTATACAATTAAAAGTTATTTTTAAGGTGGACATGCCCTTTAAGTATAGAAAAGATTGTTCAGGACATCCACACACCTGAGCGATAATGGCTGGCTTCCTATACTACAGTATAGGGAGCCAACCACAACTGAGAGATATTTTCAGTCATATATATATATATATATACAATAGCAAAAGTTTGCCCAATGGTGCACAGTGTAAATAATGAATGTGTATATTTTGTGTAGATACAATGGATGTAAAATATTTAAACAGGGATATATTTAACTGTTAGTCAATCTGTCATCTGCATCCAGGGGAACCAAGTAGAATAATCCTGCCACAATGTTGGGTTCAAACCAAACAGCACCATTAGACAACCAAGACCCTATACAGATTAACATGCTAGGTTTATACTTATTATTATTTACCACAGCAAGTTTGCTATGGGGTAAGGACTCAGGAACACAGGATACTGATTGGCTTTATAGGTTAAGGAGTGGTGGGGGTTAAAGAGCATAAAATGAAATAGAGCCTTCTTATAAGAGAATGTAACTCACAGCCTCATGTTATTATAATAGCACTGCCCTAATATTTGAACATATAAACACATATTTCTCACTCCCATCATTGAATGTTATACTTATATTACCACTTCCTTTCAGTATTCACATGGAAACCCCTTAGCAGTGGCTTAACCTCCCATTTTGACAATCCCATATTAAAATAGGAATCTCAGCTCTGTAAGTAAGTTTATGTATTTTGTATAAGTTGTAGGTTTTGTCTTATACCTAATATAAGTCAGTGCTATACTTTATATACACTTATTGATGGTCATTTCAATGGTAATAGCAAGATAGTACAAATATACATATATACCTTCCCTATATGTAATATCCTATACCCCCCTACCTCATTGGTAGCTCCTAAAAAAAACCTCCATGCAATCTCCTATGAAGATATAAATATATTTATATAATATAAAGGATATATATATATATATATATATATATATATATATATACTCCCTCGGTAGTAGGGTAGTAGTTGTTAGTAACACTAACAAATCAAACAGAATATGGCAAATAAGCTAATAAGCTACTGTGCCAGTATCTAGATGAAGACCGTGCCAAGAGAACTCCCTAAATGCAGGCTTATTGTTTTCACACATCATTTATTAGATATGAAAGGCAGTGAGCTATACAGTTGGGTCAGTAACCTCATAATTAGTTTAATTTGTGTTGGTATAAGCAATTCCTGCACTACCTTGGATGTGTCATGTTTCTTAACTTTGTAATCCACATCTTTGATCTTTTTTTATATTGCAAGGGATGAATAAGCAGGAATTCCTTTCTGTTTATGAGATAAAAAGTGTATTGTTGATGGAAAATGTAGAAAGTGGGATTATTACTATTGTAGCATGTAGGCAAGTGCCTATGAAGTTTGCTTAATTTGGTCTAATTAAGACCAGTATAATATTAAATATTCAACCTCTCTTCAGTTCTACCGCAATTTAGAGGACCTATGGGAAATAAAGATTATCGGTAGGGTGCAGAAAGTGCCACTATTTCACATCATACTTCAATGCAGTAAGTCTATAGCGCCTCTTATTGCATCCTGATCTCCGTCTTGCCTTTACGTGTCTTTTACACCTTATTTTTTGCTTTAATTTTTGAATTAAAAAAAAAAGGTTAACCTTTCGTATCTTCTGTACATTGTGATCCAGTCATTGCTTTTGCATGACACCATTTGTGTGTTATTGTTAAAACTTCCCATTAAAGCCCCATAAACCTTTGTGTAGACTGTGGCACTGAGTTTATTACATAAATGACAATTCAATGGAATTTGTCAAAACTTGATTACTTGTTAATGCCGAGCAGTAAATTACCGATATCGATTGTAAATCCACGTTAATGCGATAGTAGATTTACCATCCCCATAGAATAGCATTGCGGTAGTTTACTACCGCAAGATAGTCCATGACCGAATGTTCTTTAATTAATGAACGCTTGACGTAACTGTACGACCGCGGCGATAACATACGGTATCGGTAACTTGCGATACTGCACGTTTATGGATATGGAGCTTTGTCACTTAACACATTTGTTAAAATACCTGAGGTGGTGGGCAGATTTTATCACATAGGCACCACCACCAAATTTGCACATTTGATAATACAAATTAATTAATGTCACTGGAGAATTGTTTTCAAGTATGGAGCAAAAAGGGTGAATAGACAAAATCCTGTAAAGCGGAACAATAATGGGTCCCAAATATTCCATTTTATCTTATTGCTCAATACAGTAAGGGCCAAAAACATGAGTCTCTCTGAGACGTGGGGCCCTAGGATGGGCTGTGATTTCCCCTTTTGATTTTGTACAATTGCTAATATTTTTTTAGGGCCGATGGATACATAAGTAAAAATATCTGTACCATAACACTGTTTCTACCTCCATTAATAGGCCCTGTAAAGGCTGATAAACCCTATGCAGGAGACTTAGACTGCCTTGTAGACAATAAACAACAGTTCTGACACCTCTACAGATATAAACCCCAGACTCTAGCTCCCAAATTCCCTGTGATAATTCCACACATGGCAAAACAATAGGTATTATTTGCTTATACGGTATTTCTTTTTTGAGTTATCTTTTCAAATCTTTTAAAGCCTCTATAAATGGCGCCCTATGAACAAACAATAATAATAGAAATGAAATGTCTGATGTGTTGTAACTTTACACTTAACTAACATTTCAATCATCAACATAGAACTTTTGCAAAAAAAAAGTATCACATTTTTAAAAAATATCATGATGGCTTGTACTGCAAATGAAATGTTCAAATGATTTAATATTGTTTTCCTTTACATTTATTACATGAAGACATTTTACTTACTTACCATGAAAAGTGCATGAGGACTTCATTTAACTCTTGCTAAGTCTTGACCTTTGACTTATTCTAATCATCACCTTTTTAGGAAAGAACTGATTTACTTACTCGGCCACACATTTTTGAGCAAAGCCTGACCTGGTATCTGTTTAATGTGAGTAATATTTCTATGTAGATAACTGCCCACAAGGGATTGAAGCTAAGGCAGACTTGTCTACTCTTGCTATGGTCATGTCCCAAAGTCTTGGGAAAATACATAATTATCCATTATTTAATGTTGCCAGGTTGAAATGTTTTCACAAATCAAACTGATGTATTTTACTTAAAAAATTCTCACTGGCAAAGTAAACGTAAAATAATTTCTTTTGGACACCAGCAAGAAAAAAAAATCACAAACTCAGTTGACACAAGAAAAATGTATGGTATGTCTCAAATATACAAATACAGATCTTTGCATTACTGCTTTATTTTTAGAATTGTTCCCAAGGCTCTGGTTCAATACTTAACTTGTGTAGTTAAAGTACAGCAAGGTCAATCCATGTGGCAGTCCTTTTATATCAGAAAAGCAGCTTTGTTTCTCTTAATTGGATAAGAAAGCATACCATCTCTTGCACTACATATCCCCATGGCAAAAGGCATGAAACAATGCATCATATTGTGTTCTGTCCAGCTTTATTAGAATACTAATAACAATGTATTTTATTTTCTTCTATCAGTTTGATAACAACAATATTTTGCTAAATTTGATTAGTTTAGTTCTTACTCTTTTGATATAAACAACGAAGGTAACAAGGCCGGCCTTAAGCCCCGTTATGGATGTAAGATGCTGGGCACAAATATGTGTTGACATTAGTGAGCTGACATTTCAGGTTATGGAATGGTCCTTCTTCTTCCCAGAATGCACACTACCTTGGAATGTTCCTAACAGTAATTTCTTACTTATTGGCTGTTGGATGGGTCAAACATGCTCAGATCTCAGAATGTATCGAAAGAAAATGTAGTAACTCGTTCCATGCCTCTTATGCATCAAACAGAAACTATTTCAACTGCAATAGTCACCAGTCTTCATCCAAAATCACAGAAGATTGTGAGAAAAACAGTGTATTCAACCATATAAAAACTATATTGTCTTAATGATGGAAATATGGAGATTTTTTTCCACAATGATTTTCTTAGTGATGTTACTGAAAAAGCTTTACGGAGAATTATATTTGTGTAGTAATGGACTTCTTTCTAGATATACCCACAGTCATTGACACTGATGATTCTCTTATCTTTAACATTGGATAACATACAGGGGGGCTTCTAGACAACTGTGCCAAACTTTTCAAGCCGTCCCTACATTTTCCTGTGTCGTGCAATGGGGGCGTGGCCTATGTTAGTGGACATGGCTTGTTGGTGTGGGCGTGGTCTGTGGAGGTGGGTGTAGTGGACTAACTGTTGGGCAAACTGGAGGGCTGGCCTAACAGTGGCTGCTGAACCCTACAGCCTTCAAGTTCAGCAGACACTTTAAGGTCAGCCCTCCAGTTCAGCATGCACTGTTCAGTTAGCCCTCCAGTTCAACATGCAGTTTGGTCAGCACTCCAGTTCACCAGACACTGTTGGGTCAGCCCTCCAGTTTCCCAGACACTGTTAGGTCAGCCACTATCTCCCCAGACACTGTTAGGTCAGCCCTCCAGCTGTTCCTTTTATAATTCCTTTGAAAGTTGTAGAATAGTAATATTTGGAGTTTTCAAGGTTGGACATCCAACCCCCAAAGTTTAACATATGTATATGATTTTGCATATTGACTATCCAGAACTGTCACTTTATAACTAATATAAGTTGAGTTATGCCTATTTCTTGGGTAGATGTAGTATTAATGTACTGCCTCAGAAGTATATTGCTCAGATTCTCTTTGGTGTTGCCCACCTTCAGACTCCAACCAATGCTGTTCTTTCCTGCTATGTGTCTAGTGTCAGACTGGGGTGTTGGGGCCCACCGGGAAATATGAGACCAGAGGTCTTTATTTAAATGTATTTCTTTCTGTCCCTTTGGCTCTGTAATAAAATGTTAGTAGTTTTCTCTGTTTTCTTGGGGAAATGGGCTGTGAGCCACTGTAAAGCAGTATTTGTGAATTCTCCCCCAAGAATTGTGCAACCTTTTTTTTGGGGGGGGGGGGGAGATCACTG
The DNA here is from genome assembly GCA_019447015.1 of Hymenochirus boettgeri. NCBI lineage: Eukaryota > Metazoa > Chordata > Amphibia > Anura > Pipidae > Hymenochirus > Hymenochirus boettgeri. The sequence goes on from CM033469.1 coordinate 325,967,962, forward strand.
TTTATGGTTCCTTACCCCCTTGATCTGCACTTTCTCAATTTTTCTATTTTCTTATTTAAGAGCTGGGTCTTTCTCTGTGGAGTCCCTTTTGTTATAAGTTTACATAAGTGTTTTACCCATATTGGAAGCTTAGAATGCAATACTACAGTTACACCTCCAATATTTGTGATTAATGGTTTTTCACAGAGACATACCTACATGATAAGAGAATGTTCAGACACCACTAAATAAAAGCTGTTTCTGTTAAGTCTATTATGCTATCAACTTCTTCATCATTCCTGCACTAGACTCCATAAAATAAGTTATCACCAAGATTATGTATTAATTTGTCTGCAATTCTGTACATAGAGCGTTCAGCATTATTTAATCTTATTGAGATAAGGCACAATATAGTGCAAACAGTAAGCATTGTCGAGAACAGGAAATAAAGCTGGTCCATTCAAATAAATTCTTCTAAAAGCTTTAGGCTGGGTAAACACCAGCAGATATTTCCGGCCAACTGACCGATAGTGCCGTGTATTGGTCAGTCGGCCGGAAATATCTGATGGTGTGGGACGGTTGGCCGCGACCGAGCTCGGTTGCCTGTTCGTTCGTATCGGATGAACAGGCGATTGGGACTGTGGGTAAATCATGGCCGATCATACGGTTCCCTATGGTCGCACACACAGTCATTTGTCCTGACTGAGCTCTCGCAAGTATTGAATGCTCAGTTGGGACAACTTGGCTGGTGTGTACCCGGCCTTAGTTGGGATAATAAATCAATGTATATTCTTTCAGTATAACTTTCTGTATATCGTCATTTAATAAACTAATACAAATTACATTTATTCCAATGATCTGCATAACAGTGTATTGTGGGTGCTATACATGAATATAATTATATTTGTCATCCCTTTACTGATAGAAATCTCATATAAACACTGTTCCTATTAGTCCACCTGCTACTAAATCAGCATTTAGCATTTCATCCTGAAATATCCACCACTAGGCTACAACTGACTAATGTATTGTTTACACTGAGTACTGTATATCCAAGGCTCTTCTAAGCCGCTACAGTGTCTATAACTTTCCTGATAATAATTAGACACAGAGATCCTTACGACAGCCAATGCTTTTCTCCATTGTGTTACAGTCCACAAGTTTTTAAGTTCTCCTAACACTGTCACATAGATTTCATTTCTGTAGGTTTTAGCCAATTTACTTAATATACTGTAGGATCTGTCAGTGAAACCAAAGGACCACATCCAATTTATGTTTCTTTTTGCGTTCATTTTTTCAGATTGAAAATAAAAGGTAAAAAAGGTGCAGGTAAGTGCTCTAATAAATGTCTATAGTTTGTTGTTTACAAACTCTAGGAACTAATAAATACATTATAAAGTGGTGTGAAGACCCCACAATTCCAAAGTGCACATTAATTAGAAAAGGACGACAGGAGACGATAATAAATACATTTTGTGTTTACTGGGGACACACTAAAGCAAAATTAGTAAAGAACAAATTATTATCTCATGTGGGGCTGACATGTGACAAAAGAGGGTATACCGATTGGCTGTTTCATCCAACTATGGTTTAATGTATGGGCACCCGGTCAGGACGGTCAGTCAAGCCTCGTTGATGATCTGTCATGTCTGATCATCAACAAGGCTGACCCGAGTGTCAATACATTATAAGATATTTGGCTTAAATGGCTGTTCAGTACCCCATTGGGCATCGCCAGTCAGCCTTGTGATCACACGTGTGTATGAAGCTTAATACATTTAGTTTTAGGTTGTGTTTCTGTATATTATGATTACCAAACAAACTCTTGCAAAGTCACAGCAATGTATCAGAATAACCTGCTCTATACATAAGTAGCAAAGTAACATCAATTTTTATTCAAACATGTGTCCAAACTTGAGACCGGTAAATTAAACATTTCAGTAAATTTATTTTCAGCGCAAACCTATAGAGGAAGCCCCCTTAACTTTAATCAGGTAAATGAGAGCTTGGGAAAGTATTAGGTTTCTTGTGTAAAATTGCATCAAGTCTGTAAATGTGCAAGGAAAACATTGGGCGGTTTTCTTGTGTTGTAAATCTTGTCATGGCAAAATGTATGAATCATGTTACCACATAAATCAACAGATATCTGCAGATAGAAAGAAATAACATTGCTGTTTTCTTTAGTCTAGTTCATTTATGGTATCATTGTATTAAACGTTCGTTTTATTTGTGTACTGTCTTGCTGGGCGCTCTATGGGATAATTTGGGGGAAATTATTATTAATGAACATTGAAAAGCGAGAATACATTGATCCAGTCCACGTCGCTTTGTTTCAGGCCAAATGAAATAAAATACGTTTTCCAAATTGATAAGGAAGTTATACAATACATTTCATTAGATTGGAACTGGCAGGGTATCTGAAAAATAAAAATGAAATAACAAGCTTAGCAAAATGAACAATAAATTTGTTTTAAAGGGCATCTATACTGAAATGTTTAAAGTTACATTTATTTCTATAATTCCAGGGAAGGCAGAATCTGCTATTCCAGTTGTCTACTATGACAAAGTAAATTATAAAAATAGATCTAAATTGTCTATTAAGACCACCAGGTGTAAGAGATTTTCATTGCAAAATATCAGAGTGATAGAGGTAACACTTTAGGCAACAAGCAGACTGTGCAGTGTCTGCACATGTAAAATAAAAGCTGCTGATTGCAGTTATCCTGCTTGTTGCCTGAAGTGTTACCTCTATCACTCTCTATTTTGCAATGATTTTCTTATGCCTGTATTTGGATGGAGGCATAGATAGAGGTGATTGGATTTGCCCTACTTACCAGCTGTTTGGAGTAATATAAATTTACTGGTGTAAGGGATTTTATATTTTGTCTCCTCTTTGCAATTGGTACAGTTTTTATGGCCATATGACTTTCGCCCAAATTAAACAAAATATCTGGGCAATTGTACATTAAACTGTGTAAGTGCAATAGTTGACTAATGTGATATACAAGATATGATCTATGACAAAATGGCATGGTGCACAATCACAGCATTTATTCATGCTATTAATCTTATTCATGTAGTTTTTTTGGATGTTATCAACCTTCTTTCCATAAGCCAACATGGAACCTATGGTCCTAACCCTTAAAAAGATGTGACATTTTTTGGGAATATCAGAATATTGAAAGATGCTCCCTAATGATAATTTAGCTCCTTGCATACAATGCAAAATTGTCTCAAAAATATGCCTTGAAAATATACTGAAAATGTGTCTTATATACTCTATTTGCCACATATCATTTACCTTAGTAGAACTGTAAAAATGTAGCAGTTAAACCTTCAAATCTACATATGTAAAGTGTATTTAGGTTCCCTTGCAAAGTTCTAATGAAATGAACAAAGCTTAGACCACTGTTGTTTTCTTTGGACAAGTCATTAAGTTACCCCTCTGTGGGTAACAGGCATATTTTCCATACAAATATTAAGCAAGCTTACACTGAATTTTAAGACCACACATCGCAACTACTCCCCTGATATAAATAAGATTTTGTTTAAAACAAGCATCAAAGAATGTTACTCTTCTACTGGGATCAATTAAAAAGCTAGCTAGTGGTAATTACTATATAAATAAAGACAGACCATAAAGGGTGTAAAACCACTTTGTGAACACAGCGCTCATTCTATTCTACAAAAATGTCTGACAGCCTATTATACTGACTACAGATGGCAGTAATATATAGGAAAACTAAAGTACCTGAATATAATTTAAAGAGTATCTAATGATTATTTGCCTGTGGTACCACGAGCATGAAGCTTGCTATGTAGTATAATTGAAGTCACCATAGATTTTAGTGTTCAAGGGACTCTTCATGGAATCCCACTTTTGAAAATCAGTGGAAATTTTCCAAGCTCGAAACCTTTAGAAAATCAAAAATGTAAAATTGAATTTGGTCTGAACGGATCACAGAATCAAAAGATTCTTTCTAGAACAGCAGAATCAAATTACAGTAGCTGCAGTTTTTCCACGGGCATTTGCAGAGAATGTGAATAGATGAGGAAATCAGAATGTTACGCTGTGTACACATGTTTCTAGATTTCAGATTGACCATCACAACTAAAAATTTGGTCAATAAAATCGGAAATTAAAAGATAACTATACTTAAATTTAAAAAATGAAATGTACCTGAGACAGGAGGTCTGAACTATTCCTGTATTAAAGATAGTGGTGAAGCCAGGAGGAAGACTGGCAGAATCAGTTTTCTTTGGGCTGGTGTTCCTCACAGACACAATATTGGGAGGTAGGAATTACCAGTCCTATATCCCTGTCCCTGTCATTTTAACTGTTTTTTTATAAAAAAAAAAACTTTATACACACTATAGTTCTCCTTTAATTTTAGCTGCGATAGACCAAGTGTTCATTCAAATAAGACTTACGTTTAATCGGACATTGCAATAAACTTTGTCCCACTTTAATGAACTGCACAATCGAATGTGCTGAAATTTCGCCTGCAGACCATTCGCCAGCAAATGATGGTATTTCAGCATGTCCAACCAGTGGAAAACCTTGATTCTTCTGGTGGGTCGAAATATTGGCCTGTGTGTACCCAGCCTTAGAAAGATGTGCTGATTAGTGAAAACAACATGTGGATGTGACTTGTTATTTATGAGGAATATCCTGCAATACAATTATTTGACCAATGAGACTAATGATGTCATGATGAAATTACCCAAATGGTTAGTATTATGTTTCTTATTTACTTTTTAAAACTTTTTGGTAAAAAAGACACTTGTGTTAGCAGTAACATAAAAAGGAATTTTAGGTAAATATATTGATGTTTTGATCTTTTAGGGGGTTTCTTTTAAACCGCATCAATATTACTTTCTTTTAGATTAAGGAAAATTGATCTCATGCCTAAAGATGTGGATAAGTGATTAGTACAAATTTTAAAAAGACAATTTGTTTTAGTATTGATTTATCAATTTAAAATAGAATTAGATTTCACAGCAGATGCATCTTTCAAGCATATTTTGAATGATCTCTGATCATTCAAAATATTAACTTGTATAATTTATATTTGTTTTATAATTCATGTTTACCCCACAGTAATTGTTTTTTTCTTCTCTGTACATATGTTTGCATTTTAATACTTTCTTTTAATTCCTTTTAAGGTTTTCCCACTATTGTCCATGCCAAATCGCATATTAAATAGTGCACACATATGCACACATGCCCCTTATATAATAAAAAATCAGGCTTTCAATTCATAGACCTCTCTGTTCCTGTTTATCAAACTCCACTTACATTTCTATTTGTTTTATACACAGCAGACATTGAATTTGGTGCCCATTTTATTAAATGACAGTTCTTGTCCCCTTTAGAGTGGGTTATTTTTTTCATTCCGCTCTATCATCTTTTAGGTAGGCATTTTGGGTAGGGTAAAAGGTTGATATGAAGGTCATGTCTTTATTCAACCTCCACCCCTATGTTTCTATGTTCTTTTATACAGTACAGTATAAAGTATTAACTAAAGGACAACACAATCTAGAAAACATTAGATTAATGAATTCGCATCTGTTTATGTTGGTACAACAGTGTTTACTAAAATGCACACCAGGAACACAGAACCTGCAAAGAACAATGGCACTTTTGGCACTAGAGCTACCAAAACACATTTTGCTGCACTAAATCCTTCTTTTTTACTGATTACTGCCTTCGCAGGGCAACAGCATGACTGGAGGCAGCCATTTTACAACTTAAAAGTGCGATCTCATTTGAATGTGGATCCAAAACAAATTTTTACTGACCTTTTTAACTGGACAAATGACAATATATGCATTAAGCCCCCGAGCACATGATAATTGGTGTGTATGCGTTCCGTCGGGTGTCATTCGTTGAGGTCTCGCCGAACATCCTCTTGGGGCAACAAGTGCCCACACACGGCACGATTGTCGGGCAAAACGAGTGCCATACACATTGTGCGATCATGGGTTCTTCCCCCGCGATCGCACTTGTGTATGCGATTTTTTGGGCCAATCGACCAATGACACAACCATATATTTGGACGAATGGGAGATCGGACGTAGGAAAACCACAGCTGATTGTGTGGTCCTTTAATAAAGGACTATATACTTTTGCTGCTATTGATAGTACTGTGTCCTGGCTGTGAGGTCGTTTGGTCGGAACAAGGATCCCATGTTGTGTACCCAGCTGAAGGGCAGCATGTATAAAGGACCGGAAATCTTTTTTTTTTTTTTTTTACTCGCTGGGAATTTTTAGCCTTTCTGGCAAAATTTGCACAAAATTTTTAACAGTTTACAACATTGAGTAATTTTGTCATAAAGTGTATACACAGTACCAATCTTTAACAGATGGCAAATAGAATCTGTAATATTCCGTCTGGCATCTGTTAAAGATGTGGTTACTCCAGCTCCAAACCATCTACCTATTAAAGGGCATGTCCACACACAAACTATAATTTAACCACTACTGGCCCCACTGTACAGTTTAAAAAATCCTTACCTTACATCCCTGCTCTCTTATGGTTGTCCTGCAGTGCTTGTCCAAAGTCCAGGAAACTGAAGGGTGGGAGCTGTCTTCCTGCTTAATTGTTTCTGCCTTCTGTGATGCCTCCGGGAGGAAAATGACATGCACTGTGGAGCCCTTTACCCCCCTCCCTCCCACCATCCGGATCCATGCTTCTTCAGATTTAATCCTAGCTTAAATCTTTTTAAGGTATGATAGCTCCCCCCAGCCCACCTCTAACCACCATATAATTATTTAAAAAGCATTGGATCAGTAATTACAGCCCTTCGTTCGCAACGCTTTCCATGACTTCTGCCGAGTCTCAGCCAATAACAGACGCGGCTGACTGTCCGGCCCCTGTTTGCAAGTCCCGGCAGGCAGGGAGCTGGAACAAAGCGAGTGAAGGCCTGTAAGTATCGATCTGAATGCTGTTTTTTATGAGCTTTTTTAGTGAGCTTTTATACAATTAAAAGTTATTTTTAAGGTGGACATGCCCTTTAAGTATAGAAAAGATTGTTCAGGACATCCACACACCTGAGCGATAATGGCTGGTTCCTATACTACAGTATAGGGAGCCAACCACAACTGAGAGATATTTTCAGTCAGTAAAGATCGTTCCAGGGACCTATGGCGAACAACTTAAGTCAAAAAATGGTGTAACTTTCTAACAAATCCAGAACATAACCTGCAGGGCATATTTCAGTAACACAGCGGGGGTTAATGACTATAAAACGCTTGTCAAACTTATTTTATAAGAGATGCAATGATTTAATAGTTTCACTTGAAATAAAAAAATACATACAATTAGATCAGTATAAAAGTTAAAATGCACTAAACAAATCTTTCAAGTACCATAATACAGTAAAAGAAAGCAACATAGTATGAGGTTTAAAAAATGACTTACTGTATGTTATCTATTCTAACCTTTTTACCCTACCCATAATGCTTGAACAGTTGATCCAGAGGAAAGCAAAAAAAAACTCAGGAGTTTCAAATGTTTCACTGATCAGGACATGATAAAAAAAATGGTCCTTACCGGTTCTAAAATTATTTAAAGGGTATGTCCACCCTTAAAACTATTTTTTGATATAGTATTCCCCTGGTCTCCCAGCCCAACTGCTTCATTTTTCTGTTTAGAAAGTGCCCCAAACTTTTACTTACCTCCCCTCTTTCCTCCGCTGCGCTGCCGGCCCTCTGCTTGCGAGAAAATGCAAGCAAGGGGCGGGACCGGCAGTCGCGGCTGTGATTGGCTGAGTGGCAGCCAATCACGGACGCGGCTGCCAGTCATTCAGTGCAGCGGAGGAAAGAGGGGAGGTAAGTCAAAGTTTGGGGCACTTTCTAAACATAAAATGAAGCAGTTGGGACTGGGAGACCAGGGGGAATACTATATCAAAGGGGATTTATGCTAGGGGGAGGGAATCCGGAGGGGGAGGGAGAGGGAGGGGGAGAAGGGCTGCAGTACGCATGCCAAACTTCTCCCGGAGGCCAGGTAGGAGGCAGAGTCCTATATGGACTCTGCTATCCTCCTGGTGGGCAGTTTTTGGGACTTTGGGGGGGGACTACAGGAAACCATATGGAGCTGGGATTGAGGTAAGTATTAAACTACACTACATGATGGGGCCAGTAGTGGGGGGGATTATAGTTTTGGGGGTGGACATGCCCTTTAAAGTGAATCTATACTACAGAACTAAACAACTTTGTTTCTGCTCCTTGTAAGATTGGCAAGTGCCTTTATAATTGCTAATAATCTTTCTCACTGAAGAATAGATTTAAACTTGTTTGGGAATGACCTTCTAACATTTCCAGAATGATAACTACCAACAATTGCTTCACTAAGATCTTTGCTGACGTCTTTCCTTTCCCCCCATTGTATTTATACACCTGAATTCTCCAGACCAGCAAACTGCCCAGTTTCTAGAAAAGCAGATTTATAGTGATCACACTTGTTAATGATCAGTTAATTAAATGCATTAGCAGCACCTGGACACTATTTATCCTCTTAATTTCTATGGAAGCAATAAGGGTTTTTTACACTTGTAGGACTATGTTAAAGTGAAGAAAGCTGGACAAAAAACAAAAAATGATGTAGCCCTAAAGTCTTGTAAGCCTCTGTACGCAATGCAATAAAATGCAACCTGGTTTGTAAAATGCTCTTGGTACCAGGCTAGACTCCCTAGTGATGAGTAGCCAGTTAGGGAAATGCAATATACAATGACCTTTGTAAATATAGGTTAACTTACAGATCCTGGGAAGTGTTGAAATGAGGCTTGCAAATGTCGGACCATTAAAAGTACCTCTCTGTGGGAGTACATCAGAGTTTATTCAAGATGTAAAATTGTATCTGTAGGTACATGGTACTCGGTGATATATGGCTAAGGGTTCCACTCCAGTAAAGCTAATGCCCTGTTTTTCCAGATGTTTTCTTATTCAGAAGATTATTCACTCAATCAACAGGACAATAATGCTTGTTGTTTCACTCTCTTTAAGAGCTCATGCGTTAAGACTGGATTGTGCAAGAATTAAAATGATTTATTCCTTTTTTAAAGCAGTACTTGATGAAGGGCTAAAGGAAAAATGTTCTCATCACTTCAACGTATTAAAAATAATCTAAAGAACTCATTTCCTTTTTCTGGAAAGTACAGCTTTATCGTTAGGTTAACAAAACTTTGTAAAATCCAATATGGTCTATGAAATTGCAAATGTATTTTACATTTTGAGGTTGAAATTAACCCTATGTAGCACATTATGGAAATCATGTACAGTATAGTTACTGTAGATACACATTATACATACAGAACATTGAGGTAACAGTGTACAGACATTACATTACATGGTGGCTTTTGTGGAATCTCAGGCCCTGAAAAAAAAAACAACTGTTAGAAGTATAAAACTAATTCTTAAGATTACTGGATTATATACCAATAAACAGGTGAAAGTTTAGGTTTATGTTGCCTGAAACCTTTTTCAATGACTCAAGGACTGTGGGAACACAGATGATGGACAGTACTTTTATCCTTTGTAGCACATAGACCTGTGAAAGGGATATTGTTATGAGAGTGCCCAGATAAAGAATTTTGTAATGAATTTCTGGATACTCATGATTAATAGCACCTGGTTTACTATGCAGAACATATACATGTTTGTAATGCTCAATAAATTCTATGTTTTTCATAAAATGTCCAATTAACACATTGTTTGAATTGTCATTGTACACATAGCATAGTTTGCAATGAGAATCAAGTATTGATCAGTCCCCCTCAGTGGCTATGTCACTTTTTCCCCATGAGCTGTCTTGTTGCATTGCCCTCCATACACAAAGTACTTGGTACACATGTTGTACAGGGCAGATCATGCCCCAAATAGGTATGCTACATAACACATGCAGAAACCCAATCTTACTATATTACAAGTAATCTGCAATACAGTAGACATATTTCACACAAACATATTATGGAACTGTTGTTACACAAACTAACTACCGATTTATTAATACATAGAAGCAGGTCCCTTTTTGGCCTGTTTGTTTCTTGCTCTGCAGTTTGTAATGTAATTACAAACTGATGCCCGATTTTTATTGTTTTTTGGTCCATAATAAAGAAGTTGCATGTACTTAGATTGTGAGGGGTCTGTGAAGTTGGATAGTTCTCTTTTGGCCCACAAGGGGACTTCCATGACTTACATATTAAATCTTAATTCTTTCTGCCATCCAAGATGGATAGTAAATAAACAACAATGGCTTTTTTATTGACAAAAATCAAAGAAATGTTAAGGAAAGGACATTAACACATTACAGTCAATTTACAATGTATAATACTGTCTTATTATATTAGAAAGGCAGGATATCTGAGCTCTAACATGATCTGTGTCTAAGAGGGGCAGGATCTCAGGGCTGTAACATTATCTATGTCTGAAAGATGCAGGATCTCTCAGCTGTTACATGATAAGTCTTTAACAGAGGCAGTTCTCTGCTGTAACACAATTGTATTTTAGCATCTAGTGGGCAGGATATGCTGCAGCTTCCTGGTTTTGATCTGCTGTAGACTTGAGGTGGGTACACACTGTACCAATCTTTGAAAGACGACAGACAGAAAAGTAAGTATGGAGTAAAAAAAACTCCTTTATATAAATAGCTCCAATTATTAGATGTATATATTATATATTAAACACAGACACCTGTTTGCTTGACACATTTTATTGACGGAACTATCTTGGGTCACATTCCTTTGGATTTTTCAAAACGTTTTTAATATTTTTTGCCACTTGTTTGTTTGTTGCATGTATTATATTAAAGGAGGATTGGTAAGTGTGTATTCTAATATAACTTCTCCTAAGTTATTACATTTGGTGCTAGCACATTTTTTAAACTTCCTTGGACAATCAACATACCTGTAATATTGCACAAACTTTTCATTATAAAGTCACTGTCTCCGGTGATAATATCACACTCCAGCTCCCAACAACATTTCAACATTTCCCAATAAGTGGATCATTAGTCTGCCTTGCCAAAACTGCACTGACCTTTTGACATGACTAATAAGCAATGTTGTTGAAGTCAAGTAGCCTATTGGATTTATGTACATTGGGATGTCAGCAGGAATGTACTCAAAGATACTTAACTAAACTTCTTGATTCCAAAAACATACAAGCTTCTTCCTACATTCAACAGTACATATAATACATTACCTATATCTGAACCATTGAGTTCCTTTAACATTACTAAAAGTTCATAGATTATTGGCAATATCTTTAAACATCCACTTTTAAGAAAGTGATGAGTGTTATAAAGTGCATCAAGCAGCCAAGCTTCTGAGGAAGTGGCAAGAGTCACAAAACCAAGCAAGATACTGCCCTCCAGGGCATGCCCCTGTAAATGCTGTAAGTACAGTACTAACCTTTTAATTGCTGGATTAATAAAGGAATGCATTTTAATAAGGGGATAATAAGGGCTTTGCATTGTGATTATATTGTGTAATGCTGACCCTGCTGAGGGATGTATTTGAGTCTGAGTGCCACTGTGATTGATTAAGAGGAAGAACCTTCAATTAATCTCCAGATTGAGCAGATTTGTTTCACTTTACCACAGTGTTTGTCTTTCTCTTGGGAGCCAATGTCAAGCTCTAAAACTCCACCAGTTTGAAAAAGTTTATAGCAATGTGCACATTAACCTTTCTTTCTAGATCATTTACAATGTCACTAATAAAATGACTGGAAAACACTGGCTGTGCACTGAACTGTCGGTTCATTTGAAATGTTGCATTACTATGGCCCTCTGACTATGGTCTGTTTTAACTCTCTATACTAATCAGCTCACTGTCGATACAGTATTCCTGTATGATTTTCTGGTTAATGCAGATCCAATTGAAAAATATAAGAAAGAAAAAGTTTTAAAACATGAGAAAAAAGGTTGTTACAAATGTTATAATTGTAGCACCTGCAGTCACCTTATAGAGGTACCCCATTTTTGCCATCCACATAAAGGCAATAAAATCTATCAAAGGAAGGTATACCTGCAGTACGGATCACTGTATATATATATATATATATATATAATATATATATATATATATGATAAAATGCCTGTGCGGCTTATAGTACATAGGAAAAACCATATTACCTTTAAAAAAAAATCACACATTAGAACAACTAGAGAAAGGATGATTCAGGGTAAACTTAAAGGGGATGAAAATCCTGTAGCATTGCATTTTGCTGAAAAAAAACATTCAATAAGTGTACTAAGGGCAATGGTCATAGACCGTGTACCTCCTCCAAAAAGGGGAGGGTATTGGAACAAAAATTTACTATGTAGAGAAGCATATTGGATATATTATATGAACACAGCCCAACCTAACAGACTAAATAGTCAATTGTCATTAAAATGCCTTTTGTAAATCTTTTAACATGTTCCATTGCACATAGCACTTTAAAAATAACTATAATCCTTACAAGATATATACCTGATTATGGCTCTTATTGATATATAACTTAAGTTTAAAAAAAAAAAAAACTCTTATTAATATTCATACACATATTATGTTAGGTATTTTCAGTTACCAGCACTATATGTAAAAGAATGTATATTTAGCACTTTATAAAAAATGTATTTGCCCATAAGTAAATGTATAATAATACCCTGGTTTTACAGAAAAATATTTTAAGATATGAATTGTATTGGTAATGATATACAATAGGGGGAGGAGTTCTATGATGTACAGATGGGAGGAGTGATGTAATAATTTATTTAGTTGACACAGTGTGTGGCATCCAAATTGTATCCTGATGAATGTACCCAGTGAAGTACCGAAATGTTGATTACCCACAATATATAATAATTTTTTCATCACAATCCAGAGTGCCCAGAAATTATTGTTTTGTATAGATTTCTTCTAACTTATTTTACAACAGTTAGGTTGGGAGGGGCGTAGCTGCACTACAGCTCACTATCGTTTTTAGGGTGGACATACACTTTAAGGGATGTTTTTAAATGTATTGTATTAGAGAATAAAGTAATTATGAGGTTCTCTGAGGGGCTTTATATAGAAATATACATCAAGGCTGTTGTCACACAGTGGGAGAGTAGGGCTGTAGATTCCCTTACCTTTTCTGTGGGGATCTTTACACAGCAGGAAGGGGGAGGGACTTCCTGTCTCCCTCACTCACTGAAGTCTGAGGCTGTGCTCACCGGCAGCATGTGGAGGAGCAGCCTTAGGAATGTCACATGTCATTAACTGTTCAAAATAATTGCTGAATCACTTTGGATTTTTGAACATTTGTTTGTTTTTGAACAACTATTTGGTGCACTTTACCACATGTATCTTTTTGTTTTTAAGCTATTCTCTTACTTGATTTGCCTCTTTTGAGGTGGTAACATTTGGTGTTGTATTTGGTGCATATGTATCGGGAATTTTTTTTTAGATGTATTTGTTTACATGAGGGCAAAGTGCAATACAAATACACACGGGTGGTAATCATATTAAAACAATAAGGGTCTGTTTTTATTCTAATTTTTTATTCTAATTTTTAGAGGGATTCCACGAGTGCTGGAAGGGACACTAGAGTTCTAACTCTTTTTTGTATTAAACAAGAAACCTTGTCTAAAATTTCATTGACAACTTACCTATTCTTTCCAAATGTCAAGAACCAGATATAGTGTATGCTGGTTTAATGCATTGCATTGCATAAACTAAAGGGGAATGTCAGTTATCCAGCCTGGCATTGAAGGTTAATGAGCTTCACACACCACTGTGCTTTATACATACTGAATGTTTGATGGCTGTTGTGGCTGTTCACATCCAATATCAAACAAGTACCATTTATTGCGTTCTGCACCTTCAGTCTGATGTTGGAATTGGAACCTATATGAAGGCACATTAGGTGTCCCCTAGATGAAGAGTATTTAAGCAGTTCTATTGTGTGCTATGTGCTCACAAGCCCAGCCATTCTCACATCCCTTTTCTAACTATAAAACTCACGTCACTGGAGTTAATGTTCTTCTTAAAATAATACTATATAACAGCACCGAAACTATTCTAATGTCTCCAACCCATATTCAGTGAATGGTTTACCGTCTGACTCATATTGTCTGGCTTGTGTTCCAGCTGTTCAGCCACTTAAGGTTTAAATTAAAGTTTAATCCACTGGCTGGTCTTAAACTGAACTTTAAACCTCCATGCGCTGAGAATATATATCCAGATTATTAGGATGGTGATCTATATTAGTAAATGTGAACCCAGCCCCTTACATTCTGGAAATGAGTAGCAAGAGCTCTTTATTGGCTTGACAGGAAGTCTTAGATACATTCAAGTGTATAAGTTTTTATAGGAGAGGTGTTCATTTTGTAAGAACATTTTTACATATGTTTTAATTGCAATTCTCTTATTAGGGCAAATAAACACATGTCTTCGCCCAATGTAGATAGATAGGCAAGGCAAGTTTACCATTAAAGGGGAAGTCAAAATCAAATCCAACATTCAGGCATAGTACAGTATAAGGTAGACTGTATGTTAACTAGAGATGACACCCAGTTATATAGTAACTTAGTAATTGAGGTTAAATAAAGACATGCGTCCATCAAGTCCAACCATTTCACCCTCTTTTTAACCCTACGTAACAGTTGATCCAGAGAAAGGCAAAAAAAGCAGCTAAAAACAGGGGGAGGGGGAGTTTGCTATAGCTAAGACTGTTATCTATCAGAACCTCCAACTCTTTTTCCAGTCAAGATTTACTTAACACAGAGTTATTTATGGTGTAGGAGACACAAGGATTGATAAACCCTAAATGCATCACCTTTACTTTATCAACATTGAATCTCATCTGCCATTCTGCTGCCCATTTTGATTATTTATCTAGGTCAGCTTACAGCAATTGCACATCACTTGAAGTTTCGAAAGCTCTGCATAGTTTAGTGTCATCAGCAAACACTAGGACCTTGCTCTCAATGCCCCCTTCTAAGTCATTTATAAACAGATTAAAAAGAAGCGGCCCCAGTACAGAACCCTGAGGCACTCCGCGTAGAACTTTAGCCAACATAGATGTAGCCCCATTGACCACCACTCTCTGTTTAAGATTCAATAACCAATTCTCTATCCATTTACAAATGTTTCTTTCTAGGCCAACAGTCCTCAGTCTATACATTAGTCGCCTATGTGGCACAGTATCAAAAGCTTTAGCAAAATTCAAGTATACCACATCACCTGCTGTGCCAGAATCTAAATTCTTACTCACTTCTTCATAAAAAACAAGTAAATTTGTCTGGCACGATCTATTACTCATAAATCCATGTTGACTACTACTAATAAGATCAGTACTGGAGACAAAGTCAAGGATATAATCCCGTAACAGCTTCCATCACCTTTCCTTAATACTGTTGTTAAGCTTACAGGTCTATAGTTACCAGGTTGGGAACGACTACCTTTTTTGAATATTGGTATTACATTGGCTTTTTTCCAATCCAGCGGCACATAACTAGACAAAAGTGAATCTGAAAAGATAAGAAACAGTGGTCTAGATAAAACTGAACTAAGCTCTCTTAAGATCCAAGAATGTATTTCATCCGATCCTGGGGCTTATTGATGTTAACTTTGTCTAATTTTTTCCACACCATATCCTCTGTCAGCCAGTGTGAATATTCCTCATTTATAGCCTTCATTTTATTACAGTCCTTACGATAAGGACTAGGATACTCTAAAGTGAATACAGAGGGGAAAAACTGGTTTAGCACGTTAGCCTTCTCGCCATCCTCTATAACCATCTCTGCACCATTATTTAATGGTCCCACATTCTCAGTCCACATCTTTTTACTATTGATATTTTTTAAAAACATTTTGGGGTTAAACTTGCTTGTTCTGCTATCCGTATTTCATTTTCAATTTTAGCTGTTTAATTGCTTTCTTGCACTCATTATTACAGCTTTTATACTCCCTGTATGCCTGTTCGGTTCCCTCCGATTTCAAAATTTTAAAAGTCTTTTTCTTTTTTCCATTTCCCTTTTTACCTGCATTTAGCCAGGCAGGAGAATTTTTACACTGGTTCCCTAAAGGTAAAAATTTAGAAATGTAATGGTTTAATATCCCTTTAAAATTGGTTCACTTCTGCTCAATATCCTTACCTAGGAACAAATCCCCCAGTCTATGGGCAGGAGCGATTCCTTCAACAACATAAAATTAGCTTCCTAAAGTTCTAGTTTTTGTTAACCCAGTGCACTTTTGGTTTTTGCAACCTATATTAAATGACACTATATCATGATCACTATTCCCTAAGCTTCCCATTACCTTCATCTCTAAAATGAGCTCAGGGTTATTAGATATCACCAGATCCAACAACGCATCCTGTCTAGTAGGAACTTCTACCATTTGTGAAAGAAAAAAATGCTCATAAAGGAGATTTTAAAACTTGGTACCTTTTGAGGTGCCGGCAGTTACCTTACTCCAATCTATGTCAGAGTAATTGAAATCCCCCATAACCAGAACATGCCCCATACCAGCATACCATATGCCAACCGCATATGGAGATTTATTTCCACATCCTCACTGGCATTTGGCGGCTTATAACATACCCCAACAATTAATTTACCCACTTTCTTGCTTCCTGTTCAAAGCTCCACCCATATTGTTTCTGCCTTATAGTCTATACCCCCATCAATCTCATCTTTTAAATTTGGCTTTCATTTTTGTTTAATTTACATACATACTCCCCCTCCTTTCTTATAAACTCTGTCATGTCTAAATAAGGAGTATCGTTCAATATTTACTGTCCAGTCATGTGAATCATTTAGCCATGTTTCTGCTATATCGACCACATCATACCTTTCCTTTAAAGCTATTAGTTCTAGTACTCCAGTTTTTCCAGACAGACTTCTTACATTTGTAAACATACATTTTAGATTATCATTCAATTGATTTCCAAACTTAGACGTACATGCCTCCTTATACTCTATGCTCCCCCCTTCCCCATTTCCACCCTCCATTATGTTATTAGCCCCCTGATCCTTATCGGGGGGGGGGGGCAATAGTTTGTCAATTTTTGAAAACTTGTGAAATGTAAAGTAGTTTTTTGGGGTTTTTTTGTGAAAAATCAATCTTTAGTGCTTAAAACTGAAAATATCTCAGAATGTTGTATAATGCTTGTTACAGCAGTATATGTTTCTGCCACCACTCATCAAAATAAACAACATATTTCAGGGATCATCCACTGTATTGCTGCAGGTCTCTCAGTGGCACAGAGACTCTACTACATTGTAGTCTTGTGAATATTATTCAATGGATGAAAGGCAGCCAAGACAACTACCACAATATATTAACCCGAGGTCTGTCAGTTCTGGGCAATATTTTGGTCCAATCAATCAGGATATTATACCAGATGGTTGGTCAGACTAAAATATTGAATTGAACCTTGCTTAAGGTTAGTACATACATTTCCCTCTTCATGTTTTCTTTGTAGCAAACACACACAGAGATCCATACATGATATGCCATTTTGGTCTGTATTTCAAGAATGTCAATTCAGCGAATGGTTTATAAAAATCTGTATTCACTTCTACAAAACACGATAAATCCATTAATATGCTACCATTATATTTTAACTGTATAACTTACAATAGACTTTGTGTTTTGAGAGTATATTTGGACAGACTATAACTTTAACACAGAATAAATGGTGCCAAACTAGTAGTTATTACACAGTTACTGGAATGTTTGGGGTCTGTCAAAGTTTATTAAATTCTTGTTTTCATGTTGCGTAGTTTGGAGTCTTCTAGGAACCTATTGGAAGTTCACAGCTGCGTTCTTTGGATACAGGGAAATTGTTACACAGATGTTTTAATGGCTTAAACTGGGGAAATGAATAAACAGCTATCTATTGGCTAAACATATGCAAGTAACTGTCTTACATAATTGTAGTTCTTCGTATCAAATGAATGTTTCTGATTTCCATTCCAAGAACACTGCTTTTTTTTTTTTTAAAGAGGTGCCTACACTAGAGTGATACACTTCTCCATGTAGATTTCCACTGAGATGTATTAAATAAAAGTCTATTTCTGAAACTTGACATTATATTTCTAAATCTTTTGTGCAGATGCTTATAATCACCGACAATCGTTCATTCCAATTCTGTGTTTGTAGAGTGAACTAACTTATAAGCCAGTCACAGTCACCTATTAAATGTATGTTCTGTTAAACCTAGCAGTACATTAGTTTTAGAGTAGTATTATTGTATTCTGCATCTGCTATAGTGTAAAACGTAATCTTTACATGTGTAGCCAGGTTCGCTATAAACTTTAATGTGACAACAAATGGGCATTTATTCAGAGACTCCATTGCAAACACAATCCAAAGAAAGGTGTCTGGAGACTCTATTGTTGTGTTTTAATACAGCTCTATGATCATGGCTGCTGAAGGACATTGGAACAGACATTCTGCTACATTCTTTAACAGTTAAACAGTAAAACAAAGTAGAAAAGGTTTTTTTTTTTCACCAGAGCTGTTAGCTGTCAGAAAGTATCCATTTAACATGAGGAAAGTAGCAATCTAAGGTAGAGCATTGCATCCGGGTTGGCAGCCTGTTAGATTTACAAAAACTGCAGTGTGTTTAATTGGGTTGCAAGTTGTAAGTGGGTAGAAAGTACCATGAGTAGTGCTGGTGTTGGAGAGTATCACTTGCACACGTGCCTACATAAGAGATAGGCAGAATGTCAGGGGAACAAACTGCACCACTAACAGCTCACCACTGGTACAATGTGGAATGGGAGTAATCTCCAAGAGAAATATTGCATTAATTAACAAAAAAAATAAAATAGCGGTACTGTATAGTGTCGAGTCTGTCCCACCTTATAGACACCAATCGGGAGATTCAATAAAAGTTCTTAGCGTTTAAAATGGTGCTAATTTTGCCCCTACCAATCAGATCTTATTTAGCATTTTAGACTTGGTACACACCAGCAGATATTTTTGTCCGACTGACCGATTCATGGCACTTTTGGCCAGTCGGGTGAAAATATATGCTGGTGTCTTTCACGGGGCCAGCCTTGAAAGACCTTGATCGTTTGTCCGGATTGGACAAACGAACGATCGGACATGTCCCCTATGGGACCGCACAATTAATCGTTTGCACTTTCAGCCGCAGCCGAATTTGCCGCAACACCATTCAAGTGCCCCCCTTGCACCCTGGGTCCACCACTTTTGCCCAAAACCCGAGTGTGGATTGCTGATAATTAATCCCTGTAATGCTGGATTGTATAGGGAGCTAGTTCCTCTGCAGGGGGTTCCTGTGATGTCAGAGGATGCCAGGTCTTGGTCTTTCCCTAAACAGCCCTTGTAGTCTAGTGGAGGAAGTGAACTTGCATTCAGCACTGATCGTAAGCTTTAGTAAGATGAACACCAGGCTACTATTGTGTTTGTTAATGGATCAAAGAGATCCATTCATTAATACAGGAGCTTTCATCTTCCCTGGTGGTCCAGTGAAGGTACTGAACTGGGATCTCCACTCAGATTGCAGTACTTGCTATAGTAAAATGTAATGTGCTGGCAACTTACTATAGTATTTGTGAATGGATCAAAGAGATCAATTCAATTTGATTTAATTCTCCATGTAATAACAATATGAACCCCCATATTTTAAATGATAAATCTTGAGCTTATACCAGCTATCACATTTATCTAACTATCAATGACAATGTAAATACAAAAGGGAGGAGATCACCACCAATATAAATAGGTGTATTGTTGTCTATCCAGACAAGGATGGTGCTGAGGGAAAAAAAGATAACTATAGAAAGAAACCTAGAATAGAGTCTCTAGGAAAGCAGTAACCCTCCAAATCAGCACTCGCAGCATATAACACCCTAAATTCTTACACCCGGCTTCAAAAGAATAACTATCAAGCCCCATATAATGGAATAATATCTCAGGCATAAGCAAGTGTGTACATCCCATATCACTAAGATAAATATGTAAAGCATGAAATATAAATATATATATCACTAATTATTTATTGTAAATAGCATTATACCAACTAAATGGCTACTTTAAGTGCATAAACAACCCCTAATCACCAATAACCACCAAGAAATACAAAAGTGCAACACTAAAAATACATTAAATAGTTAAAAACAATCCTGGATCACCTGTAATAAATATGAGTTATAGGAACACTATGAAAAATAGCAATAGACATTGTATAAATATGAAAATAAAAGTCCAGTAGAAAAACTCTGCAAATGTAGGCAAAAATATGCTAATGTTCATGAAACAGCTTAAATATATTCCATGAGTCTGTAGACACTGTTGTCCAAAGTTCAAAGAACCATAAGAATATGGAAGGTCTCCAATCTCATTGTGTGGAAACAAGTAAGAAACACCTGTACATGGAAAGCTAGCTGTAATCAATGTGGCAGAGAAATATTCATCAGTGTCCAAAACTGCATCCTGAAGTTGCAGCAGGTGGTGTTAATCAGTTTACAAAATTCTGCAAGCCCCAAACCCAAGGTGGACGAAAACTGATCATAAATCCCTTAAGTTAGTACAAATACTACTGCTGCAGCTTCATTCGGGACCCGAGTCACAAGCCGACGAACGTTTCTACCCGTCAGGGCGGGGCTTCATCAGGGCATGTAAGGCCACACCTCCCAAAGTGAGACCTTTTTTCTCCTCCCATTTTCTTTGTCATCTGAACCATGCTGGTCCTTATTTTATAATTTCAAGACCGGGAGTTTCCATCCTTTTAAGGTCCTACATTCTCTAAAAAAGTTGGGCACTTGTTACCATTTTGTTCTATGCTGTAAACTTCACAATTAATATTAATTAATGATTAATACCAATATATCTTGCAAATAGATTAATTTATACATTCTATTAAATGCTAGCCATTCCTCTTTAAACAAAAAGTGGATACATACAAAGTATTAAAGGAACAACTTTAGAGGTAGCTGCTAAAGGATAGCTCCTCATTTAAATCATTTGGGTTTAGGGTATTCATACTATGTGTCCAGAATGCTTCTCTTTGTAGGAGCCTCTGGACCACATCTCCTCCTCTTATACCCAAATTTACCCTTTCTATGCCACACACCTTTATATCTATACTCCTTGATGAAAATCATTGTAATATTTTGCTAGACTGTTTCTGAGATCGCCATTTTTCGTGACTCTTAGGTGTTCCTGTATACAGAGGGCCAATTTCCTTTTTGTCTGGCCAATATATTTAAGACCACACTTACACACAATATGATAAAAAAAACTCGTGTAGCTTGGCAATTTCTAAAGGTGTTAATGGACACTTTGGTACCATTGATTTCCAATTCCGCACCAACCATTACATATTTACAGATTGAGCATCTACCACATTTGTACATCCCCTTTGTTGGTTTCTTTTCCTTCTGGCTACCATCTTAGCTTTAGAACCTAGCTCTCACGGCAATTGAGAGTCATCCTTTAACAGAAACCACCATTTATTAAAAAGCACCCCTACTTCCCTCCACTGCTTATTATATGTTAAGACAAACCTAATTTCATTCATAGTTGGCTGTTGTCTCTTTTTAAATAAAATATAATTTCTCTTACAGTTATTAGCCTTATCAAAACCCCTCTTAATTGATGAAAGGGAATAACCTCTAGCCTGAAATCTCGAGGTAAGATGGGAGGCTTCAATAGCAAAATCTTGAGGTAATGAGCAATTCCTCTTACATCGCAAGAATTGCCCAATAGGGATACCCTTTATAAGAGATAAATGATGGTTTGCGTCTAGAAGTGAATTAACCGATGTGTCTTTGCGGTATGTTTTAGTTAGGATTCTGGACTTCTCCTTGAAGATTTCCAGGTCCAGGAAACTGACTTTATTCTTGTCAAATTTCCAAGTGAGACGAATGTTTCGTTCATTAACGTTAAGTCTTTCCAAAAATTATTTTAGGACGTCTTTTGGTCCTTGCCACAAAATAAGGATATCATCCACGTAGCGGATCCATAAAGCCACTCGTGCATTTTCTAAAGAGTCAATCATGGGGTACAATACATTTTGCTCCCATAGCCCCAAATGAAGACGTGCATATGTCGGGGCACAAGTAGACCCCATTGCTGTCCCCTTTAGTTGTCCATAATAGACTTCATTATGGATATTGATATTGATATAAGATATTGATATAAGATATTGTGAGTCAGCACAAATTCTAAAAGCTGAACTACAAATCTTGTATGGGGTTCAAATTTGTCATGACGACTTGCCAGATAAAATTCTGCGGCTTGGAGACCCCAAGGATGTGGAATGGAGGAATAAAGGCCCTCCACATCAATTGTGTAGAGCCAAGTATTTTCCTCCACTTCTAGAATCACTTTTAGAACTTCTCAGTTCTAAAGTCTCCATAGGACATCATTCGAGTCCAAAACAAAAGATGGAAGAGTATCAAGGAATTCATGTAAACATAAGTCAACGTATGGCCCCCTTTGTAGGACCCCCTATACCGGCCACAATAGGACGTTTGGGGGGTGTATTTTACTTTTTTGGATTTTGGGAATCGCGTAAAAGGTTGGTACAATTGGATATATTTATATGATGGTCTATTGCTATTTTTCATAGTGTTCCTATAACTCATACATTTATTACAGGTGATCTGGGATTGTTTTTTATTATTTAATGTATTTTTAGTGTTGCACTTGCACTTTCTTGGTGGCTATTGGTGATTAGGGGTTGTTTATGCACTTTAAGTAGCCATTTAATAATGCTATTTACAAATAAATAATAACCAATATATATATATATTTTTTTTTTTGATGCTTTGCATATTTATCTTAGTGATATGGGATGTACACATTTGCTTATGCCTGAGATATTATTCCATTATATGGGGCTCTATAGTTATTATTTTCAAGCCGGGTGTTAGAATTTAAGGTGTTATATGATGCGAGTGCTGATTTGGAGGGTTACTGTTTTCCTAGAGACCCTATTCTAGATTTCTCACTATCAATGATGCCTCTTCTTTGGTTTCTCATAACCCTTTAATACTGGTGATATCAACTCAATTCAAGTTAATAAATATTTGGCCCAAAATATTACCAGCAAAAGAGATTATTATCCCATAATCAAACTATTTTATAAATATTATAACATTTATTAAAGGGTATGTCCACCCTTAAATCACACTTTTAAAAAATTTAAAAAATATAGGAAAATAAATAAAAAAAAATAAGATAAAAGGCCCCCGGGCCCCCCCCCCCCCCCTTCGCCCGGCCCTCCCCCCTTCCTTTCCCCTGGTCCCCCGCCCCCCCGCTTATTTTTCTTTTAAGAAGCTCCCCCTCTCGCTACTCCTCCCTCCGCCTCTTTCCTCCGCCGCGCTCCGGGCCCTCTGCTTGCGAGAAATGCAAGCAGAGGGGCGGGACCGGCAGCCGCGTCTGTGATTCTGAGCTGCAGCCAATCACGGACGCGGCTGCCGGCAGCTCACTTCACGGAGAAGGGAGAGGTAAGTAAGAGTTTGGGGAGCTTTCTTAAAATAAAAATGATGTGGTGGGGCTGGGCCCAGTGGGAAGCCATACTAAAAGGGTTATGCTAGGGAGGGAAATCGGAGAGGGAGGGAGAGGGAGGGGAGGGAGGGGGAGAAGGGCTGCAGTACACATGGCAAAAATCTACCTGAGGCCAGGTGGAGCAGAGTCCTATATGACTCTGCTAGCCTCCTGGTGGGCAGTTATTGGGACTTTGGGGGGGGACTACAGGAACCCTATGGAGCTGGGATGTTAGGTAAGGATTAAACTACACTACATGGTGGGGCCAGTAGTTGGGGGGATTATAGTTTTGGGGGTGGACATGCCCTTTAAGCTACAAAATAGCAGTTCATCTGTAACTAAATATTTTATAGGACGTTAGTTCTACCTTAAAATGACATTAAATCTATGTGGTCAAATTCTGTGCATTGTATCCAGATGTGGGCAAAATGCTGAGAAAATGCTGTAAACATTGACTATGTTTGATGCACGTTAAGTTAGGAACTTAGGAAAAGGTTTGTGTGTGAGCTATAACATCAGATTTATGACAAGGATATTTTCATGTACAAGGCACACTGTTGATTGTAAAAATTCTTTTTAAACCTGTCCTTATTTGTGCTCTAAATAATATACTTCACTAAATCTCACCATTTAAGTGTCCCCAAGGAGACCTTAATCAGATATGGTATGCTGGTGCGTGGAATCACTACGTCAGCATGTTGGGGAAAGCTTTGAGCTTTCTTCATTAGACAGGATGAAAGGGATTGTATACAGACACTCAGTAATAGATCAAAGAAACAGGTTTTTCTAATATAAGAAGTTAGGTGGATTTGTGTATTTAGTTCATTGTTTTTTTTTACTCTTGTAACATATAAAGTATAGTATATATAAGAGTTTATATACTGTATCTAGACCCTATAGACCCTAACCTGGTTTTGTGTTGAGGCTACCAGTTTTGCAGTAAAAATTTCTCCAGTAAAATGGGCCGAACAGAACTTTTAATTTATTTTTTTCCAATCAGTTTTATTGTCATTCCATTACAGGATATCATCAAATTTTAGAACATAACAATACAGCTTGTGTATTTTAATTTAGCAAAAACAGTAACATAAAAGAAGCAGTAATAATATTAGTATTATTATTGTTAAATACAGTCTGGGAATTACAATTGTATCTCTAGCTCTTTGTACAGTATGTGTACCATATACGTGTATCCAGTTACTGGTTGCGAGGGGATGTTTTGAATTGGAAAAACCTGGGGCTCAGTTCGTCAGTTCCAGATCATGTCTGGCATGGCGTTGGGTTGCCAGATCATAAATTCAATTAGGGACACACTTAATCAATGTAATTAGCAGGGCTGCACTGATTGCAAAGTGAATGCAATTAAAGGACAACTCCACCCCCATAATAACATATTTTAGAGAGAATGGCCTCTTTAAAATATGTTGATATATCATACTTTGTCCTCTAAATTCATTTCTGTAATGACTGCTATGCTTCTGGATGCCTCATGGAAACTAAGCAATTTAGAAACCAATACTGAGCCTGGGCATGCACAGAAGAGGCAGCTATGGGATTAACATTCAGTCATTGGCTGTGATGTCGACTGTCAAATCCATAACTGACAGTTGCTAACTGGGAGAACCAGGAAGCAGAAACGGGCAACAGGACATTGTGCAGGATTTCAGGTTAGACTTATATATTTCAGATTTCAAACTATTACTGTTTAGGGTTTTGGGGGGTGGTTTACCTGTATGTAAGTTTTCATTTTAGGGCTAGACTTGCCCTTTAAACAACATTAATTCTAACTTAGCCATACTGCATGTGTTTTTTTACAACTTAATGTGGGGCATCATTTTTCTCAACCAGGACACTCCATGGAAAACCAAAAAAAAAAAGTCCGGATCTTGAAGGGACAGTTCAGTAGCAACCAAGATAGAAAAACATTTGAAGCCAAAATTATTCTGTTATTTGACTCCAAAAACAGTGGGTTAAACCAAGACTTGGGATTCCTAGCCCACTATAACTGTTGAATATATTTCTATGTAGAACCATGTGGATGGTATACAATATGTGCATATTCTCAGTGTCTGCTTTTCTCTCATCCAGCATCCCCCCCTCATTATTCCCCCTCCCACCCCCTGCTACCTCTCTCCTCTCTATTTGGTTGCCCACCTGGGTATGCGGTTATCTCTCTATTTTATTGCTCTCTCTCATTTCTTAGTACATTATGGTTTTGTTTTTGCTTTTTGGGTTTATTATCTTGTTATCTAATGTAATTAGCTCCTTACTTTCTGTTAACCTTTGTTTTAATCAGTACTGCTCTGACCTTAGGAAGAAGTTAGGTCCCTCAAAAGCTTGTCTACTAAAATAAACTGTTAGTCCATTAAAAGTACCACACTACTTAATTCACTGATCTGGCATCCATAGAACTTGCCTATATATAGACTTTTCAGTCTGCTAACTGCCTGCTGGTTGTCACACATCACCCATACCTCAGCTACTAAGTTTCTGCATTAAAATTTTGCAGTTTCAATGCTTCAGCTGTGTTTGACTCAAAATTCTGTGCGTCCACGATTGGTGCATCGCTTTTTAGTATAAAAACACAACATACTGCTTTGTTTAAAAATCTCCTCAGCCTGTTGATTTTAATAATCTATTAGGATGTTTTAAAGGCCTACAATAGAAGGAATGTGAAAGCACTTTTAGGCTAAAAAACAATTAAATCTTGCAGAAGTGCTACTGATTTATCAAACATATATACAAACACAAAAAAGATAACCATGTGTACAGATAATTTATATTGTATGAGGCCCAGGAATGTGCATTGATTGTCTTTTTTGTGTTTATTTTAAAACTGCCATTGAAGCTGTGGCCACACACAGCGCGTCCGAGTGCAATGTTGCGAAATTGCATGCGCTCAGATTTGCAGCACACCTACTGTGGCCACAAAATTTGGACCACGCTAGTGCGCGCTCTGTTAAAACGCATTGGTGTGGCCTAGCCCTGACTCCTTTAACCCCAACCTTGCCTTAACAGAACCCATGGTAAGGGCCTAAACAGGGTTTTGCCGTTCCCTTGTACCTAAAAGTTGCACTCATTATACTAGTCTGATAAGATTTTGCTAATGACTACAATACACTGGCTTATAATAGGCTCAAAGCCTCCTTTTTTCCACTCTAGCAGATGGAATCTATGACTTAGCCAGGTTAGCCAAGAAAATATGTCAACTTTCCGATAGGACTCACTGCTATTCAGATAGTGCTCCCATTAATATCTAATTAAACAGAAAAGTTTCTTATCGATGACACATTTTCTGAACAAATTAAGTTTGGGCCATCATGTGGCAAAGATTAAGAAAAGGTTCTTAGTTAAGAGCCTGTTTATAGTATTCTGTGATATTTTTAATCCTTGCAACAGCTTGGCTTTTGTGCTGATTTACTGTAAATATTAGGCTAACTATGATTTTGCCTGACCCTTCTTGCTGCTTGACTTTGGTGTTTCACCCAGGTATTGATCTGTCCTTGGCTCAACTCTCTGTACCTCTGTTCTAGGGACATACTTGATGCCTTGGTTAAGAACTGATTTCAATTGTTTGTCCTCATGAAGGATCATTTTTACTACCTAGAATACTATATAATAGTGGAGCACAATACTTGTTTGTCCAAGTTCTTTTCCTATATTGTAATGGTTATCACTATGCTTAGTAACGAATAAGTGTCAGTTCATTACTGTTACTAAAAGTCACTGTTGTTGTGGAGGCGTCCTAGGTCTGCTTACACCATCCAGTGGTGTAAACATAGTTTATACTATAGTATGTAATATGGTATTTCATTACTTTCTATTAAAGCTATAGCTATCATACAACAACAACAAATAACATTGTTGTGAAGGTTCTCATTCATCCAGGTCATGGTATATCTGTTTGATTCAATTAGATCAACTGGCTGTGAAATGTAGTCTTGAAGACGTTTCGCTAGTCATCCGACTGGCTTTCTCAATTCAGAATGACTTGTACAAGAATCTGTGGCAATTATGTACCCTGGAAAATCCAATTAGCATATCACAGCCAGGTGTTAAGGGGTGTGTGATTGGATAGTGGCTAAGAGGTGTTATAGGAACGCCCAGAGTAAGGTGTTAAAACAGCATTGTACATGGCAGACAGTTGGTGTCGAACCCCCCCACCTCTATTTAGGCTTGGTTTCTTATTTTCACATAAATGGCTCCTTAACACCTCTCTTGAAACAGTCACGTCTTCGCCAGTATGTTAACATTACAATCTTCAAAGGTATGTCCTTATCCTTAAGATGCAGATACACGGCTGAGTCCTGAACCGAGGAATTGGCTCTTCTGTGCTGGGCCATACGTTGATGCAGTTGCTGTTTGGTCTCCCCCACATACAATCAGAGCATTTCACTGCACGCACTGCATAATGATGTCGCTTTTCTTGTGTTTTGGTACTGGGTCTTCGGATGTACCAATTGCTGCTCAGTGTGTGTTCGGTTTAAAGCAGACAGGGATACGATGTTTTTTGAAAATTCTTCTTAATTTCCGGAGACCCCTGCTACATAGGGATGACCATGTTCTTCCTCCTGTCTTGCTTTTCCCCTTCACTGTTGGTATTCGTGTTCTTTTCTTTCCTTCTACTTCTTTTACAAAGGCCCAGTCTGGATATCCACAAGTTTTAAGGGCTCTCTGAGATGTTTCATTTCTTTAGCCTTCGCTCTGTGCCAGTGGGGATGTTCTCGGCTCTGTGTTGCAGGGTTCTGATGACCCCCAGCTTGTGATCTAAAGGGTGGTGGAGTCAAACATCAAATACTGATCTGTGTGTGTTGGTTTTCTGTAAACCTCTATTCCAGTTTACCATTTTCCTTAACTTCTACCAAGCAGTCCAAGAAGCCAGTTTGTTGTTTTGTACCTCTTCCCTGTGAGATTTAATGTTTGGTCCACCCCATTAATGTGTTCTGTGAAAGCTTGTACTTCCTTCTGGTGGATTTAACCCAGGTGTCATCAACATATCTGAACCAGTGGTGGGTGCTTGCCCTTAAAGGTATTAAGGCCTGTGTTCTACCTCCTCCATGTAAAGGTTGGCCACAATAGGTGAAACTGGAGATCCCATAGCACATCCATGATTTTGCTTATAGAACTTATCCCTGTATTTGAAATAAGTGGTATTCAGGCACAAGTCCAACAAGGAACACACCTGTTCTGGGTTGGACTCGGCTGGGCCAAGACAGCACTCTTACCAGCAGAACTGATCTCAACCCAGAACAGGTGTGTTCCTTGTTGGAAGAGGTACAAAACAACAAACTGGCTTTCTTGGACTGCTTGGTAGAAGTTAAGGAAAATGGTAAACTGGAAGTAGAGGTTACAGAAAACCAACACACCAGATCAGTATTTGAGTTTGACTCCCACCACCCTTTAGATCACAAGCTGGGGGTCATCAGAACCCTGCAACACAGAGCCGAGAACATCCCCACTAGCACAGAGGCGAAGGCTAAAGAAATGAAACATCTCAGAGGAGCCCTTAAAACTTGTGGATATCCAGACTGGGCCTTTGTCAAAAGAAGTAGAAGGAAAGAAAAGAACACGAATACCAACAGTGAAGGGGAAAAGCAAGACAGGAGGAAGAACATGGTCATCCCATATGTAGCAGGGGTCTCCGAGAAATTAAGAAGAATTTTCAAAAAACATCGTATCCCTGTTGCTTTAAACCGAACAACACACTGAGGCAGCAATTGGTACATCCGAAAGACCCAATACCAAAACACAAGAAAAGCGACATATATATGCAGTGCAGTGCAGTGAAGAATGCTCTGATTTGTATGTGGGGGAGACCAACAGCAACTGCATAAAAGTATGGCCCCGCACAGAAGAGCCAATTCCTCGGGTCAGGACTCAGCCGTGTATCTGCATCGAGATAAAGCACATACCTTTGAAGATTGAATGTTACATACTGGCGAAGGAACGTGACTGGTTCAAGAGAGGTGTTAAGGAGGCCATTTATGTGAAAATAAAGAAACCAAGCCTAAATAGAGGTGGGGGGGTTCGACACCAACTGTCTGCCATGTACAATGCTGTTTTAACACCTTACTCTGGGCGTTCCTATAAACCTCTTAGCCACTATCTAATCACACCCTTAAACACCTGGCTGTGATATGCTAATTGGGATTTTCCAGGGTACATAATTGCCACAGATTCTTGTACAAGTCATTCTGAATTGAGAAAGCCAGTCGGATGACTAGCGAAACGTCTTCAAGAACTACATTTCAAGTCCAGTTGATCTAATTGAATACAACAGATATAACAAATAACATTGTAAAGCGCTTTTCTCCCGTAGGACTCAAAGCACTGTAAGCATGGCTCAGACCAATAATTGGGTGATTGGTAAATTGTGGTATAGAGGAAGAACTCTATAAATCCGGAAATGCCAGGCTAAACAGGTGGCTTTTCAGTCTGGATTTAAATAACTCCAGGATAGTCCCAATCTCCAGTGGGACTTTTAATATACTTGGCAATTCCACCATAAGTCAATCTAAAGTGGGAAATTCACAAGATGATCCCATATATGTTTCTTTTGGGGTACACTGTATCTATCAACCAATTCAGTAAACAGTATAAGTAATAATGCATCTCTTACAGTCATAGACCATATGAACGCATGAGGCTATACAGTAGCTATAGGCATTTTATGTTACTCTGCAATATATACTATTTATAAGGCGTGAAAAGTACACCACTAGATGGAAAAAACATTATACATGGACCTGGGGACTTTCAGAAATTAATATTTATACAATGATGAACTGAGCACATCTAGTGATTTTATTTCATCTTCATTTTAATTAACCAACAATACAATTTGTGTTAGTATGATTAATGATGCTCCTAAAGAATTAATTACTGCAATTCATTTTCATTGTTAATCATCTAATTAATTCAAGCCTTTTCAATGAACTATTTGTTTGATGTATTAAAATTTAGTTATCAAAGATGTGCACTCATTCACCTTGTTTAATTTTATTATCATACCATGTTATTATCTGTGTCTGAATATTATCCTATTAATATGTGATTTATTTGTACTAGGATTATAAATATTTCTCACAGAAAACACAAGAAAAATAGGTATAAAAAGAAAAGGGTGAGTTTTTCGACAAGTTGAAGAAACACTTATGGACCTGAATAAATTTAAAAAGGG
Organism: Hymenochirus boettgeri; assembly: GCA_019447015.1. Classification (NCBI taxonomy): domain Eukaryota; kingdom Metazoa; phylum Chordata; class Amphibia; order Anura; family Pipidae; genus Hymenochirus; species Hymenochirus boettgeri. Next base: position 325,998,617 of record CM033469.1, read on the forward strand.
AGACCGTAATACAGAAATGTTTTTTGGATGAACATAAGTAGTGTTGATAATGATGGTAACACAGAGGAGCTCTTCCTTACCTTCTGTTCTTCAATCAAAGCCTGTGGAGCCAGGAATGAAGATAGAACAAATTTACCTTTCCTTTAATGAAATTAAAACTTCAAATAGTTTAGCTTTTGAGAGCTAAAAAGTGTTCTGCAAGGCTGCAACGCACCAAGGTAAATTACCCCATAAATTCCTTTGCCAAGGATACTACTCACATTTTGAGTACGTTCGTTCAGCTTTGCTGAAAGATCATCCCTTTAAATAATGGAGGCCAATTCTATAAGAGGCGTGATTGGACTAACGTCATTTTGAGTCTATGAGTAAGAGCTGTACGCAGCTCGAAATGCGTAAGGCGCAAATGCCTATTGTTTGTTTTTTGGATGCCGAATAAGATTTACTGTTTTTAACTACCCGATGCAAGGTTTTCCTTTAAGAACTGGTGTGCGCTTTCTAAGCTCTTGTTGCGACTGTTGTATTGAAAATGCAGGCCCTAATGTATGAAAATGGATTTCTGTTATAGTGAATGTGTATTGAAAGTAAAATCTCGAAACCAATTTTGCTTGAAATGCCTGCTTGAGGAATTACAGCAACATTATAACACTGCATGCAGTTCCACACTCACACATGCTAGGGGATTAAAGGTCTAATACAGACATGTGAATCACTGTTTGTAGAGGAATGCTAGTCAGCTGGATGTGATTAAATGGTTTTAAACGGAGTGCTGGTTAAATCTAGTATGGTGATAAACTAAAAAAGAATAAAACCTGCCTAAGCAAAACATGTCCTGAAGCAGTTTTCACACCTTATTGAGTTCTACTTACCAATGAATGTAAAATATACAAACACATTACATAATGTTCTGCATGCTTTATTAAGGTGTGTCTGTCTCATACAATGTCACACAATGTTTAACGACCAACTTTGCGCCTAAAACAACCTTACCACTTCCCTCCTCATCTAACTCACTTTTCTTTTAAAGCTGCATATTTGGATTTTGACAACATTTAACACACTGAATGGATGACTAGCGAAACGTCTTCAGGAATGAAACTTATAAGTCCAGTTGAACTGAATACAACAGATATACCTATTTTAGTGTTCAAAGCCATTTACTGTATACTCCTCACAATTCATTTCTATGTGATTTGTAGTTTCTTTAAAAATAAAATGCTTCTTTCAGGAAATGTGTTATAATTACTTTGTCTATGTCTTTAGTTTTACTTATTTCAAGAGAAAAATGACATGTTCTAAAATGATGCTAGTAGTTAATGGTCTGTTATGTAAATGTTTCCACACTCAAATGCTAAGAATTCTCTTTTGGCAGAGTTAAGGGGAAGTTCAATGTAGGTATCTAGTATAAACTTTCATGCAATTAAATTGTAATACATTATATAACAGGTATAGGTGAATAAGAGTTAAAGGGTAACTGTGTTTACCTAAAGGGACTTTAGGTAAATTGACAGGAATTGATTTTCTGAGTATTTTTGCAATTTACTTTCATTATTTTATTTTACATAGTTTTGAAGATATTTACATTATTATGTGTGATACGGTAGCAGCATCACCAGTTCCCCTGCACTTCCTGCTCTGAAACACAGAGAGGCAGTAAAAAGACAAACATTTACACACTCCCTTCTGTGGACTGAGCTGTGCTACCCCCCTCCCCTTCAGTCCTCCACAGTAACTGCAACCTACTATTTCCCTGGTCCTACCACGGCAGTAGATGTAGTGGGTTAATCCCTCCGTTCACGCCCATGACAGGCCCCTTCTCCTAGCCAATAAAAACTTCCTCCTCCCCTTACCTTGTATGTCTTTTCCTCATGTTCATCACAGGTTCCCCCCTCCCTCCCTCTCCCTCCCGTTTTGGTCTCCCTCCCCCTAGTGTAAAATCCTTTAGTATGTGATAGGCAATGCTTCCCCAGCCCCAACCGCTATAATATTAATGACAGAAAGTCCCCCGATCATTACTTACCTTAACTCTCTCCTTCGCCATTCTGAACTGCTGGCAGCCGTGTCCGTGATTGGCTGCCTTTCAGGTAATCACAGACGCGGCTGCCGGTCCCGCCCCCTGCTTCCAGTTCCATGCAAGCAGAGGGCCGGGAATGTGCGGCGAAGGAGAGAGGGAAGATAAGTAATGATCGGGGGACTTTCTGGCAATAATATAGTATTTGGGGCTGGGGAAGCATTGCCTATCACATACTAAAAGTTGTATTAAAGGGTGGACATGCCCTTTAAACATTGTACCCGGGTGGTTTTCTAACAAGAATCTGTCTAAATATTATTATACAGGTCTCCAGAGGCTTCCAGGAGCAAATCATCTAGCAAATAATGTGTCATTTGCAACAGAAAAGCCATACAAAGGAAAAAATTATGCAAAGAATGCATAAATCCCAGTCATCTATGAAAAAAGTATTTGATGCATCATTGGATCATATAATATCCAAGGTATCTGAAATAACTATGAAAAAGGTAACAGATATGTCCCAAGAGTATGGGATTGAGAAACGACAAATTATGATGGAGAAAACAGCCTCCTCAATAGCCTCTGAGGGAGAATTGGAAGGAGAGATCATAGAAGATTCTACAAATGACAATGTGAATACACCAAACTTGAAAATAACACTACAGATTCCAGACACTTCTACTACCTCATACAATGATCTGATGTTTTCAGAAGAAGTCACTGAAAATGCTTGTTTTCATGTACACGAGCATATCTCGGAGACGATAAAAAAAGAATGGCAGAATCCAGAAAAGATATTCAATATCTCTCAAAACCTGTTAAAAAATGACCCGTTTGCCAAAGAGGATGTTAAAAGCTGGGATGAACCTACAAAAATTGATACACCAATTGCGAAGATGGCAAGGAAAGTCACTCATGAAACTGAGGACTGGGTATTGCTAAAGGATCCAATGGAGAAAAAGGAGGAAGCTGCCCTCAAAAGGGCATATACAACAGTATATGGCACAAATGATAGTAGCCCAGCGTGCTTTATGGTTGCGTCAATGGAAGGTGGACAACTAGTCCAGGCAATGTCTGACAAACTTACCATTCGAGGTAGCTTGCCTTTTGATCCGGCATTAGACGAGGTAATAGATAGAAATTCAAATAAAAAAGACTTACCCCTTCCAAGGAGGAATGGCAACGATCCAAAACCGACAAATAGTTAAAACAAGACTGAGAATTTCGAGCAATATTAGATCTCTGTCTAACTCCGTCTAATTAGAATTCCTTTCTAATTTTAAAAAAGTTCAAGATGGAATCATTAAAGATTATTTCAAGTCAGATCATTCAGGATCAATGGATGGTGAAGATAGAGCTCAAAAGTGCATATCACCACATTCTCATTCACAGGAAACATCGGAAATACCTGAGATTTTGTATCTTAGGGAAACATCTCCAATACCTGTATCTCACATTCGGCCTGGCCTCCTCTCCTCGAACTTTCACAAAAATTCTAGTTCCACTAATCGCACAAATTTAGGCTCAAGGGAATTCTGATCTATTCATACTTAGACGATATCTTGATATGTGCCCAATATCTACAAACCACTACAGAGAAATCTATTTTCATTCCTACACAGGAGATCCAGTTTCTTGGGGCAGAAATCAACACTCTTCCCCTTAAAAATGTCTCTCCCGATAGAAAGACGGAAAGACATAATGGAGGAAAACAAACAGATTATGAGATTCCCAGTGACAACAGCTTTCATCTGCCAAAGAGTATTGGGGAAATTAGTATCCACAATAGAATTAGTACAATGGGCTCAATACCTTCTGAGGCCATTACAACTACAATTTTTGAGACAATGGAATCCACACTTCAGTTTCCTGAAAATCCACTTACTGAGAGATACAGTAGAGAAACTGAAATGGTGGTTGGATACGAAGAATTACAAGTCTGTAGGCATGAGACAAGTTTGCTGGATCACGATTACTGTAGATGCCAGCCCATCTGGGTGGGGTACAGTGTGTCAAGATCAGTCAATACAAGGCAAGTGGAACAAATTTTGGAGAGCCTAACACCAAAATCTCAAAGAAATGAAAGCAGTAATGATGGCCTTGATCTCATTCAAACACCTAATTACCAAGGAAGCAGTATAGATATTCTCAGACAACACGTTGGTAGTTTACTATATAAACAAAAAGGGGGGTACAAGGAGTCAAACACTCTGGCTCCAAGTAGATGAGATAATGTCATGGGGGGAAGCCAACCTGAAAGATATCACAGCAATTCATATCCCAGGGTACAAAAACTTAGAAGCGGATCGAATGTGCAGAGTCACAGTGAATACACTAGAATAGTCCCTGAACAAGGAAATCTTCAAGATAATCACTCAGGAATTTGGAATGCCACAGATAGACTTGATGGCAACCAGGGACAACAGGAAAGTAAAACAATTATTTTCATGGTTACCAGACCAACTAGCAGTGGAAACGAATGCTTTTTCAATGAGCTGGAATTTCCATCTAGCATATATATTCCCCCCAATATCTCTAATCCCGAGAGTGCTGAGAAAGATACAGGAAGACCAGACCTCATTAATAATAATAACACCATGGTGGCCGAGAAGAACCTGGTTTCCTACCATCGCTATCAGTGAGAACCCCATTAACACTACCGAATATAACCAATCTATTGTCACAAGGGACTGTGATCCATCCACAAGTGAGCAAGCTCAACTTAGTGGCTTGGAAATTGAGAAGCAAGCAATGAAAAATAGGGGTCTATCAGACCTGATACAGACTCTAATGATTTCTCACAAAACATCCACTTCAACGTCTTATTATAAGTCTTATTATAGTGAAAGGATAACAAATTAAATGCAAAAGAACCTAATGTAGAAAACATCTTAGAATTGCTACAATCAGGGTTACAGAAAAAATTAAGTACTTCTACACTCAAGAGACAAATATCTGCAATATCTGCAGTAACTGACAGAAAATGGTTCAAGGAACCTTTAACAATAAGATTTTTTAAAGCGGTTAAACAAATCAATCCACCTCTAAAAAAAGTTCTACAAGAATCCCCTTTCGAACCAATAGAAGAGATAAACAAAAAGCTTAACACTGAAAAGTATCTTCTTAATTACTGTAACATCAGCCAGAAGAATTTCGGAACTGAGGGCGTTAAAAATATCGCCACAATTCTACAATTTCATGATGAAAAAGTAGTTTTTATACCGGACGATAACTTCCTCCCTAAAGTAGTTTCTGAATTCCACCTAAACCAAGAAATAATTCTACAACATTATTGGAAAGCAATTCAGAATCCACAAAAGACCATCTTCTATATGTGGGGAGAACATTAAAAGCATACTTAAGCAATACCGAATCTTTTTGGAAAACTGACTAAATGTTTTTTCTTTTCCAAGGGAAGAAAAAAGGCCATCAACCTACCGCTACTTTGTCAACATGGATTACAACAGCCATTAGACAAGCATATAACATAGGAGCAGTAGAACAACCTGATAGGGTAAAAGCCCATTCGACCAGGGCAATGGCAACTTCATCGGCCTTTGCAGCAAGATGCTCCCCACTTGGACCGCCTTTTTCTTTTCCTGGTCCGGAACAAGGCAGTGGAAAAGTTCCCTCCTTAAGTATTTGTCTAATCTAAAAAAACTTCTTTTATAGAACAGTCGTCAAAGACATACAAGGTAAGGGGAGGAGGAAGTTTTTATTGGCTAGGAGGAGTCTGTCATTGGCGTGAACAGAGGGATTAACCCACTACATCCACTGCCGTTTTCCAGACCAAGAAAAGAAAATCTTGGTAAGTTAGAATCGATTTTCCAGTATCTCCTACTGGTTTCTTCTGCTTTCTCCTGAACTGAGCATGTGCAACCGCAGATTAGAAGGAGGAAGTACTATTTGTGACCTTCCACCACCTAACTTTCTGATCAGGGATTTCTTCATATCTTGAGCTGTGCAGCACGTAGAGAGGTGGTTGATTGCTCATTTTAAAGGTAGGAACCTGGCCTTTCATTTTAAATCAACTTGTTCAGAGCCCACAGTTCTCCTTTAACTGAAAAATGGTTTAGGTATGTTCTAATTTTACTTGAACGGTCAGTGGTCTTATAAAATAGAACTAGGTCCCAGTTCTATATAGATTTTTGCACATTTCTATTAGGAAGAGCTGTAGTAAATGTATTATTCATCTGCAACTCCATATACTTTAAAACCAAGATCAGAAAAGAAAATGGCTTTCCAGAAATTTACTATTTCATCATTTATAGAGCTGCTTAGAAACTTCATAATATCAGACTAAAGTGACAAAATTGAATGTTATACTTATAAGTGACCATTTTTGCTTATTGTAATAGGTTTGTTTTCTTGTATAATGTCATCACAATAGCTGAATGATTTGAATTGTTCCCTGTGTATTTATTATGGGGAGGAGGAGTTCTAGTTCTGATTTGTGACATGACAGTTGTTTTAGGCTTAATGGGGAAAGTTTTAGCTGTTGCTATATAAATCAGACCCAGCTGGTTGACTAAAAAAGTTTTGTCTAATGCGACCTAACAACCAGTTAAAGAGCTAAAACACCACATAAACAATTAATTCTTATATTGCCGTTGGATTGGAAAAAAGCCAATGAAATACCAATATTCAAAAAAGGTAGTTGTTCACAGCCTGGTAACTATAGACCTGTAAGCCTAACATCAGTGGTAGGGAAGGTGATGGAAACTTTGTTACGCGATCATATCCTTGACTTTGTCTCCAGAGCTCATCTTATTAGTAGTAGTCAGCATGGATTTATGAGAAATAGATCATGCCAGACAAATTTAATTGGTTTTTATGAAGAAGTGAGTAAGAAGTTAGATTCAGGCACAGCTGTGGATGTGGTATATTTGGATTTTGCAAAAGCCTTTGATACTGTGCCACATAGGCGACTAATGTATAAACTGAGGACTGTTGGCCTTGAAGAAAACATTTGTTCATGGATAGAGAACTGGTTATTGGACCGCAAACAGAGAGTGGTGGTTAATGGAGCTACATGTATGTGGGCTAAAGTTATAAGCAGAGTGCCTCAGGGTTCTGTACTGGGGCCACTTCTGTTTAATCTGTTTATAAATGACTTAAAAGGGGGCATTGAGAGCAAGATCCCTGTGTTTGCTGATGACATTAAACTATCCAGAGCTTTGGAAACTTCAAATGATGTGCAAGTGTTGCAAGCAGACCTAGATAGATTATCAAAATGGGCAACAGAATGGCAGATTAGATTTAATGTTAATAAATGTAAGGTGATGAATTTGGGATTTAATAATCCCTGTGCCATCTACACCATAAATAATAAGATTTGGGGGTTCTGGTAGATAACAGCTGTAGCAAACAATGCCAGGTAGCAATGGCTAGAGCTAGCAAGATATTGTCTTGTATAAAGAGGGGAATAAGTTCAAGACAGAAAGATATTATTCTCCCTCTTTACAAGGCACTGGTAAGGCCTCATTTGGAATATGCAGTGCAGTTTTGGAATCCCATATACAAAAGGGACATCTTGGAAACTGAAGCAGTTCAGAGAAGGGCAACCTAAATAAGGGGAATGGAGGGACTTAAATATGCAGGCAGATTAGACAAGTTAAGGCTGTTTACATTGGAGAAGTGACGTTTGCGTAGGGATATGATAACCTTATACAAATATATTAATGGATACTCTGGTGCATTGGTTACTAATAGGTCATATCAGAGGACTCGTGGACATCCTTTGTTGGAAGAAAAGAAGTTTCATCTTTAAGTTAGGAAAGGTTTCATTACAGTGACAATGGTGAAACTGTGGAACTGTCTTCCAGCAGATGTGGTAATGGAAAGTTCATTGAATAGCTTTAAAAAAGGCCTGGATAAGTTTCTAAAACTAAAAAATATTGAGAATTACTGGTATTAATGCATATAGATCTGGTTGATTCAGGGATACTTTCCGATTGCCGTTTGGAGTCAGGAAGGAATTTCCCCCTCCCTTTTTTGCTGGTTTTTTTTTTTTGCCTTCTATGGATCAACTGTTAGGTAGGGTTAAAAAAAAGGGGGGGGGAAAGGTGAATAGGTTGGACTTGATGTCTTTATTCAACCTCAATTACTATGTTTTAGATGCCATTACAATATCTTCTCCTGTGCAGTCTTACCGTACTCTGTACATTTTGAATGTTATTACAATAAGAGCATGTCCATTTTTTATGTTAAATGTTCATAGAGGAAACCTCTTTAGTGTTCCTAGTCTAGACAATTTAGGTAAGCTGCAAGGATTTTCATACAATGAAGCTAGAGTCTGAAAGGTCATTGTGAACGTAAGACTCTGTATTCCCAGTGAATATAGTAAGTGGAATAAAAAAAGGGGTCAGTTTGCTTACTGCAAGTAATAGATTTCTTACTATTCCATGATTTAAAATGATTTAAATTTTGAAGGAAGGAGAACGATAATGTTCTTTAATCATGAACATGTTCAATACAAGGCAATCTGTTTTTCCAGATGGTAGATTAGTTATCTAAACTAGCAGAAAGTAGCAGCCACATCAATATGCCTTTCATTTTCTAAAGGCTTACATTTACATTTCTTTCCATTTATATTTTAGGGAAATTTACTGCCATTTATAGGCCTGCCAGAGTCTCACCCAGTTAGAATGATACACCCTGTATTTTCTTTTTCCAGATCTGTTTTTCAGAATGTTGAAATGTTTTATTTGTGTGTAGAATTGTTGGCTTTGCTTCTGTGCTGTATTCAGAATTTATTCTTGACTTCTTGCTGTTAGAAAAAAGAAGGGCACGAATACCGTTGTGAGGTCCACCTGACCTCATTAAATACAAATTAAATAACAGTAAATTATTAAAAATTATTACAGTATATTGCATCAGACAGTAAACTGATAAGTTTAAAAGACAATTGTATTGTCCAAGCTTCGCTTCCCCCTCAGTCTAGAGTTTATGCTAATTGCAGACAGTGTCTTTTTATTGGCTGTGCCCTGGACAGAAAGAAGGGTGGAGCAACAGTTAAGAAAAATAGTAAACTGGAAGTAGAAGTTTACAGAAAACCAACACACACAGATCAGTATTTGATGTTTGACTCCCACCCAATACTGAAACACAAGATAAGCGACATCATATATGCAGTGCAGTGCAGTGAAGAATGCTCTGATTTGTATGTGGGAGAGACCAAACAGCAACTGCATCAACGTATGGCCCAGCACAGAATTGCCAATTCCTCGGGTCAGGACTCAGCCGTGTACCTGCATCTTAAGGATAAAGGACATACATTTGAAGAGTATAATGTTAACATATTGGCAAAGGAACATGACTGGTTCAAGAGAGGTGTTAAGGAGGCCATTTATGTGAAAATAAAGAAACCAAGCCTAAATAGAGGTGGGGGGGTTCGACACCAACTGTCTGCCATGTACAATGATGTTTTGACACCTTACTCTGGGCGTTCCTATAACACCTTATAGCCACTATCCAATCACGCCCTTACCTCAGCAGTTAGGGGTGGGCAGGGGAGATCTATGATATGGATAAATGGTTACAAACTAGGTGCAACAGCTGCAGAGGATGGATCTGGGTGGTAGGTGGGAGGGGGGGAAAGGGCTCATCTAGGCATGTCACCATCCCTCCCAGATGCAAGACAGAAGGCAGAGATGTTTGGTCAGGAAGACAGCCACTGCTCTTCACTTTCCTGGACCTTGGACTGGCACTGCAGGAGAACCAAAAGGATCAGGGATGTAAGGTACGGATGATTTTAAACTACACAGTGGGGCCATTATGGTGTTAACTTTTAGTTTTGGGGGTTGGACATGCCTTTTAAGAAACAATATTGCCTGGAATAATACACATTTCACATCCAATTGATAGAAAACACCAGGGCAATGTACACATGATGTGTGGACATGTGTGGAAGCAAGATGGCAATAATTAGATTGGGTCCACTTTGGGGGCAGGGACCTCATTCCTTGTGTTTCAAAGCACCGCACTTTTATGGTATCATTAGATGATTTGCACACGTATTAATTGTCAAATTATGTCATTATCTTTCATCTGTTTGCACTTAGTTTGTATTCTCTGGTTTTGTAAAATGCACAATACACCTGGCTCTATACATATAAAAATATACATACATACACAAAATGCTTATACAAGCAGGTTAGTGCTAGATGTTATTCTCCCCATTCATTTACCTCTGTCCTTACAATTGTGTTTATTATTTGACATATGTTTAACTACTTCACATGGTTTAGTTCTGCTTTAATAGACATCAGATGTAATGTCCCATTTTGAAGGTGGTGCAAGCCCAAAAAATATTTCCATCATCTTCAGCCATTCACTTAAAAACAAACAGTGCTGGACAATATTTACCTCCCATTACAGGGGATTTTTTTTCTTGCTACTCAAAAGTTTATAAAGCATTAAGTGAATAAAAGGATATCACAAATGCAAGTACATTAAAGTCTCTTTTATGGCAAATTGGATTACAGTGCTACTTTCCTACTGCACATTCCTACTAGTGGTTAATCTTTCAAATGTTTGACAGTTTTTGTTTTAAACTGTCATCCCAAAGTAATCAACATAAAAGATTCTCACCCTAATCCACGACGGCTATTTAAAAAAATAAAATAAAATTGTGTCATAATAAATGTTAAATTCCACCCACATGGAAATCTTTGGGTATAATTTAATTTTTATTATAACCATGGACTTTATGTTGGTACAATGTAATATGCTTGTGAAGGTTCCATTCATCCAGTCATGGTATATCGTTTTATTCAATTAGATCAACTGGACTTGAAGTTTAGTTCTTGAAAACGTTTTGCTAGTCATCCAACTGGCTTTCTCAATTCAGAATGACTTGTACAAGAATCTGAGGCAGCAATTGGTACATCCTCAAGACCCATACCGAACACAAGAAAAGCGACATCATATACGCAGTGCATGAAGAATGCTCTGATTTGTATGTGGGGGAGACCAAACAACACTGCATCACATATGGCCCAGCACAGAGAGCCTTCCTAGGACTCAGCCGTGTACCTGCATCTTAAGGATAAGACATCCTTGAAGATTGTAATGTTAACATATGCAAGGAATGGTGACTGGTTCAAAGAGGTGTTAAGGAGGCCATTTATGTGAAATAAGAAACCAAGACTAAATAGAGGTGGGGGGGTTCGACACCAACTGTCTGCCATGCACAATGCTGTTTTGACACCTTACTCTGGGCATTCCAATAACACCTCTTAGCCACTATCCAATCACGCCCTTAACATTTGGCTGTGATATGCTAATTGGGATTTTCCAGGGTACATAATTGCCACAGATTCTTGTACAAGTCATTCTATTAAGAAAGCCAGTCGGATGACTAGCGAAACGTCTTCAAGAACTAAACTTCAAGTCCAGTTGATCTAATTGAATACAACAGATGTACAATGTAATAGCATATATAAAATATATGGTGTATTTTTTTACTATTTTCATGTTAAAGGGACACTTTACTGAAGAAATGACTTTGCGTCATCTTAATCTATAATTGAATACATGTAAGTAGCACTCTGATTAGCGTGTGTTGCTGCATGCCTTCAATCCAGCACACATTTTTTTAGGAGCAGTATGCCCCCTCCCTCGTTTAAGCACTCCCACTTCCATCCGACCTGACTTTTTTCCCACAAACAAACTGTCAAGCCTGCACACAGCATTCCAACTGTCAAAACTCTGTCACCATTCCAGCTACAGAAAAACTACTCACAGAAGAATAGTTTTTGAGAGCAAGGAACTTGATTGACAGCTGAAATATACAAAGTTTTAAATTGGATATCTATCGAAATAGGGGGCAGATCAACAAAAAAATTATATTGTGGTGGTTGGGAAGAATTATAGTTTCCAGTTATGGTCAATTTAAAATAGGCTATTTTTCAGTATAAATGCCCTTTAATTTAAGAAAGTTATTGTGAAAAAACAATTGTGTACCAAAGTTCAGGCCATCATTGAACTTATTGAACATTATGATTAGAGATGGCCGGTTCACGGACCCGAACCCGGATCCGCCGCGGATTTCTCCCGACCACGAACGGCGGATTATTTCGGACTTTCCGGACTTCCGAACTGCGGATTTTTTTTTTTACGAAAATTTTCGAAAATACGAGTATCTCCGTAATTACGAGGATCTACGGTACTTACGGGATCCGGAAAAACCGAAGATCCTCGTAATTCACGTAAAAACGAGTAATTCGTGTAAATTTTCAAGACGGAGCAAGCCACATGATCAAATACCATGGCAGCTATCATAGTTACAGAAAGCCTCGTTTTTTTTACGGAAATCTTCGTTTTTACGGGAATCCTCGTATTTTCGAAAAATACCGTTTTTTTAAAGTCACGCAGCGGACTGTATTTTTAGGTATTGTTGCATTTATACGTGCTTCTAAGGCCATTACCCAGGTCCCTGAGTGGTTAAGTGTACGTTACCAAGGCTATTTAGACCACTTTTAATGCGGATTTTGCCGAACTTTCATTTTAATACTTTTTAACGGGTCCGCTCCGGATTTTCGAATTTTTGGATTTTTTTCGAAAATCCGCAGATCCTCGCGCGGACCGATTTTTCGAAGTTCGACATCTCTAATTATGATGCAGAATGTAAGATAATTAAAAAGGCTGCTAAAAAAACATTCATCTTAAATTTGTATGAAAGTATTTTTTAAAAAAATAATAAAATCAAACATTTCAGCAAATCATTAGGCCAGCTGATCTGTTAACCTATTGGCTAAAATGATGTGATCTGATAACATATTAGCTAAGATATTATTAACTGTCCCTTACTATTTTCCTTTTAGCATTTTATCACTCTAAGCTTAGTATGTTTGCAGAATCCTTTGACATATTCCTATGAAATACATCTACTAGCAGAAAAACAAGTTAACATTTCTTGTAATGGCAAAGATCTGAATGATTTTGTTGTTTTTTTTAATGGAGTCCTAATGTGACCACCTAAGCAACAGGAAACACATTTCCTACACTTACTATTTCCTTCAATAATTTGTTTTTTAAACCATTCTTCCTCTAATGCACTATTTATATACCTGGTAGATATATTAGATCTTATTTAAATGCCTGTTTACTATTTTTACTGGGATAAAAGGGCAAAATATTTTCCACTACATACAAAGAGAGCTCACATGATTATATCTCATTAGTTCAAAACAAAAATAGAACTTAAGTCATATTTCATATTTTTAGTGGTTTGTTATTCTGCTGGCAAACAGCAGTTTCTAAATTCTAGTAACATAATACTTCTAAACAAAATAGTGTGAATTTATACCCTGGGATGATTAGACCTTTTGGTACTTTGTTTTGCTGTTAACACAAATAAAAGTTGGATGATCAAAAGTTCTTCATTTACTGTAATAATAAAAAGTAATACCAACTGTTATTAGCTAGTGTATTGTTGCTAAGTAGACACCCCCTTCTAAACAGGTTTATTTATCATTATTAAAATATATGAATCAGCGTTAGAACAAGTTTAGTGTCAGTAAAATGCACGCAATAAAACTTCCCAAAATGCAACTGTTGGTATCTAATATCTAATAAATTGTAAGGTTTTACACACCTCCCCATTTTATACCAAAATAATTTATATAATGCTTATTAGTGAAATTTTCTGGATTTATATATATATATATATATATATATATATATATATATATATATATATATATATATATTACTGTATGTTTGGCCTATGGAAAAACCTTTGTACAAGACTTTAAGCCAACCTGAAGGATCACAGAGCCAACATACCAAGTGTGACTAAATAAAAATTGTTTACGCTGTTTAAACTGGTTCTTTGCCCTTGGCAAACCAACAAAGTTCTGCTCTAATTTGAGAAGCTTTCAATTTTATCCTGGCCTGTAATCACATGTCTGGTAAAGGGTTAGGATCCATTCTAGTCAACTGTAAATCCCTGTGCTTGTTACACTTCAAAAAATATCTTAATTCCACTGGCACTTTTCAACATGCTGAGTCTCCAAGAGACTAAAGCTTCATACACAGGGGCCGGCCCATGACGCACAATGGCGAATCAGGCTTCGAGGTCTGACTGAACGTCCTTTTTGGCCGGCAAAGCACCCACACACGGTATTATCACCAAAACAAACGCTTATACACATCTTGAGTCGCTGGTCAGCACCCGCGATTGCACGTGTGTATGAAGCTTAAGAGTTTGCTTGTGTAATTAATCAGCAACTACCAATCTGTTGCTATTTATCAGTAGTAACTCAGTAACATTCTAAGATCTGATTGGTTGCTGCAAATTAATACAAGGGGCAAATTTTGCACCTATAATTGCATCAGCCCCTTGTACCTTACCTATAAATACTATTTGGTAAATACCAAGAGGTTTAAACCCTGTGGAACTTTAATGGCAACTATTGTCAGTCATTAAAATTTTGCCGCTTGAGCAAAAGTCAGTATTAAATAGTTTGTGGAGGCTAAATGGGTGACTTATGGGATACCCTTGTAAGGGGTTAAAGTTGCACTAACCTATTCAATGCCATTTAGCGTGACTATGTCACCAGAAAGCACCTACGTGTTATACCAGGAGAACCCACTGGGAATGTAACCCAGAAAGCACCCACATGGTACACCAGTAGGACCAGAAACCACCTACGTGGTCAACCAGGAGAAACAACTGGGAATGTAACCTAGAAAGCACCTATATGGTACACTAGGAGTACCAGAAACCATCTACGTGGTCAACCAGGAGAAACAACTGGTAATGTAACCAGGGCCATTTCTATCCATCTTGGTGCCCTAGCCTGATCAGATCGCAATCCCATTGCGCTTAAAAGTGCAGTAGTGTGGTCTATAACTCCAAGAGTATGGGCATTAACACTTTTAGTGCCAGCAGTTCCCCAGAGTATTGCCATTAACCCTTCAGTGCCAGCAGACTTTCCTACTAATTTAAGTGCCAGCACTTCCCCAGAGTTGCCATTAACCCTTCTGTGCCAGCAGACTTTCCTACTAATAATTTCAGTGCCAGCACATTCCCTGAGTATTGCTATTGACCCTTCAGTGCCAGAAGAGTATTACCATTAACCTTTCAGTGCCAGCAGACTTTCCTACTAATAATTCCAGTGCCAGCACATACCCAGAGTATTACCATTAACCCTTCAGTGGCAGCACTTTCCCAGAGTCTTGCTATTAATATTTTCAGTACCAGCAGAGTATTACCTTTAACACTTTCAGCTGCCAGGATTGTACAGTATGATAATACAGTATGTACCTTCTTTCCATGTCTCCTCCATTGAATTGTTCACTCCTCACCTACTCTAACTTCTATTTGGAGTATTCGGTGGAAGGAAAAAAGAGTCAGGGAGAGAGATTTCATGGCTGCTAGTCACAGGGGCCACTGTTATAAAGTCTGCAGCAGCTTTTACCTGGCATTTAAGAACTGTTCTCCTCAGTACTATTAGCTGAGCTCATCCTCCTCCCCCCTCCTTCCTTCACCTTCAGTTCATTTGCAACATTGTTTTCAAGTAGAGGGAGCTGAGTTCAGGCTCTCTACTCACTACAATGTTGCAAATTACAGCAGCAGAACAAGGAGAACAGTTCTAACATGGCAAGTAAAAGCTGACCGGGAGAACACTGGGCACCCTGGTTTAACATAGGCGCCCTAGCTCTTTGCCTACGTGGCTTATGCCTAAAAACAGCCCTGAATGTGACCCAGCACTCACTTGGCACACCAGGAACAACAACTGGGAATGTAACCCAGAAAGCACCCACATGGTACACCAGGAAGGGCAACTAGGAATGTAACCCAGAAAGCATCTTTGTGGTACACCAGAAGAAACAACTGGGAAGAAGCAAACTTTTATGTAATATGAAGCACATATTTAGTGGTAAAATGTATCGTACTTTGGTGTAAAACTAACTGTGTGTTTGTTCTAGAATTCAATTAAGATTTGATTGTCATTTTCTAAATATCCTAAATATTGACCTTGCCATGAGAACTGTAAATATTTACAGAAGCCACACAAATTGTATTAAGGCAAAAATCTGTAAGTGTGAATGGTAATTTTTTCCCACAAACACATTAAATATCAGATCAAGTGATCCTGAAACTGCAAACCAATCTTCTATGGGCACACTTTATTCGATTCCAGAGGAATTAGTTGGCAAGATAAATTGATCATTTCAAGAAAGAAAAAATTGAAACGCACTGGAGCCCAATTAAATGGCCAATGAAAAGACCTAAAAGGGATAAGCATAATCTGATTATTCTGTTAAAAACACATACACTAGCTCAAATCTTCCTTGTCTAAAGCCACACTAACCGCAAAAATGTCTTCTAGTGCATAGGAATTCATACGATAAGCACATTTTCTATTCATCCACCTCAAAGATATTCTCTTAGCACAGAGGAATTCCATTGCTAGAAGTAGTTTAATTTTGCTCTCCCAGCACATGCTACTATTTGAGAAAACTTGTATCATGTGTGTTGTGATTTGAATATTTAAGATATCTAACCCATGTGGAATGTCACCTTTTATTTTAGCCTAAAGCTCTGTATAATATTAGATAATTGTAAGATGAGATAGGCAAGAGTGACGGCATCACCAAGTGATGCTAACAATAAAACATATTTATGCCAGATTCCTGGTGCAGCTACCAATCTGATGGTGTGACGTGCCTTTGATTGAGAGGTAAGAAAGCTGACAACCTGCTTAAACGTGTCTAGCTCCTTCCCCAGGGTATAACCTTAGACAATAACATCCAGTGTAGAGTCTATTGGCAAAGAGAGTCAGGGATACGTAGAACCTTTTATTACATCAATGCTAATGTCTAAAGGTGGCTTACGGAGATTGCATAAAACTTTATGATAGTGTGTCTTGGTGTATCCATGTTCCTCTGTGCCAAGTAAAATGTTTGGTATTTCCAGCAATATTTATGTTTCTTTCAGCTCCTCGACAGTAATCATCAAGGACTACACACTAGTTTAAATTAAATACATAACATACATGGGACCTGATGCAGAATTATAACACATGAGCTTGTGAAGGTTCATGGTATATCTGTTGTATTCAATTAGATCAACTGGACTTGAAGTTTAGTTCTTGAAGATGTTTCGCTAGTCATCAAGAACTAAACTTCAAGTCCAGTTGATCTAATTGAATACAACAGATATGACACATGAGATTATCTCTCAAAAAAGCAAAGCAAATTTACAGTGCTAGATGGGAGTGTTTCCTTTCATAGTTCACTTCAATCAGTTCGATAAAGGTGAAAGTCTAATAATAAGTTAGTTTTCGACAGAGGCACTGCTGCCATGAAGTGGAGAAAGTCTAATCGAGTATCTTCCCCTCTCAGTGCTACTCGGATTAGATGATGTCCCATACGCTTACCATTCCAGGATGTACAGTACATATTATTATTTAATGTCAGCACTATAGACTTCAATTGGCTTAGCATCTCCAGCTGAAAAGATAACAGGAAGATTATTTTGTTTTTGGGGTATATTAGCAGAATTACAGGAAAAGTAAACATTAAATTGTTATAAAAACTTTATTCTGCCTCTAACGTACATGAGGCAGGATGGACATATAAACCCTCTGGGCGATGAATTTATGAGTTATGGTTGGTTTTTCTTCTACTGAAGCTTTTTTTTGTAATGAAACATTAATTTGACTATTAACTTTCTTTATCCACATTTATATTTTTACAATCCAGTCGGTGAATGAGTCATTTACAATTTATTCTATCATCCAGCTGAATGGTTCTATTTAAGCTTGGTGCCTGTGTTAATTTTTTTCACATTTTGCTGTCTGAGATACATAGACATTAAATATACTGTCATATGTCAGAAGAAGGTATTTAGCTCTAGGCCTTCCTAAAGAACCGATTTATCTCTCACTTTCACAGTCTTACATTTAAACTAAATCACATATGCTTTTAGTTTAGCCAGGCTCCAATTCTGTCTAGATGACAATGAATTAAAGATGCATTAAATCTGGTATATTATTTGGAAATTCCTCAGATTCAGCCAAAACATACCTCCCAACCATTCTCGTTATTCAGTCCAGTTTCTTACGGGCATGTACTGCTGTCCCAAGAAAACTTAGCTTTGTCCCAGGATGGACAGAGCTTGAGTGAGACAGGGGATTGGATGGTATTTGGTGGGGATATTCATAAGTGTGGTTGGATGGGGAAAGGGCTGGTGCTTCACAGGTCCCTCCTCTTTTTTCCCCCCAAAAGTATTTTTTTTGCGTTTTTTGGGGGTGGGGTGGTAGAATTTGTAGTTTAAAAAAAAGGGGGGGGGAACCTTATGCATCTTTTCAATTCAAAAGTAATGCAAGTTATTACAAAAGCAATGGCAAAAAGCATCTTGGTTTAAGTTTGTGTCGCTGACAGAAGATGTTTCAATAGTAAGCTGTTATAGGGATATGAGTTAAAGTCAATTCTCTTAAATACATTTACATTTATGTTTCATTTTGGGGGGGCTGTAATATGGGATAGTTAATTAATATAAGCCAAGATACATGGTTTATTTTGGGTTAAAAAAAAACAATAGGCCATCAGATTCATGAAAGTTCTGTCCCAAAAAGTACTGTTATATGCCGAAAGGGGCATTCTATTTCAGCTAATAGCTGGCGTTAAAAGTGCTGGAATCGGACAAAAAAGTCAGATATCAATGCTTCGAGAGCCACTATCAGCATAATGTTCCCGGGCTGTTTGCACTGGGTTGCTGAAAGCGGCTCTCGGTCCATCATCCTGTAAGTATTTTATTTTACTGCCTTGACTGCTTAGAGTCACAAACAGGGCGATGCACCGAGAGACGCTATCGGCAACCCGGTGCAAACAGCCCGGTGACATTATATGCCGATAGTGGTTCTCGGAGCATCAATATCTGCCATTTTTCTATTTCTATTCTGCATGCCATCGCAAGGAAGGAGTTTAAGTTACGCTAAACGATATAACATCAGTTAGAGTGACTTAAACGCCAAAACAGAAGCAGAGCGCCCGTTGGTGCATTGCCCTGTAAATCTATTGTCCACAATAATGTAACTCCAAAGTCCTTCTCTATTGAGTCAACTTGCAACACTATTCTATTAGGGTTTAAAGAGCACCAAGCCAAAATGTCCCATAAGGAACACCAATGACAACACTGGTCCTACTAGAACACATTCCATTAATAAACACTTTGTAATATATCCTTCAGCTAGTTCTAAATCAAAGTACATATAGAAAGGTCAAAATCACTGTTCCCTAGTTAAATTAGTAACCCACTATGTATACCATATCAAAGGCCATTGCAAAATCCAAATAAATTACGGTATATCCACAGATCCCCCCCACCCCACTTTAAAGGAATAGTTAACTTGAAAGTGAACTATTCCTTTAATGTATTGATTGAAGACCGGGAGGTTAAGGAACTATGTCTTACCTCCCATTCTTCAATCAATATCTTAGGAGCCAGGGACGAAGGTAAGTATATTTTCCTTTTGCGTGATCCACTGAAAATTCCCGACCGCTTCCTGGTTCTAATCAATTATAGCACGCGTTATTCCTTTAAGATCTAGGCTACGACTCATCTCTTCACTGAAGGCTATCAGGTTGGTTTGGTTTGTCAGGATCTATTATGCACAAAGCCATGCTGGGACCTATTAAAAAAATATTAAAGGGACAGTTCAGTGGAAATTATCAATATTAATTAAATTGTTAGTTTGTGTAATGCCTTCTTAGTTATTCTACATATTCTCTCCCATTTTGAAAAATCGGTTTCATACCCTTTGCTGTTCCCTGCTGTTGATATTAGTGAGCTGACATTTCAGGTTCTAACGGTCCTTCTTCTTCCCAGGATGCACCACTTCCTTGGAATGTTCCTAACAGTAATTTCTACTGATTGGCTGTTGGATGCGTCAAAGATGCTCAGATCTCTACTGAGCTACTGAATCAACCCTGGGTCAAGGTCAAGACCATAACGGTCTCTACTAGGGGTCCTGCAAACAGGAAGTCAGTATTTCGGTTGCATTTATTTATACACAGTTGTTATACACAGGGTGTTAACAGAAGCAGATATCTTATTTTGATATCCAGCAGTTTACCAGTCTCTAAAATGCTTGTGGTGTTTGTTTTTTTTCTATTAATATATGTAAAAAATGATTTGGGATTTATTTTACTCTTCTCAGCCTTTTCAGGTTCAGATTTTGCCTGCTTGATTTAATATTTCACCATCTGTTTACCTCATCACACCTTATATAGGCTTCCAGTGACCCATAAACAGGTTCAACATGAAAACAATGTGACCACGTTCACAATGAACAAAAAGCAATGATTGGAAAAGATGAAACGGGATTTTCTGGTGTATACTATTAAACCCACGGGCACAAATATTGTTGGTAAAAATAAGACACATATATTTTGGTATTTCCTAATTAAGTACAGCTGGATCATTCCTTACTTAGTTGCTAATTTGGTTTGTATGTTTTTGCTGAAACGTTGTATTTAAGAAGAACATATTCAATATTCATGTGGTCATTGTGTAATATTTGTTAATTATTGAACATGTACAGATTATTTTTTCGCCCTTGCATTCTGTGTACCACATGACAGAACCATGATCCTTGCTGTAACCATTGCTTCTTGAAACTGGATTTCTTCCTTTAATTGTGTTGTTATTAGAAGAAATACAGCTCTATAATATTGCGATACAAATTAAATCCAAATACATTATTCACAAGGAATGAGAATCAGACCACCAACCAGTTCCATCAAGACTGTTTGCCACATGAAGTAGCTCCCTAGTCTGTATCCAGCAGGACACATGTCTCCACATCAAAGATATTCTAAGATCTCAGTGTGAGGGAAGAAATACATTTGAGACAGCTCAGCATTAAAACCATCAATTGTGGCAATGTTATTTTTTTCAACGTACCAAAGAGTGAATAAATATACGGTAATCTAGAATATTACAAACGTACATCAGAGGATATTCATTATCCAGTCCCAAAGTGTTAGAGACACAGTGAAATTATTGTGCAAAATATAAATAGTAGCATATATTTATTTATATATACTATTCCAATAAGACATCCCACACCTGCTAACTTCACACAGACTGTAGTACAGGCCATGATAGTAACATCATTGGTGCCCTCAGCTGCTTTAATTACTTGTGTAAGCATGGAGGCTAGGTGCTCGTGCGGTGGGTAGAGATTTCAACCTGATATTTTTGTTGATCATGTTGATATATTGCCATGTCAAAAATGGATTATACGTGTCTTTATAGGAACAGTTTTTTCGAAAAGTGATCTATTCCTTTAATGAATTGATTGAAGCCCGGGAGGTTAAGGAGCTATGCCTTACATTATGTTCTTCAATCAATATCTCAGGAGCCAGGGATGAAGGTAAGTATATTTACCTTTTGTGTGATCCACCACTGCAGAGATGAAAATCCCGACCGCTTCCTGGTTCTAATCCTCTATAGTGCATATTATTGCGCATGCACGCTATAGAGGATTAGAACCAGGAAGTGGTCAGAGATTTTCATCTCTCCAGTGGGTGGATCGCGCAAGTGAATTATTTCTTTCATTTCAATTGATCGCACTGTAATATTGGTGGTACCACTATAATTATAATCCAAGAGATCACCAATTGGTTTATTGATCAGCAGACTATATAGGGACTGATTGACAGTCATCATCAGGACATCTGCAAAACGCATTTCCCCCCACCGATTAGTCCTACTATACCGCTCTAAATATTGCATTAAGACATGGTGGGTTGTACGATTCTATTTGTTATCAAATGCACTTCCCTTTTCTCTTAAATGTTAAATTGTAACTCATGCAATGTGCACGAAAAATGGTGATCGAATGCATTGGGAAAATGGAATACAGCACAACACTGATAGAGCGGCATGGACATATAATCATGGCGTCCAAGTGACATGCAAAGCAGGCGCAATCAGAAAAATGTGTCACATTGTGCAGATTTTACATAAAGTGGGGTCTAGCCCTATGGGAACTACTGCCCCAGGCATAATCCCAGTGCACACCCAACAATTACTTACATAAGCTAGTAAACATAAAGCCATGTATAAAAAAACCTATAAATAAATACTTTATACTGCTGGATTCAGTTCATACCTTTACAATTGAATATTGC